>JANUYF010000001.1:1645836-2132487 GCA_026167975.1 Phrynosoma blainvillii | reverse complement strand
GAGGAAGAGGAGGAGGAGGAGGAGGAAGAGGAGGAGGAGGAGGAAGAGGAAGAAGAGGAGGAAGAAGAAGAGGAGGAAGAGGAGCCCTGCCTTCTTCGCTTTGCCAGACTCCTCTGGTTCAGGAGCAGGAGCAAGAGCCGGCGCCCTCCTCCCTCTGCGGCCACCGTCGGACGGAGGGAGGGAGGGAGGGAGGGAGGGCCCAGGGGCCGAAGGGGCGGACGGGGGGCCGGACACGAAGAGAAGAGGGGAGGGGCCTTGGAGGGCGGGCGGCCGGGCGGGCGGGTCAGCGGCGGACGATGGCTCTCCTCTGGCCGGAGGAGGAGGAGGTCCCGCCCTGGCCGGGGGCTCGGACGCCATGACCGCTGGGAGAGACAGAGGGAGGGCCTTTGCAGACTGCCAGAAATAGTGCAAACGGAGTCCACTTTAACTGCCTTGACTCAGTGCTAGGGAATCATGGGAACTGTAGTTTATCGTGGCACCAGAGCTCTCTGACAGAGAAGGCTCAATGTCTCAGAAAAAATACAATTCCCATCATTCCCTAGCGCTAACCCTAACCCTAAAAGTGGACTCAATTTGCACTATTTCTGGCAGCCTGCAAAGGCCCGGAGAGAGAGAGGGACCAGGACCTTCTGACCTGGACCCCCCTCCCCTCCCCTCCCCTCCCCTCCCCTCCCCCCCAAAAAAAGGGCAACCAGCTCCAGGTCTACGTCCATGAGGCCTCGGCCCTCCCTCCTTCCCTTCCTCCTCCTCCTCCTCCTCCTCCTTCTCGCGAGACTTCTGCGGAACAGGCCCTGCGGGGGGGGGAGAGGAGGGGAGGAATTGTTTGGGGCCAAGACGGAGAGAACCGGAAGGAGGAAGAGGGCCCATGCTCCTCCTCTTCCGCCGCATCCCCCTCCCTTCCTCCGTCGTGACGCTGCCCCTCCCACAGGGGCCCGGCCCCGCCCACAAGAGGCGCTCGACCAGAAAGGACACGCCCCCTCCTCCTTTTCCTCGCGAAGGAGCCGGAGCCCCGAAGTCCCTCCCCCCGGAAGGACATAAAGAAGGGGCGGGGCTCCCTGCAGGCCCCAGTGCGCAGGCGCCTCCCCTCCCCTCCCCTCGTCCCACGTGGGGCTTCTGCGCGAGGAGCTGCTCTGTGCCGACGTGTCCTTCGAGCGGCCTGCCCCGGAAGTCCCGCCTCCGCCGGAGCGACGTCGCGGTTTGAATACACTCTGTTCCCTCCATGGGCGCCGCTCCCCGCTCCGATTGGTCGGTCCGGAGCACGGGGGGCGGGGCCCGGGGAGGCGCTCTCCGGTTGGCTCCTGCGCCCGAGGGGGCGGGGCTTCGGCGCCTGCTGCGCGTGCGCAGGGCCGGGGGAGGGCGGGATCTCGCGCCAGGCCCCGCCCCGCTTCCCCCTTCTTTCCTTCCTTCCTTCCTTCCTCGGTTCTTCCTCAGAGGCGCCTCAGAGCAGAGTCCCTCCGGCAGCATGGCCTCCTCCTCCGGCCCCGCCGCCTCCGCCTCTTCGGCTGCCTCCTCGGCCTCGGCCTCTGGCTCCTCCGCGCCGGCCCTCCAGCGAGGCATCGTCAAGATGGTAAGGGCGCCCCGGGGCACGTGCAGAGCGCCGCCGCCGCCGCCGCCGCCCCAGGCCCTTCCTTCCCGCTGGTCCCGGGGTCGCCCTCGGGAAGGCAGGCCGGCCGGCAGGCGGGCAGGCGGAAGGGGCGAGGGGCTCCCTCCCTCCCTCCCTCCGCTTTCCCTGGTGACACGTGTCACTCCGTGTGAACCCGCTCCGTGCGTGTCGGGGGCGAGGGAAGCGCCCTTGGGCTCCGAAGCGGGCAGAGGGGCCTCCCGGGCGCAGGGTCCGTGGCCCCTCGCTCCCAGCCCAGCCCAGTCCGGTCCAGTCCGGTCCAGTCCGGAGCGGCCTTCCAGCAACTCAGCAGCCTCTGCCCCTCTGGTCTCTCTCTCTCTTTCTGCGGGTGCATGGGCAGCCAGCCGAGCCTCTCTGCTTGACCGATAGCCATCCCCTCCAGGGGCCAGAGAGAGAGGCCAGAGAGAGCTGGTGGGAGGACGCGGCGGTCAGCTCTCCCATAAGGGCAAAGCACCCCTCTCTGGGGGACTGTGGGGGTGCATGGGCAGCCAGCCGAGCCTCTCTGCTTGACCGATAGCCATCCCCTGCGGTCAGCTCTCCCATAAGGGCAAAGCACCCCTCTCTGGGGGACTGTGGGGGGGTGCATGGGCAGCCAGCCGAGCCTCTCTGCTTGACCGATAGCCATCCCCTCCAGGGGCCAGAGAGAGAGGCCAGAGAGAGCTGGTGGGAGGACGCGGCGGTCAGCTCTCCCATAAGGGCAAAGCACCCCTCTCTGGGGGACTGTGGGGGTGCATGGGCAGCCAGCCGAGCCTCTCTGCTTGACCGATAGCCATCCCCTCCAGGGGCCAGAGAGAGAGGCCAGAGAGAGCTGGTGGGAGGACGCGGCGGTCAGCTCTCCCATAAGGGCAAAGCACCCCTCTCTGGGGGACTGTGGGGGTGCAAGGGCAGCCAGCCGAGCCTCTCTGCTTGATCGATAGCCATCCCCTCCAGGGGCCAGAGAGAGAGGCCAGAGAGAGCTGGTGGGAGGACGCGGCGGTCAGCTCTCCCATAAGGGCAAAGCACCCCTCTCTGGGTGACTGTGGGGGGGTGCATGGGCAGCCAGCCGAGACTCTCTGCTTGACCGATAGCCATCCCCTCCAGGGGCCAGAGAGAGAGGCCAGAGAGAGCTGGTGGGAGGACGCGGCGGTCAGCTCTCCCATAAGGGCAAAGCACCCCTCTCTGGGGGACTGTGGGGGTGCATGGGCAGCCAGCCGAGCCTCTCTGCTTGACCGATAGCCATCCCCTGCGGTCAGCTCTCCCATAAGGGCAAAGCACCCCTCTCTGGGGGACTGGGGGGGTGCATGGGCAGCCAGCCGAGCCTCTCTGCTTGACCGATAGCCATCCCCTCCAGGGGCCAGAGAGAGAGGCCAGAGAGAGCTGGTGGGAGGACGCGGCGGTCAGCTCTCCCATAAGGGCAAAGCACCCCTCTCTGGGGGACTGTGGGGGTGCATGGGCAGCCAGCCGAGCCTCTCTGCTTGACCGATAGCCATCCCCTCCAGGGGCCAGAGAGAGAGGCCAGAGAGAGCTGGTGGGAGGACGCGGCGGTCAGCTCTCCCATAAGGGCAAAGCACCCCTCTCTGGGGGACTGTGGGGGTGCAGCCGAGCCTCTCTGCTTGACCGATAGCCAACCCCTCCAGGGGCCAGAGAGAGAGAGGCCAGGGAGGACGCGGCGGTCAGCTCTCCCGTAAGGGCAAAGCCAGGCCAGGGAGACCACAGTGCTGCCGCTGCTCCCCTGACCGGTGCTGTGGCAGAAGGTACCAAGAGGAGAAGGAGGGACCATGGATGGCCACAGAAGAGCCCTGGGGCTGGTGGAACTTGGACAGGTGTGCGGTGCTTGGAGAGGCGGCGTGGGTCGTCCCTCCCGCCCGGTGGTCATCCTCTCTGCTGTGTTGACCTTTGGGCAGCCGTTGGGGTCTCCTCACGCACACTTCTCACAAGTTTTGCAAAGCACCTGGCGGGCCTGAAAGTATGCCCTCCTGACCTTTGGATTCATGGGTTGCCTTAGAAGAGGAAGGGACACGCCGGGTGCGTGGCAGGGAGCCATGGGCTGGAGCCATGGGCAGAGGACTCAGGGCTGTCGGGTCTGCGTTGCACTTCCCCGGCACCCTCAGGCCTGCCTGGACGGACGGACGGACGGATGGATGGACGCAGGGTTGTTCCACGTCACTTGAGAACGAACCAAGGCCTGGTCCAAAGCAGGCGCCTGTTTTGCGGGCAAAGGCAGCCGAGGCTGAGAAAGGAGCCTTTAGCGCAATGCCGGTTGTGCCCTGGGTCACTCCCCATGTCTTCTCGTGAGGGGGAAGCTGCCCACTGGCCGCTGCTGGGGGCTGTAGAGAGGAGAGAGGCAGGTGAGGTGAGGTGTGGGGTGGAGGGACAGTCTCAGTGGGGCAGGCGTTGGCCAAGAAGGAGCAGGGAGCTGGTGCAGTGGCTTACAAGCGGAGGACCAGCGGCACTTGGCTTTCCTGAGCGGGAGAGGGGGCCGGCCGGGCCAGGGAGGTGGTCTCAGGGGAGAAGGGGGGGACCACGCATCCGCTGCCTCTTTCCAGGGGGGGCCTCAGGGGTCTCCTCCTCCTCCTCCTCCTCCTCCTCCTGCTGCCGCCTTGTGGGAGGGATGTGGCCTGAGAGGAGGCCTCCTCGTGGCACCAGACCTGAGTGCAAAGGCCCGGCTTGAGGGGGCAGATGACCTCCCCACTCTCTGTCCTTGGAGACTGGTGATAAGAGAGAGGGATCGCCCTGGGAGAGGGGCAGTGGGGGTCTGGTCAGGCGCTTTCTCAGATAGCATCAAGGTGCCTTCTTCCTTCCACTTTGCCTTCTCCAATCTGACCAGCCCTGTATTCAGGACAGAATGACCACAGGGAGAGAATGCCCTCCCTCTTTCCTCCTGTACCTTTGGTCCGTTCTGTAATCCTGGTGCAAATGCTCTTTTCAGTGGGGGGACTCTCCCATAGGGCAGAAGGCGTAAAAGCACTGGGGGGGCGCATGTGTGCAGGAGCAGGCCCCCTTTATCAGAGGTTTGTGGGAGAGGCAAGAGGAGTCTAGTGGGGCTTTCTTGCCCTGCTGACCTACATCTTAGCTGTGTGGAGACTGAGTCAAAATGGTAACCTGTCCAAAGGGTTTGTTAGACCTCCGCAGTCACGTTGTAGGCTTTTTGTGTTATTGGCCGCTTAGTAAAAAAAAGGTATGCTTCTTAAGAAATTAGGAAAGGCCGCCCCAAAATGGACTCTGAATAACAGCTCATTCATTGCTGTGATGTGTCTTCCAAGTCGACTCTGAGTTATGGTGACCCTGTCGTCACGGGGCCTTCTTGGCCAGATGTCTTCAGAGGGCCTGTAAGAGCCCTGTTGGCGCAGTGGTTAAATGCCGGTACTGCAGCCACTCACTCACAAACTGCAAGGTTGTGAGTTCGATACCAGCCAGGGGCTCAGGATCAACTCAGCCTTGCATCCTTTCATAGGTTGCTAAAATGAGTACCCAGCTGTTGGGGGCAATTAGCTCACAGATTGAAAACCGCTTAGAGACTGCTTATGTGCACCGATAAGCAGTATAGAAATGTACTTGCTATTGTTATTGCTTCCCCCCCCCCCATGCCTTTCTCTGAGGCAGAGGCAGAGAGAGCATGTGGCTTGCCCAAAATCACCTAATGTGTTTCCATGGCTGAGCAGAGGAATTTGAACTCACTTCCCTTTGTGGAGTCCTATCCAGTACCCAAACCACTACACCATGCTGGCTCTAAAAATCTGGTAACCCTTATCCTAGGGCTTTCTAGTCCAAATTGCTCTCCTCCCGGGCTGAGAGAGTAAGATTTGCCCAGGGCCATCCAGGTGATCTCCATGATTGAGTGGGGATCTGAACCCAGGCCTCCTGGAGTCCTGGTCCAACACTTGGGCCACTGCACCATGCTGCCTCTCCTAGGGCTTTCTTGACAAGTGCCATCACGGGCCTTTTTGCAGGCAATAAGGGTGTGAACGCTGCCACGAGGATCACAGAGGCCTGTCCTCAGCTGCAGATAGGCTTCTGGAGCATCCAGGCTATATAATGGCAAGGCCGTGTTCTTGGGGCTGCCCCATTGGAAAGCCTCCACCAGTTTCAAAAACTCCAGGCCAGGTCACTGGTACAGGTGAGCTGGAGTGGGGCTGTTGTTAGGAACTTTTTGGTGGCTCTGGCCTTGTGTGTGCATAATAGTGCAGAGAGGAGCCCAGGATGCTCTGGGGCCACTCCAGGAGCCCCTTTTTCTGTGGGCCTCTCCTCTTCTTCAGGGGCCTTGCTTTGAAAGTGGGTTGGTGGTGGGTGGGTGGGGGGCTTTGTGGTCACTGTGTCACCTGTCATGGGAAACCTGCCTGTCTTCTCTCTGTCTGTTTGCACCTAAGCTTGTCCCTCTACCAGAGCTTTTGCAGGGATGGTCGATGTGGCTGGCTCTTTTGGATGTGGGTGGCAGCTGCTGCTTTGCCTCACTCTTTACTGTTTTGTGTTGGCTGTTCTACAGTTTTGCAGTTGCCTTGACTGCCCTTTAGTGGCAGAATGGCAGCATAAACATATTTCAGATAGCATCTTGTTAATTCCCAGCACAGCTGTGGTGATGGCGAATGGCTTTGGAAGGTAGATAGGGAGGCAGGTGTGGTGACTAGCCAAGGATGGTCGGTTTGGCTCTCTGTGTTCAAAGGGTGACGTTTTCTGTTTGGGTGGGAATTGCAGTAGGGGGCCTGAGCAGGGAGGAACTCTGTGCCCCTTGCGCTGCGCTTGAGGGCTTCCAGGACAAAGCACCTGTATGGCTACCAAGTGGCGCTGGCCAGCCTGGAGCTGCTCTGAGGTGCCGCTGCACCAGGAGGACCCACGTTCTGTGGGATCCCAGCAGCCGGTGGGGATGGGGGTGGGAAATAGAGTAAAGGCTGGGGCCCCTGGATTTTTTGTCAGCTTCTGATGTCACTGACCTCTTTTCCTCCCCCACCAGGTTCTTTCGGGTTGTGCCATCATTGTCCGAGGTCAGCCACGTGGAGGGCCTCCGCCTGAGAGGCAGATCAACCTCAGTAACATCCGGGCAGGGAATCTCGCACGCCGAGCAGCTGCTGGACAACCTGATGGCAAAGATACGCCAGATGAGGTAGGTTGCCACTCTCTGGGCCCCGGGTGTCACTGGGCCGCTGCTTCCGGTGAGGGCTGGAGCTGCTCCACTTGGGCTTGGCCCTCCGCTGCCAGCCCTGGTGCCTGCCAGGGGAAGTGTCAGCCCTGTGGCTGGGGTGGATCCTACCTCCGGAGGCGCCCAGGCGGTGGAGGCTGCGGCCTGGGATGGGGAGACCTGCTGCTGTTTTGCAACAAAAGCCTTCTTGAATTCCACATTGGGAGAAAGATGAGGTAGGCTCTGAGTAAATAAAAGCAGAATGCTGCTTTCTTTTCCATTTAGCCAGACATGAGCCTATCTCACTTCCCCATAAATCGATGAATGGGAGCTGGCTGTTGCTCCAGGCAAGGTCTGACACACACAAACACCGCCTCCACCATTTAAATTTTTGCAGCAGCTTGGAGTATTTGGGCTCAGCACAACTTCACTGGAACAAAGCTGAGGGCAGAGAAGCTACAGAAGGGCCTCCCCTTGGGCTGGGTGGAGCATCTCCGGGGACTGCCAGCCTACAGGACCTCACCTCTGGGTCATCCGGCCTAGTGGGCAGGGCACAGAGTGGCCCTTGTTGGGTGAGAGGCTTGGAAGGGGTCACGTCCAGTGTGAAGGCAGCAGTTTAGGAGCATGCCTGCTTGGGTGCAGAGTTTTAGCCTCGGTTGGGAGACAGCTCTTTCACACTTGCGTGCAGAGAATACTTAGGAACCATCTGTGTGGTTTTAATAACCTCTGCCCACGGATGTTCCTGTTCCATACTGAAGACCCAATGAGGGTATGACCTGCACAATGAGTGGACCCCACGACCAATTGGGATAGGCCCATGTTTGTCATGGATTCCATGAACTCCCAAGCCGCACCTGTCAGATTTTTCAAGCTGGTTCGAGTGGAATGTTGAAGTCGCCCAGGAGTAAGAGTCTGGGCGACTCCACCAGCAACTCTGAGACCAGCTGTGTCAGCTCAGTTAGGGAGTCTGTTAGGCAACGGGGTGGCCGGTATACTAGCAGAATCCCCAAACTATCCTTAGTCCTCAGGCTCAGGTACATACACTCGAAATGGCTGTGTTCCGGACAGGTATCCTGGTCAAGGTAAGAGTGTTCTTGTGAACCAGAGCCACCCCGCCCCCTTCCCCTTACCTGCTCACTGACAGAGTACCCAGCTGGGAGTGCCTGAGTCCCAAGTTATGGCACTGCCTTCTCCCGGCCAGGTCTCTGTAAAGCAAGCCAGGTTGGCATCTTCATCTAAGAGGAGGTCATAGATGATATGAGTCTTATTTTTGACTGACCTGGCATTGCAAAGGAGCAAGTTAAGGTTCTGTGGAATGATTGGTACGCTCTCCAATCCATTTCGGGAAACAGGGTTCTTTTGTAACAGTCCTTCACTCTGTTCCACCATACCTTCCTTTCCCCCACACAACCTGAATTTCCACTCCCAAATCATTCCCGGCTGCTGCAGGAAGTGATGATGTTAGGAGCGAGCTGAGTGGCCTCCTCCTCGGCTTTCTCCCGACCGCGCCGCTGCAGGTAATGGTGGTGTTGGGGGCAGGCTGAGTGGCTTCCTCCCTGGCTTTCACCCAGCAGCGCCGATGCAGGAGGTAATGGTGTTAGGGGCGGGCTGAGTGGCCTCCTCCCCGGCTTTCTCCCAGTCCGTGCCGCTGCAGGAGGTAATGGTGTTGGGGGCGGGCTGAGTGGCTTCCTCCCTGGTTTTCATCTGGCAGCGCTGCTGCAGGAGGTAATAGTGTTAGGGCTGAGTGGCTTCTTCCCTGGCTTTCTCCCAGTCTTTGCTGCTGCAGGTGATGGTGGTGTTGGGGGCGGGCTGAGTGCCTCCTCCCCGGCTTTCACCCAGGAGCGCCGATGCAGGAGGTAATGGTGTTAGGGGCGGGCTGAGTGCCTCCTCCCCGTCTTTCTCCCAGTCCGTGCCGCTGCAGGAGGTAATGGTGTTGGGGGCGGGCTGAGTGGCTTCCTCCCTGGTTTTCATCTGGCAGCGCTGCTGCAGGAGGTAATAGTATTAGGGCTGAGTGGCTTCCTCCCTGGCTTTCTCCCAGTCTTTGCTGCTGCAGGTGATGGTGGTGTTGGGGGCGGGCTGAGTGCCTCCTCCCCGGCTTTCACCCAGGAGCGCCGATGCAGGAGGTAATGGTGTTGGGGCGGGCTGAGTGGCCTCCTCCCCGGCTTTCACCGGGCAGCGCTGCTGCAGAAGGTGAAGGAAGGATGCCAGGCTCAGTCAACCCTGGAGCCTGGGTTGGTATTGAACTCACAACCTTATGACTGTGAGTGAGTGGCTGCAGTACCGACATTTAACCACTGTGTTCGTCAGGGCTCCTCAGGAATATAATGAATATTCTTATATTCACTATACAGTTGACCCACCATTCTCACGGGGGATCCGTTCCGGACCTCCCGCAAGAATGGAAAATTGCGTATATTCATGCCCCATAGGCTTGAATGGAGGTGGGCACCCATGGGCGTGTGCCCCATTTTGTGCCCCTCCATTCGCCACCTGCGGATAAGTGAGGGACGCGGATCCCAAGTCCGTGAGAACGGAGGGGCAATGGTATTCCTGGGGAACATATATTCTCAGGAATATAGTGTTTCTTGAGGACCAAAAAAGTGTATGAATCAAACATAGTGTAGTACTAGCTGAAGTTGAAAATAACATAACGGATTAACTAACTATTGCATACAATTAAAACACCTCTCTCACACTCATCTCCTAGCTAACTTAGACCCTGGCTAAAACTCTCCTTACCACTCAAACTCTTAAAAACCCCTCACTAACTAAACCTGACAGGCTACTACTCCCTTTCTAGCTCACTGACCCAGAGGGACTAACTGCTTCATTTGTCCTTATTTAGATCCATTCAGACATTCACCACTCCCTCCCCTTCTCTCACCCAATCCCAGCAGATCCTTACCTTATTATGGCTAATAAACACATTTTCCCTTGAACAGCCCATAACATCATTAGAACCCCTTTTTCAAATATCTGAATGGCTATGTGGCTGGAATTGCCCCAAAACATTTTTGGCTGGTGTTTTGTTTTGTTTTGTTTTGTTTTGTGGGTCTGCTGGGCATTAGTGGTGGTCTTGTTGGCCTTGGGGCTCCCATCCCAAATCTAGATGAGCGAATAGGTGCTGTTGGTGGGCAGTCCAGCCACACATTGAACCAGAGGAGCCACAAAGGGAAATGACCTCTTCTGTGGGGCTGAGGTGGGGATGCAGGCTCCTGGAGAAGGGTCCCTTTAGTGGTGGCCCCCAAATGGTTCTGGTTCCTCTCTAGGCAGGTTTGCCTGGCTCCTTTGAGGTCTGGGGCAAATTGATTTGTGGCCTGGAGCCTTTGCTGCCATTCTGTGGTACTCCTCTTAGGTCTGCCTTGTGGCTTTCCTGGAGAGGGGTGTTGTTGCCAGGTGAAGATTGCCCTTTTCTGCTTTAGGGCTTTTGCTACTCTGCATGGTGGGCTGTGTCCTTATCCTGAGGGAGGCGTTGGTGCCACGTAGAGAGCCTTTCGATAAATCAGTCAGAGAGATAGTGGCGAGCTTAGCTCCAGACAGGATTATGGCCCCCGCATCCTTTAATGATCACATTCCTGATGGTGTGTTTGTGTGTGCCAGGGCTATTTGACTCAGCCATTCCTTTACCCGCTTAGGAGGCATCTGTGTCAGGGATGAGGAGTTTTAATTTGGAAGCTGGCCATACTACCACTTTCTCTGGGGGTCAGTTCTCTAGGCAAGCATTTCTTCTAGCTATGGGGCACTTCAGTACAAGGCCTCTGGGAGTGTGCCCCCCCCCATGAACAACAGCATCCTGGTCCTGTATTGGTGGCTGTGGCAATGCCTTTTCTGAAAGCAGCCCAGGGCATGTCTAGAAAGGAGCTGGTCAAACAGAAGTCTTCCTAAAAGAGAGAGGAACCTGGGGGTGGAGGGTGCTCATTTTGGGAGACATCAGTGACCTCAGGGTTTCTCTTTTGCTTTCCTTCCGCAGCCCTGGGGGTTTCCGGCCCGGGAGTTCCTCCGGAAGAAGCTCATCGGAAAGGAGGTTTGCTTCACGGTCGAGTACAAGACTGCACAAGGCCGGGAGTATGGCATGGTGTACCTGGGCAAAGGTGAGAGGCGGCTGGGACAGTGTTGGTAGGAAACACTCTGCCTTCCCCAAGCGCGATCATTTGTCCAGCCCAGCAGGATAGCTATTTATTTATTTATTTTGGAGTATTTATACCCCACTCTTCAGCCAAAAGGCTCTCAGAGCAGGTTACAAATTGTTAATTGGACATTTCCCTGCCTTCAGACTTACAGTCTAAAAAGACAAGGCACAAAAAGAGAAGGGAATGGCAGTGGGGAAGAGGAATAAGTCCAGATGGACTGGAGGGAGGGCCCTTCTTCTTACTGTGGCTTGGCCTGATGGAGCTGGCCTGCCCTTCTTTCCCTCTGAGGCCAGAGGTTGGTGGATGGAGGGACGGCCTCCTTCTTTTTCTTTTTCCTTGTTCAGGAATCCAGGCTTCAGTAGTTAACTTGGAAAACTTTTATTAAGAAGCTATACATGCAGTCTAATGATGTTCATCATCAGAACTGACCAGCAAGCGTTAACGTTGCCTAATTAAACTACACACAATTTCCAACTTCAGGCAGGCTTAGTTGTTACTCATCATAATGAATGAATACACCTTTCCTCTCTTTCCATACCACCTCCTCCTTTGTTTTTATGATCAGATTCTTTAGAGAAATGACCTTGGATAGGTTTTGCTCATGCTTTCTCTCTTCCAGTTTTATCTCAGCACTAGTGGTAGTCTGAGACTACCACGATTTATGAGTACCGTTTCTACTGTGTAACCCATCACTCCTAATTCCCAACATTTTATGGCAGGCAAGTTCCCTATGCAAGTCCTGACACTGTCCTTGGCCCTTGTGCTGCTGCGGTTGGCACTGGAGGTGACGGTGGTGTCAGCCAGGTTTCTCTGCAAGTCCCGCTGGCTGTGCCAGGAATTTTGGCACTCTAAAGGTGGTGGTGGTGGTGGTGATAATGGGGTTCCCTTTCTGTCCCTTGTTTTCAGCCAAGTGGAGAAAACAAGGGTGTTGTTTTTGTCCCAAAGGAATGTTGTAGACATTGTGCTGGTGGAACAGCAGCTCAAACCCTGCAGAGCAAAATTTGCCCAAGCCCCCCACCCCCAAACCCTTCCTGAGAGCCATTTTAGCCAACAGAGAATAGCAGGAGGAGATATCCTCCTCTGGTGGATCAGGACCTGGCAGCGAAAGGATGGCTAAAACAGAGAAAAGGATTCAGTGGTCAATTCTTGCAGTAGACAGATGGGATCTGTAGGATTCCTGGTCTCTGGACTGAGACTACGGCTTTCTAACTTGCTTATGAATGATCTGAAATTGGGAGCATGTAGTGAATAGCAAACCAGCGTGGCATGTTTTAGCATTGGACTGCAACTCTGGAGAGCAGGATTCGGTTCCCCACTTGGCCATGGGAACTTGCTGGAGGACCTTGGGCAAGGCACACTCTCTCAGCCTCAGAGGAAGGCAATGGCAAACACACTCTAAACAAATCGTACCAAGAAAACCCCGTGATGGGTTTGCTTTGGGATTGACATAAGTTGGAAACTACCTGCGGGCCCACAGCAACAAGAACAACAGTGAGGTGTTCATGTTGGCTTAATTTGAGTGAAGCAGCAAGTTGGCCATGGTGGGAACTGAGCACTGGCCAGGCAGACCTCCTCTAGCCTGATCCAGGATCTTCAGGGACCCTTCTGATATTTTTATGTTCTTACAAATTGGGCAGGACAGACGGCGGTGGTGGTAGTGATGATGGTCTTTGGCTGAAGATGCAAGAAGGAAGAGTCCAACCTGGCTCTTCTATATGGTTCTTGGGTGGCAGAACATACAGCTCTCAAGAATAGCTGCCATGCATTTGCCTACCTGCTTTGTCAAGTTGGTGGTCATCACCTGAGCGTATGGTTCAGAGGAGCCAGGATCTTTGTGGGTTGCTGATACTAATGGCAGAGAGGTACAGAGGAGAACCCTTCTACGGGAGAGAAGAGCGGGGCAGAGAGGAACCAAGAGCCGGCAAGGAAGAGGGCTGGGGACTTTTCAGTGGAGGGCTGGGTGTCTGGGTTAATTCTTCTGGCGCACTTGCCAACAAGCTGGTTGTGTGCAAGTCTGTTAGTTGGCCCTCTGTCTAAGGCCCACCAGTTTCATGTTTTGTTTTTGTGAGGGTGTTTCAGGGCCTGCATATTTTAAAAAGTTTTTGCCTTTTTGACATCTGTTTCCTTCCTTGATGGGGACAATACCCATGAGGAGAAGCGCAGTGGTGGACAGTCCAGGGTGTTTCATTGGCACCACAAGAAGGCTGCTAGATGAATGGGAGGACTTAAAAAGAGGGGAGTTTGTCGCTCTGAGGTTGCGGGAGGCAAAGCCACCCCTATGGGCAGCCCGGCCCGCTCCACAGGGCAGGTCAAAGCAGGCGATGGAATGACCCCTTCATGTGTCTCCTGGCCATCAGATCCCATGTCGTGCCCTGAAGCTGCCATTGATGCTTCCCTGACTCTGAGAGGCATAGTCTTGCGTAGCAGAATAGAGGCCACCATCCGTGCCCCCCTGAGATGTTATTCTGAGGCGTGACAGTGAAGGGGCTCCACAGGAGCATGGTCTGGGTGGTGGGTGGGATACCCCTGTCCTTCTCAATAGGACAGCTGCCGCCTTGGTCTGAAAAATCCTTGGTGTGGGAGAACGCTGCTCCTTGAGCAAGCAAAGTAGCCTGTTTCCTATGGTAGGAGGGAGGAAGGAAGGAAGGAATTTTTTCCCCATTTTGGGAAGCACTTTGGCCTTTGGAGGGTCTTTGGGTCTCCCTTTGTCAAGGGCTGCTCATCTGTTCATCCTGACCCCTGGCAAGAGGTGCAGGGGAAATGAAGTGAAGTGAAGCTGGGCAGGCTTGCCCTTAAGCCATTTAGAGGGAGCCACCTTGGAAACGCAGCAGGGTCTTCTTCCCAGCCTTTGGACGCAGGGCAGAGGGTTGTGGGGCCCTCCTTTGGCCCTTTTCCACCCAGGAGGAGCCCCAAGAACAAAATCCACCCACAGCAGGGAATGTGAGTGGAGGGTTTTTGTCTCTTTCTGCCCCCCCACCCCATCCTCATTAAGATGGGGAGCCATCTTAGACAGGCAAGAGGGCCTTCCTCTCAGCCTTTGGACCTTTGGACCTCTCCTCTTCCCAGGAGAGAGGCCCACGTGGCACTGAGACCGTCCCTTTTGCCCAGGGACAGAAGTGGAGGAGGCAGAGGTGAGATTCTGGGGGGCTAGATTCTCCCACCCGTTCCTCCCTCTTCCTCAGTGTAAAAGTCTCTTGTTAGTTGGGAGTCCTTTATTACGGTTAGCCGTGGCAGGCTTTGAACGCAGGGGCTGGCAAAGGTGGCCAGCCGGACACTCTCTGAACTGTCCCCCCAGGGAAAAGGGCAAGTAGCCCTCTGGGCCATCTCCAATGTGGGGTTGAAAGGACCCCGCATCCCGTTTCTCCCCTACAGGAGCTGAGGCCTGGGCCTGGCAGGAGAAAAGGTGGGAAATGCTTCTCTTCCTCCAACTTTGCCTCTGTCTGATCTTTTGTCTGCCTTCAGTGTCTCAGCAAAGGTGTGGGGAGGCCTACGAAATGCCTCCAGAACTTGTCTGAGTGAGTCTGAGATTCCCCCCTTTTGGCCCAGTCTGAGGCAAATTTGTCCGTGCATCATGCCCACGGTGCCCATGTGTCCAAGGGCCCATGGTGCCGGTCTGAAGCAGTCTCCCCCTCAGAGGAACTGCCCGCCGGATGGGGCAGAGCGATCCATGGGGCTCCAGACCCTTTTTTCTGAGGAGCCAAAAGCATCCTCCTGCCACTGATGGAGACAAAGAGGGTACATCTGCCACTGATGGGGTGGAGGGTACATAGTGCCAGAGACCTCTGGGCAGCTTTTTGCTCCACAGAAGCAGAAGGGGATGTGGATCCTCAGGGCCGAGACTGACCAGGGGAGCCATTGCGGCTGCTGTGGCTCTGCTTGCCCCCAAACCCCCCCCCCCCACGCCTGCCTTTCCCTCCTTTTCCAGTCCCAGGAGGCCTTATGATGGGAAGAGCCAAAGGCCCTATGACCTCTGTATTCGGTTAAGGGTCAGAAGTCCATAGAGGATGTCCTCTGGGGGGCTCGCAGTTGTATTTTTTTTTTAAATTAAATTTTATTGAGCATTTAAAACAACATATATAACACATACATTTAGAAAAATATCTAACAACTAAAATCTACAACAAACACTTAATGCTATTTTAGACATAGACACTAAACATATAACCTTCCACCCACCACCCACTTTACAAAACTAAAATTTGGACTTCCTTGTCTTGGGTTTTCCTTCTCAATATAGATAAACTGAAAAAACATGCTTCTTGATTTAGAACCACATTATTTTCATGTTCTGTTGCTAGTAATATTTTTATATCCAACAGAAATCAAACCTTTATTTTAGCCCTAAAAAGTAGCTATTATTCTTATGCTCTTTCATGTAATTAATATATGGATCCAAATCTCTACATACTTGTTCAGATGTTTTCCCATGTAACAATTTAGTAAGTTTGTCAATCTCCATAAAATCATAAAGTTTAATAACTCAATCATTAATCGACGGGCAGCTCTCCTCTTTCCATTTTGCAAGAAACAACATTCTTGCTGCCGACACCATATACAATAGGATTGTGTTTCCTTCTTAGATTGCAATCTATCACCATATTCAATAAATACAACTTAGGATCTAAATTAAATTAAATTTTTATTATCTCCTGGATACGTGCATGTATTGACACCCAATTTTTCTTAGTTTTTTCACAACGCCACCAGACGTGGAAAAATAGCCTATCTCTTTATCACATTTCCAGCAGATGTTGCTTATATTCTTGCTCATTTTAGATAATTTGTAAGGCGTTAAGTACCAATGAAATTTCATTTTGAACCAATTTTCTCTGACGTTGTAACTCACTATAAATTTAAGACTTCTTTTCCAAAGTTGTTCCCAACACTCCAAAGAAGTATTCTGCCCAAAATCCCGGGCCCATGAAACCATACGGTGTTTTACTGTCTCATCCTCTTGTTCGTAATTTAATATTGATTTGTAAAAAAATGCTATATGTTTTTTCCCTGAACTTATTATTTTTGTGAGTTCTTCATCCCATTCTCCAAAACCATTTAATTTAAGATCAATCTTAAATCTTTCTTTCAACTGTCTGTAGAGGAGCCCCCCCCCCCCGTCTTCATGCTCCCAGGGCCAGGGAGGACACTCGATCCCTGTCCGCTGGCCTGCCTTCTATTGAGGGGGGCTTGGGAACCCTCCCTTTCCCTGGGTTTTAGGCCCATTACCAAGGCTCTGCCCCTGAGCAATTCCTGTGGCAACCGGAGTGGCTGCTGTTGATGCCACCGCTGCCCTTTCCTCTGCCTCCATTCTGGCTCGAATCAAAGGCCCACATGCAGGATGTGGAGGGCATTGTGTGCTCGGGATTCCTCCTCCTTGGGTCGGAGGGGCTTCTTCTTCTTTTTCTTCCCTGAATAGGAGAATGAGGCACCACCATGTCCTTTACGGTGAGTCCCAGGGGGCCCTTCAGGCATTGGCTTTGGTGAAGGTGGCGCTGGACTGCCTCCATCTTGGTAAAGAAGATCAGGCATTGTCTGGTAGGGTAGGGAAGACTGTCAGGCAGTCAGGAAGGTGGTTATTTTACATTCATCCTGGGATTAGAATCATGGCATCCTAGAGTCAGAAGAGACCCCAAGGGCCATCCAGTCCAACCCCCTTAAGCTGTGCAGGAAAATGCAGTGACAGCCCTCCCTGTGACCGATGGCCATCCAGCCTCTGCTTAAAAACAGCCTCCAAAGAAGGAGGCTCAACCTGACTCCAAGGCAGCGCCTTCCACTGTCAAACAGCTCTTTCCCTCAAGAAGTTCTTCCTAATGTTTCAGTGGAATCTCTTTTCCTGTTGATTGCATCCATTGCTCCATTGTGTCCTAGTCTCCATCTTCAATATGACATCCCTTTCCATGTTTAAATGTGACTATCATGCCTTCTCTTCCCCTGGCTTAAACACCCAGCTTCCTGAGCAGCCCCTCGGGGGCATTATAGCTTCCAGGCCTTCCCAGCTAAGAAAGCCCCACCAGCCCCTTAATTCAGACGGGAAGCAAATTAGCAGCCAGTGTGGATCCTTTCAGACTGGTGTTGTGTGTTGCCTTTGTAGTACCCTGGTCAGCTGCCTTGTGGGGTTTTCTCCTCAGTCCAGGTTCAAGGCAAAACGCATCATCCTCACAGATGATTTAGTGCCATTTTAAGCACAATTCTTGTGTGTGTTTTGATCTCCATGTGGTTTTTACTTGTACAGATATCCCCCTTCCCCGGTAGCCACTTTGTTATAGCTCAAGGCAAGAGGTAGGTCAGAAATGCCGTAATACAGAAGGACACGATTCCCTGAGGCAGAAGTCACTGGGCTGCACCGGGTCTCCTGAGGCCTCCAGGGACTCCTGGCTCTGGGTTCCAGGCAGCGCCTCAGAGCCATGTGTGCTCTTTGAGAAATGGCCTGCTTACGGGGAAAGTGCCCCGCCATGTGCAAGCGCGGAGGGCACGGAGGACCGGGTGTACAACACGCCAGGGTATTTAGCAGCTCCTGGGAGATCATCCCTAAATAATTGAGAGAAGGAGCTGAAGAGACTTGAAATGTGTCTGCCATCAAGGCAGAAAACCTTGGGCAATTTTCATTGCCAGTCTCAATTTGGTGTTTCACCCAGAAGCCCTTTAGTCCAGCAAGTGGATGCTGGGCAAAATGTAGTAAGTAGCTTCTGGCTCCCTTAATCCTAGGACAAGAAACCTCGGCCCTTCTGCTCTCAAGGCTCCAAACGCTCCTATTTTAACCTCCAAGAAAGGCACAATTCAGATCAGCGTCACAGAAAAGTTAATATCTTGTTGCAGCTGCATCGGCACACAGAGTTTCAGAGCTTGAAGCTCCATCTGTCAGAACAAAGTCATGTATTTTCCTGAAGGACTCTGGTGTTGGTTCTTTTAGACTCATCCTTTGTTCTGGAAGTTAACTGTTTGTTTCATTGTTGTTAGAAGTTCCATAATTTTGCCTGAACTCAAAGGCTAAAAAAGCGAGAGGCAGGGAAATGGCACATGCTAAGATGTTAGAAGGGCATTTTGTGACCTGCTTCTCTCATCCAGAAAGCTTCAGGCGTTTGGAATATTTATCTGGTTTTTTCTCCAGGGGCTTTGGGAGGAATCTTCCTTCAGCTGGTATGTCATGACGTATCAGGGCTCACATTTCTCTCCTGTTGCAGGACTGTACCTGCTGCCCATCCCACCAGCGAGGCCCCTGCGTTTGGCCATCTGCTCCACTGCTGGATGTCTGTGGGCAGCTGTGCAAGCTTTGGTTTCTCCCTTCTCCCCTCTGCTACTGTTTGGGTCGGCACACTCTGGTCAAAGCCTTCTTTGGCAGAAGGGTCCTGCAGAAGGGAGCATTCGTGTAAATCCAGCAGGAAGCCCACCTGAGGCAACGTCTTGGTCAGTGGGTGGGAGGTATTAGCCCACATTAGGATGTCTTCCCCCACTTTGGGGAGACACCTTCTACTCTCTTGCAGCCGGCTGCAGTTCCTCTGGGGATGAGCATGGACTCTTCCTTCCAACACAAAGAAGAGAGATGGCTTGCATCTCTGGTGGCCAGGCTCTGTGTCTCTTCTTCTGGTCCCTCATCAGACCCCAGACTTCAGTGGCTGTCTCTTTCCCCCTCTGCCCCACAGTGTCCCCACAGTTTGCCCCTTAAGCACAGCAGCCAAGGCCTTGAACTTGATTCCTCCAACCGGAAAGGCTGGATATCTTGGAGTAGGACAGATTTTGGTGGAACAGCGGGAGAAATATCTTCCTGTCAAGAACCGTTTGGCAAAGGCATCAGCCAGAACACTTTTTCTCTGCCTGGCAGGCTACGGGTCCCATCATCCCTGGCCTACCTGCTAGCAGTGGTCCCTCCCTCACTGCCTATTTTCAGGCAGAGGATGGACAGACATCTCCTGGGGATTTTCTGATTTGGACAGGATTTACAATGAGACACAGTCTGGCCTTTCAGTTGTCATTGGACTGCAGCTCCCAGCATTGCTCACCATTTATCATGCCAGCCTGGGCTGCTGGGTCTTGTGCTCCAGCTGTGTCTGAGACCCTACACATGTGCACAGCTCCCCAAGGGCAGTTCCCTGTCCTCTCACCACCCAGCAACTGCCAGGGAGTCCCTGCTGCTCTTGCTTACCCCTGGGTGGGAGGGAAGGCAGGCAGGCAGGCAATTCAGGCCACAGAGAAGCAGCCACTGGCCTCAGCTTGGCTGGGGGGAAGAAATGAGGGGCGCTGTCCAGTGGACCGCCATGGCCTTTTCTTCCCTCGGGAGCCGATAGCTGCTGGGTCTTCTTGGCTGGCCTTGCCTTCCTCCCTCCCAGCTTCCCCCTGCCAAGAAAGAGAGAGCGGCCAGCTGCACAGACCCTCCAACCCCACTGCCCCAGGCCTTGGTGATGGCTAGGAATGGGGTGTTTTTGGATGGCATGCCAGGGGAACAGGGAAGAGCCCTAACGGGAGGATGCCGTTGCCCAGTGCCTGGTAGGCTGTGCTTTCCCTTTCTTGGGTTCTGGCCCACAACAACTTTGCCAGTTGGCTTCTGGGCATGGAATCCCCTTTTCTGTACTCTCTGCTGTGAGCTGTGAATCAGTCCTGGTGGCGCAGTGGTTCAATGCCTGTCCTGCAGCCACTCACTCATAGACCACAAGGTTGCGAGTTCAATACCAGCCAGGGCTGAGGCTCGACTCAGGCCTGAATCCTTCCGAGGTCCCTAAAATGAGTACCCAGCTCATTGTTGGGGGGCAATCAGCTCACAGTTGTAAACCGCTTAGACATCCCATAGCGTGATATGAAGCGGTATATAAATGAAGCTGCTTTGCTTTGCTTTGCTGTAGGCCGTGTGTCTGTGTGTCCGTGTGTCGCAGCAATCCTGTGGGGCAGATGATGGGACGAGTAGGACGTGCTGCAGCCGCTCTCTTGGGACAGTTGAGGCTCTACAGGCTGCAGTTCACTGGGCTGCACCCGGGTCTCCTGAGGCCTCAAGGGACGCTTGGCTGTGGGTTCCAGTCAACCTCTTCTCTTGGGATTTGCTGACGGTGAAGGAGTCCGCCTGCCTGCTCCTTTCTCTCCGGGAGGCCTTTCCCAGTTCCTTCCTCTGTCCTCCTCTGAGTCCTCTTCAGCTGGGCCGGATCCTTCTGCCCAGTGCCACCTCCGGCTTCTGCCAGAGCGGCCGCAGCGCTTCAGCAGCCACAGCAAATCTCCTCCCGCAGCCTCCAGTGGTAGTATATTTGTCATATTGTCTGAGCTGGATGCTGGGTATAAATCTTCAGAGTTCTTTGTTTGGCAAGGTTGCTGCTATCAGCCCTAACTTTTCTGTTCCAGTTATCTCCCCGCTTGTTCCCTGCCACAGTAAGGAATTTTTATGTCACATTGCCCTCCCTCCTCCTCTTTCTCTGCTGCTGTGTGACAGTCCAGGTTTTAGCTGAAGAGATGGATGTTTCCTAATGAACCACCCCCACTTTTAAAGAGATTAATGTAGAAACTGCTGGCTGAACAGGTCCCAGGTGCTGCCTCTCTCAGCTTGCGTCGCCTGATGCGGTGGCTGCGCTCTCCCCGTCCATGTGTCTGTCGGGGAGCAAAGTGCTCTGGGTTCCTCGGAAAACGGCATTTGTCCCCCGCCCCAATCCCAGGTCCGATTTGAGCTTGGTTGGTTGTGTGCCTTCAGGTCATTTCCGACTGCGGGCTCCCCTAAGGCTATGTTATTACGGGGTTCTCTTGGCTAGATTTGCTCAGAGAGGGTTTGCTGTTGCCTTCCTATGAGGCTGAACTTGCCGAAGGTCACCCCGGGGGCTTCCATGCCTGAGCAGGGATTCGAATTCTGGTCTCCAGAGTCCTAGCCCACTACGCTACGCTGCCTCTGAGCTTAAACAACCACAGTTTCCTGTCCATAGTTCTGTGGCCTGACTTTGTGATGGAGCTGGGCGGCCTCTCCTGGCTGTTGTGTCTTCCCCGGAGGTGCCCCATTGACTCTCATTGTGCCAGGGTCTCCCGCCCGCCAGGGCTGGTGTTGTTGTGCCCCCTTGTGCTAACTCTGCTTTCTTTTCTTGCCAGACACAACCGGGGAGAACATTGCGGAGTCGCTGGTGATGGAAGGGCTGGCCAGTCGCAGGGAAGGGATCCGTGCCAATAAGTACGTCCCTTTTGCCGCCCGTGGAAGGGCCTCGGATTGTGCCGCCTCCGGTGCTTCTGGCCGGCTGCAGGCTCCCTTGGGGGAAGGAAGCCTCGCTGGCAGATCCTGTGGCATGGGCGGGAGAGGCTGGGAGCCTGCGCTTGCTCTTCCTTGCTCTCTGTTATGGTGAATGCAGGAGCTCCAGCTTGGTGGGAGAGAGGTCCCTGCTTTGCAGTGCAGAACACCCGGGTTCAAATCCTGGGCTGGGGAGGACCTTGCCAGAAACCTGGGAAGCAGCAGCTAGATAGGTATGAGAGAGACGGGCTGTTGGGGAGGATCAGGGTAAAGCCTTTTCCCCTATTCTCCACCAGTTTGTGCCCTGGGACCTTCCTCACTATTGCAGGCTGCTTGTGACTCGGTCCTCCGGGGACCCTCCTGCCCCTTGTCCAGCTCCCAGGAATCACTCTTCCTTCAGGCTTTGGGAAGAGCAGCAGCCGTGCCCGACGTTCACCTTGGGGTGAATCTCAATGCATGCAGGAAAAGCTGTGGATGGCTCAGAGTGGGGGATCCTGCCCCCCAGCCCCACCATTGCTGCTATGCTGGCTAGCTGTATATTGCTGGGGTTGCCGCCCACAACAACCTCGGGGTCTGTGTGATTCCCATTCCTGGCCTTGCAGCCCAGCGTTCGGCCTGGACCCTTCCTGCTCAATCAGTCTGCCTGGGGCTGGGGGAGTGTTGTGGGATGTCCTTTGCTGCCTCCTTCCAGGAGTGAAGCAGCTGCTCTCCCCAGAGAAAATCCAGGGCAGGGGGCAAAGGTGTTTATGGGTCTGCAGAAAAGAACGTGGCCACCCACTCTCGCCATGAAATGGCTACGCTGGCTCTGGACCTCTTCCGGCAGGCCTGCCCAGAATAAACTTCTCATCTATTCTGATCTCCCCCCGTCAGATATTTTTTATTTTTATTTTCTTATTTTCTTGCTTTGCCCCAGAATGCCTATTGTTTTTAATTTTGTCTATTGTTTAAACTCTAGTTTTAACTGAGACTTGTATTTAATGTATTTTTAATGGGGGGTAAATTGTGTTAGTGTACATTGTTTTGTTGTTATTGTAAGGGTTGTTTTATATATTTGATTTTAGATGTAAGCCACCTTGATGGCCAAGGCTAAAGGCGGGGTAAAAATAAATATTATTATTATTATTGGAAAGAGGCTCTCCTAAGGCAGCCTTTCTGTTTCCTTGCCTCTCTAGTATCTCCGGCAAAGGAGATTGCTGAAGGGTCCTGCATCCTCTTACCCACCCTGACTTCTTTTGAATGAATGAATGACTGTCCCACCCATATTCCCAGTAAACATTTCCATGCTGGCCTCTAGTGTTAACACAAAAAACTGAATGGAATTTTCATAGAATCATAGAGTTGGAAGAGACCCCAAGGGCCATCCAGTCCAACCCCATTCGGCTATGCAGGAACTCTCAATCAGAGCATCCCCGTTGACAGATGGTCATCCAGCCTCTGTTTAAAGACCTCGAAAGAAGGAGACTCCACCAGTCTCTGAGGAACTGTCTTCCACTGTCAAACAGTTCTTACTGTCAGGATGTTCCTCTTAATGTTGAGGTGGGATCTCTTTTCCTATAGCTTGCATCCATTGTTCCAGGTCCTGTTCTCTGGAGCAGCAGAAAACAAGGCTGCTCCCTCCTCAATATGACACCCCTTCAGATATTTAAACATGCCCTTCATGTCACCCCTTAACTGTCTCTTCTCCACGCTAAACATACCCAGTTCCCATAAAGAAGCTATAAAAGTACAGAAAAATGACGCGGCAGATAAGCAACATTACAGCAGCCACCCCAGGGATTAAAGAGCTGGGGAGCTCTCCTTGGTGTTGTGAGGACATGTAAGCCTCATGGCATGAAGATGTAGCTGGCAGTGGATGTGGGGAAAAGCCTGAGAATGCAAGCGCAATGCCTAGACAGTCAGGCCCACAGGTGCCCAGGTGCAGAGCAGGTTTTAGAGGTCAGCGCCGGCACCTGGGAAGGGAGAGCTTACCATGGGAATTTGCTTAGTGGCTATGTTTTGAATTAGTGGCACTTTCGTGGCAGTCTTCATGGTAATCCTGCGCACAGAGCAGTCTAGCCTGGAGATCTGTCCGGTGGTATCATAGCCCGGTCCCCAGCCATAGCTGGTGGAAGGCTCACCTGGATCTGGTTCCCAGCGAGGACAGGGCTGGTTCTGGGGGGATGCTTGGCTGGTGGATGACAGAGCCCAGCTGTCCGGCTGAGTCCTCCAAGTTAAGTTTGAATGAAGGAGTCACCTGCCAGGCTCCATCCAGCCTAGGGTATGTATGCCCTGTTCCCTGAGCTGCCTCCTCACTGGCCAGAAGACCCTCAGGTGTATCTGAATCATAGCATCATAGAGCTGGAGGAGCCTCATGTGGGATTAAGCTTCAGTTATGAAGTCAGAACTGGCTCAGGACCAAAACAGTTTCCTTGGTTTTAACAGAAAGTGATGGGGGGAGGGGGAGAGAAACGAGTTTTGTTGGTATGCTGGCAGAAATTCCCACCATTTCTCATACCGAAATGAGACTGAAATGGTTCCATGTAGGCCATCTTTTTCCAAAAGTGGGGGGGGGGGGGGAGGAGAACCTGTAGGAGGGGGATGTTATGACCTGGAGAGCGGTCCTTGGGCCTCCAGAAGGGCTGTTTCAGGAATTGCCTCACTGCCCTGTTCCTTAGGGTGACCTGGAGCTCCCTCTCTTGCTGGAAGGCAGTGATCTCCTCTGGGACTGGCTTGTCCCATCATGGCTATCAGTGTGACAAGCCATGCAGCAGAGCTAGAAAGGGCCTTCTGGCAAGAGGCGAGTGAGCGTAAGCGTGGGCAGGGCCTGGTGTGATCAGCCTGAAATCTGTGTGTGTGTGTGTGTGTGTGTGTGTGTGTGTGAGGTTGCTCCGTGGGCTGCTTTCATGGACCATCACCTAATGGAGTCTTTTCTCCTCCAGCCCTGAACAAAGTCGGCTGGCTGAACTGGAGGAGCAGGCCCGGATTGCCAAGAAGGGCATGTGGAGCGATGGGACCGGCTCCCACACCGTCCGGGACCTCAAGTACACCATTGAGAACCCCCGGCACTTTGTGGACTCCATGCACCAGAAGCCCGTGAATGGTGAGTTCTGTGATGGGCCCCTGCAAGCCCTGGCTGCTTTTGGGCCTGTTGTGCACAGACATTTCTAAAGCTGCTGGTGGGGAGCCTGATCTGATGGTGCACACATACATGAGCATGGCTCAGAGGAGCCCTGCTGCGATGGGAAAGTAATCCCCTTGTTTCTCCTCTGCAGCCATCATTGAGCACGTCCGGGACGGCAGCGTGGTCCGCGCTCTCCTTCTGCCCGACTACTACCTGGTTACCGTCATGCTTTCTGGTATCAAGGTGAGCAGGCTGGGTGGCCTTTGCCCTTGGGCCGTTTCCTGGTGGGGTCTTTGCCCCTCTTGAGGATCTCTGCTCTGTCCGGCATGTGGTCGGAGGCAGAAGGGTGGGTTTTCCCACTTTAATAAATAATAATAATAAATTTTTATTTATAGCCCGCCCCTCTGCGCGGCAATCGGGGTGGGTTACAACATTTAAAACAGACAAAGTTAAAACATTCCCTCATCCCACAGTCCAATCCTCCCATCCCCTTAAAAGATAATTAAACTAAGAAAAATTAAAATACCGCAAAACAATAAATGATAAAACTTTGCCCCTGATGGTCATGTGGAGATTCTCTTCTGCATTTGTGACTGAGTGTGGAATGGAACGGTATTAATTAAGCTGGATTAGTTCGCGTAGAGAAGAGCATTGGGTTTGCGTGTGTATGTGTGTGTGTGGCACTTAAAGTGCAGGCATCTTCTGTGAGTTCCTGCCAAGAGGAGTACACAAGTGTGGTGGTGTTTGACCTCGTCTTGGGCTCTGCTGCTCCCACTGGGCCAGCTTGGCTCCTGTGTGCAGGGGGCACGACTTGCTTGGTTGTGGAGAGTCCCAAGGGCCCTCATTCTTTTCCAGGGAAGAGAAGGTCCCCTCCAGGGAAGAGAAGGTCTGATGTTTGCCTGCAGGAGTCTTGTGGACATAGAGGCTCAGGACATTCAGTCTGAGGGACCTGAAGCCTGACTCAGAGGCACAAGAGTGCCAGGGGCCCCCTGGGCTTTAATGGCACCATGCTTGTGCTTGTGCTTGTGCTTGTGCTTGTGCATGGGCCTGCACAGGTACATTTTAATTTGGCTTCTGAAGCCCTGAGGAGCAGCCAGGAGAACAAAGGTGCTCCAGAGATGTTCCCTTCCTTCTTTCTTGCCTTCCTGCCCCCCTGACTTTGCTAGTCTTCCCCTAGTGCCCCACATTCAAACGAGAAGCAGATGGCACGGAAACGCCAGAACCCTTCGCGGCTGAAGCCAAGTTCTACACAGAGTCCCGGCTCCTGCAGAGAGACGTGCAGATCATCCTGGAGAGCTGCCACAACCAGAACATCCTGGGCACCATTCTCCACCCGGCAAGTGATGTGGGGATCCCACCTTTGGGAGTCTGGGGGCAATGGCAGAGCCACCAACTCAGTCGGAGCTTGAGGGAAGTATCTTGGTACTGCTTCTTCATGGAGTTGCATAAGAAAGATGAGGAGTCCCTGCCCACCATGAGGTTGCAGTCTGAACCTCTGGTGAGAGGCAAGAAAGGAATCAGTGTGGGCAAAGACAGTGATACGAGCTTGGGGAGGTGGCAAGGATGGAGCTCTATACACATGTTGGGGGTCTTTTCTGGAGGAGCCCCAAGAGAGAACACAAGGTACCATGTAAGGCAGGGGTAGGCAACCTTTCTCCTTTAAGGGCCAAGGGACTTCAGCTCCCAGAATCCCAGGAGCTATTGGTCAACATGGGACTATTGGCCAACATGGCTGAGGCTTCTGGGAACTGAAGTCCTTCGGCCCTTAAAGGGGAAAGGTTGCCTACCCCTGATGTAAGGGAACGGGGCCTGCTGGGCACTAAGAGTTGCAAAAGCAAGAGCGTGGTGAGGGTTTGTGCTCCCTTTTCTCAACCTACGCTAATAGGGCAGGGAGGGAGAGTGTGCCTGCACTTTGGCTACTGTGCAACGGGTACGTGTGCTGTCAGGGAGCCTTGTAGCTTGTTCTACTGAAGGACAGGAGCCCATGTGTCATCTCCCTTGTCCAGGCAAATAAGCAAGCATGGTCACTCCTCACGGGCACCATCTCCAAGGGATGAAGGGCTCTATACCAGCCTCTCTGCCATGTGGGAGGCAGATTTTGGCCAGGCTGCATGAAAGGCATTTGGCTGTTTGTGTGGTGATGGTTCTGGGGTTGGGCCTCTGCTGTCATCCTTAGGTGTTAAGACGTTGCCTGGAGAGGTTGGTGGTGGCAGCAGCAGCAGCAGCAGTTCAGTGAGATGAATGAGGAAAGGGCCGACAGCAGCCGTATGGTGATTTAATGCAGGCTCTTTTGCCTTCTCTTGCTTTGCTTCAGAATGGAAACATCACAGAGCTGCTCCTGAAAGAAGGCTTCGCTCGCTGTGTTGACTGGTCCATTGCTGTCTACACCCGAGGAGCCGAGAAGCTGCGAGCCGCCGAGAGGTAGAGCTGAGCTTGTGTGTCACCACTGATCCTCCCTTCCTTCCTCTGATCCTCCCTTCCTTCCTCCCTCTCTTCCTCATTCTGAGGAGTGCAGTTCCTGGGACTCTTCTCCCCAGCTGCCAGCATGTGCTTTGTTCGGCTGTCCTGGTTGCTGTCTTGCTTCACTTAATGAAGGAGATGGTGCTTGGAGAAAGGCTGCAGCATTTAGTCTGGCCTTTCTTCAACCATATGTTGAGCCACAGTTGATGCTCCATGGGGGTGATAGGAGCTGTAGTCCAACAAACCTAATGGCCACTGGCCTGCAGGAAGATGAGTTTAATCTACTTGTGGTCAGATAAACTGATTAAAAATCTTCTGCTTGACTACAGCTAACTGGGCTACCTTTCAAAGGTAGCTTATTTAGGAAAATACAAGGACTTGCAAGAACTCCTCATGTCAGGCAGTGCCTTATAAGAGATGCAGGAATCCACAGGTAGAGAGAGAGAAAGAGAGATGCAACAGTAGCAGGTGCAGCCTTTATGCTTCCGTTACCAACAGCCTTGTTTATGGCAATGCCAATGGCGATGGCAGTCCTCTGAATCGAGGAGGGCCTCTCTCTATTGAAGCGGATCATGCCAGGTCTTGATAGTTGGCAGTAGTGGGGGGAGCATTAGACGGTTGCACTCTTGCAGGCCAGGAGGGAGGGGCAGGCCCTCTCTGAAGTGGGCCTCTGAGGGCCTGGTGGGCTGGAAGGTGCCACACACCTCTCCTTATGTTCCTGTTGGATGACAGGTATGCCAAAGAGCGCAAGCTGAGGATCTGGAGAGACTACGTAGCTCCAACCGCCAACCTGGACCAGAAGGAAAAGCAGTTTGTGGCCAAGGTAGGTGCAAGGAAGGGGGAGGTTGCGTGGTTGTGGGTGAGGAAGCTGTGCGGGGAAACAGGGCTGACTGTTCCTGAGTTTGAGGAACTTAGGGGACACTTGAAGGGCTGGTTGCCCTCCCTTGGCTGCTTGGCCTCTGAGAAAAAGTTTGGTTGAAGGCTTGGGCTTGGCAGATGCCGTCCTTTGCCTCATGGGCTCATCTGTGCCTTTGCTTGCTGTTGGAAGCCACATTCCTTGCTTATTGTAGTGGCCTGGATGGCATCCTTGAGCGCTTGTGAGGAGTTCAGAAGGGAGAAGGCTGGCCTGGCCATGTATCTTGCTGGGGCTGTGTGGACAGATGGACAAGAGGGGCTGAAAGGGAGCCACAGGTGGCCTGGTGGTCCCAAGGGAGCCATGTCATTTGGGTCTTCTTAGTCCTCGTTGTTTACTTGGACCCCTGTCTCAAAGGGGAAATTTTCATATGTAGATAGTCTCTTTTTGTCACATGGAGAAATACAAGACTTTTGCTGTTTGTTGATGTCCAAGATGAACTGAGGAACAGAAGAGGCGCTAGGCTTAGGGATTGTATAGCAAGCATACATTGCCCAGCAGAGTACACTAAACAGTGTTGGAAGAAAAATAGCCTGTGCTTTATAGATTATAGCAAAGCCTTTGATTGTGTAGACCAGGGGTAGGCAACCTTTTTGAGCCGGGGGCCGGGTTGCTGTCCCTCAGACAATTGGGGGGCCGAAGCACCAAAAATAAATAAATAAATAAATAAATAAATAAAAATATGTTTTTTTTTAAAAATTAAAAAATAAAATAAAAAATATGCATGCACACTCTCTCAACTCCAGAAAAGCCATGGCAAAACCCCTATGGAGATTTTGCCAAGAAAACCCCAAGAACAAGTAATAACAACAATAATCAATATCATCATGGCGGGCGGCGGTGGCAGCGGTAGCAGGACCGGCCTGGGGCCAGTCCAAAGGCCTCGGAGGGGCACATCCAGCCCCCGGGCCTTAGGTTGCCTACCCCTGGTGTAGACTATGAAAAGAAATTGGAAAGCCTGATGGAAAATGTGTATTCTGTTTCCTATGCTTTTTAAAATATATATTTTTATTGATTTTCAAGGCTTTATAAGGTAGTCAAACATTACAGTGCAACCAGCATAAGAACAAATAGAACAATAACCATAGGATGTGATGTTACTCAGTGATCATTAGTTTGCAGGATCCCATGGATGTGATTCGTCTGGAGTCAGTTCAGTCTTTGCATTGAGTTGTAGAGTGTCCTTCCAGAGGTTGTGAGAGTCCAGAGGTTGGAGGTTCATTTACAAATTCAATAAAGAGCCTTCAATACTCATAAAACGTGTCCTGTTTTGAATGCCCATTACAAACTCTCACTGTAGTGGAAAGTTTTTCCATTAACCACAGGTTCCATACCTTTCCCCACCATCTTCAGTATACAAAATTCCCATGTTTCCAACATTTGGCCTCCTCAAGTCTCGCAGCTGTGATAAAAAAGCAATCAGTTTTCTATACTTAAGGGTGGCATTCCTATCAATAAACACGAGAGCAAAATCAGGGCTGGACAGAAGTACAGGGTTTACCATGTAATACATGACTGATGGTGGCCCTGTGGATGAGACCCCTGCAAGTCCCCTGTCCTCCGCTGCTCTGCTCAGGTCCTGTAGATTCAGGCCTTTGACCTCCCTGATTGAGTCTAGCCTCTCTGAGAGCCTTTGTGCCTGAAGAGTGGGATATAAATACTCTAAATCAATAAATCAATAAATCCATCTGACCCATGACTTTCTTCTCTGTCATATTTAGTAAATGAAGACTTGAAGAATCAGGATAGCATGGTAGTGAAAATTAAATGGATTCTAAGACACACAAAACTACCCTACAATGGTTAGAATCAACTCTGAGTTTTCCCCAGTTAAACAACACTTTAAAATCCCTTGTCCACCCCCCCCCCCCGGTCCCCTTGTAGCTTTTACTATTTGCCCGCTTCAAAGATGCGCTTGGAAGTTTGTCCTCCCCAATTCTCATCTCCCTGCCATTGCTCCGGAGAGGAAGGCACCATCGTAAATAGTTTCAGTCACTTGCCCCCAGTCTACAATTCCCTTTGATTCCTCCTTCTACAGCCCCCCCCCGAAAATCTTAGGAACATGACACACTCTTTCTACTGCCTTCTAACTTTCCTAGTGGGTTTACTGTCTTTCCCAGTGAGTCTTCTCTTCTCATGATGTGTCCAAAGTATGACACTCTCCGTTTGGTCATCTTGGCTTCTTCTTCCAGGGAGGTTTCCAGCTTGATCTGCTCCAGGACCCCTTGGTTTATCCTTTTGGCTGTCCATGGGATCCTCAGCGCTCTTCTCCAGAAACACATTATCTCAAAGGAGTTGATTTTTTTCCTATCAGCTGCTTTTTACTGTCCAGCTCTCTGATCCATACGTGGTAATGGGGAATACAATGCCTTGGATGGTTCTAACTTTAGTATTCAGTTGTATAGCTTTATTCTTTAGGATCTTTTCTGGTTCTTTCATGGCTTCCCTTCCCATTCCTAATCTTCTGATTTCTTGACTGCATTCTCCATTCTGATCAATGCTTGATCTAAGGTATGGGAACTCAACCGCATTGTGTAGGCTGAATTTATTCATATCCCTCATGGTCTTTATTTTTGTTTTCTTTATGTTCCGCATCAAACCTGTCTTTGCACTTTCTTCACTGACTTTGCTTAATAATTGTTCCAAGTCTGTGACGTTTTCCGCTAGTAGTATGGTGGCATCCTCATATCTTAGATTGTTGATATTCCTTTCTCCTACCTTTACTCCTACTTTTTTTAAGTCTGAGCCTGCTCTTGATATGATACTTTCTGTGTATAAGATGACCAGATAGGGTGATAAGATGCATTTTTGCCTCATCCCTTTGCCAATTTGGAACCATTCTGTTTCTCCATATTCTTTTCTAACAATGGCCTCTTGTCCTGGGTACAGATTCCTCATTAGGACTATCAGATGTAGTGGCACTCCAATGTCTTTAAGGACGTTTCATAGCCTTTCATGATCTATGCAGTCAAAGGCTTTGCTGTAGTCTATAAAGCATATACTGATTTTCTTCTGGAATTCTTTGGTGCACTCCATTAGCCATTGTATGTTTGCAATGTGGTCCCTAGTGCCTTTTCCTTTCCTGAACCCCGCTTGGACCTCTGGGATTTCTGCATGTATGATTGGAGTCTATGCTGCAAAATTTTGAGCACAATTTTGCTTGTGTAGAAAAATTAATGCTATGGTCCTGTTGTTTCAGCAGTCTTTTGTGTCTCCTTTTTTGTGGATGGGGATGTATATTGATCACTTCCAGTCTGTTGGCCAGTGTTTTGTTTTCCATATTTGTTGGCATATTTTAGTTATCACTAGAGTTAATTCTGTCTGTATGGACTGTAGCAATTCTGTTTGAACATCAGCTGTTCCTGTTTCAAAAGCAGTCTCACCAGGAATGCCTTTTGGAAGTCCAGCCTGGAAGTGGCCAAGGCTAGAGTGAACCCTCCCTGCCTCCTCCTTCCTTTCTCTTCTCCCAGCCAAATTTGCCTCGGCTGCACCAAGGCTTGTGGGGGTCCATCAGGCTGTTCTGGCCCCTGAGACTGGCCTGTCTCCTCCTCTTCTGGTGTGATGGGGACAGTTCCCATCCAGATGCACCTGCAGGAGGCTTAGGGCAGCGGGGATGTGCGAGCTTTGCGTGCCGCTTAGCAGGAGCAGCAGTGTGGCATTTTGGGCAAGAGTGACTGCTGTGACCTCCCTGCCGTCAAAGTCTTGTCTTAAAGGAATATTCCTGGCTGCGGCCACACGATGGTGCCATTGCCCTTCCTCCTGGCCAGCTGCAGGGTGGGAGGGGCTGTCCTGGGGAGCCCAGTGGGCAGCTGGACTTCTTGGAAAGGAAGCGCCTCGCTGGCCTCCCCTTGCAGCATGGTCAGCCCCTTGAGCTGTCCCCGAAGCAAAGAGAAAGACACTGGAGAGGCCAGGCAGGCACTGGGGCAAGGCAAGCAGATTCTTCCTGAGCTCTCCTGAGCATCCTTCCATGGGAAGGGGGTCACCCATGTGGAAGTGAGTGGCCCCAGGTGGGGGCTGTCCTCTTCCTCCCTCCCTTGCAAGTGGGTGCCTCTTCCTAAGTTTTCTGAGGATGGCTGGCTGTGTACCATCCGGGGGGCTGGAGGGCAGGCAGGAGACCCCCTGCAAGCCTCCTCCACGCCATCCCCTTTGAAGAAATGTGTCTTGTGGCCCTTGGGGCGCCCCTGCTAGATCTGACAGGACGTGAGGGGGTGATGCCCATTGATGCCAGGCAAGGAGGAGGACAGCTGATCAGCCACAGGTCCATGCTTGTGCCATGGTTGTGGGCTATGGGCTGTGGGCTGGGCACTGGCCGCATAGAGGAACAGATCCCAAGGGACTCTCCCTGGGCAGCTCAGCCTGGCAAATGGACCCCCCCAGCAGTCCCCCAGCAGCAGTAGCAGTACTTTGGCTTTCTCCTGGGCACAGAGGGCAGGTGCCCCCGCGGTGTGGCCGTGTCCCCGTCCCCTTCCCCTTCCCCCCACTTGTGGGCAGAGGGCCTTGGCATCTTCTGTGGGCTTCATTGCCCCTCTCTGGGGTGAGTGGGCCAGGACTTGCTGGTGCCAGGCACATGGGGAGAGGCTGACCTGTTGTGTTTGTAGGTGTCTAGACGCTTTTCCAGCCTTGGCTTCCAGAGCCTCTTGAGTCAGAGCAGTCTATGCCTGTCAGCTGACAAAAGTGTCACATGAAGCCCCCTCCCCTCCACGGCCTGATTCTGGAGTGTCGGGAAGGAAGACCTCTTCTCTGGCTTTGGTGCCACAGAGCGGTTTCTCCAGTGGAGTCCAGCCTCTCCTGGGCCAACCAGGGCTCCCCTTGGAGGCCTGTTTGTTTTGATTATTTATTTGTGGGATTTATACCCTGCCTTTCTCCTGAGCGGACCCCTGGGGGGCCCAAGAGGTTCCTGCCTTCCCGGGGGTGGGGGGGGCTTGGTGGGTCCCGATGCCACTGCCGGGGAGACTGGCCCTGGGCACATGCTTTGGGGTGCCCCACCTGCCCCCTTTCTCCGTTCAGGTTGCTGCTGCTGTCGCTGCCACCTCCCCCCCCCCCTTTTGCCAATCAGTGCTCCGAAGGGTATAGCAATAGCTGCCTGCGCTTTGAGCAGAAGGCTTTGAAGTAGTAATTTACTGTAGTAATTTACTGTAAAACAAAGTCATTCTAAAAGCTTTTCGAAAGCATTTCATAGGCATTTAAAAAGGGTGCAATAACAAGTATGGAAAAAAGGAGCATTAAGAGGCAGCTTTGAAACTGACAATATCAAATTGCTATCTAGAATGATGCATGGTTGCTAATTGGAATCACGTTTTCGCTCTCTGTCGCCCAGCAACAGAGATTCCTCCGCTGCTTCCTTCCCCAGGAAGGGGCCAAAGAAGGAGCCTGTGCCGGCCGCTTGGGGTAGCGGAAACCCTTGACCCTTGACCCCTGCCCCCCTCTGCCCCCCCCCCCCCCCCCCCCGTGGGAGCAGCCCTTCCGGAGGGTCATTTGGCCACGGGTGAAATGAGGCAGCGGTGGTCTCCAGCCTCTTGGGGGCCCCAACAAGCTCCCTGGCTGTCCAAAGACTTTGGACAATGCCACACTACACTACTATAATAGTGCTATAATTTCACTTTAACTACTGTGGCTGCCTCCTGTGGAATCCCGGGATTTGTAGTTTAAGGAGGGATGTTTGCAATTCTTAGCCATAATACTATTTGGCCTCACTGAACTGCAAATCCCAGAACGCCACAGGAGACAAGCCTAGCCATTAAAGTGGAACATTAAAGTAGCCCTATAACAGTGTAGTGTGGTGTTGTTTGCCAACAACACTGTTTGCCAAAAGGTCTGGGACAGGGGCAGGGGGAAACAAAAGCGCACATAAGTGCCATGCTCACTTCACTGCCCCAGGTCCAATGCTGGCCATACGCTTCCAGGGCTTGAGGGGTCATGGCAGATGCTGGGGGGGGGTGCAGTGTCGGAGCCTCCATGCATGTCCTGTGGCTTCCTGACCTGTGGGGGAAAGGAGGGGGACAGACGGTGGGATGGACCTCCCATGCCCAGGAAGAGAGAAAGCCCTCCTCCGCCTGGGTACTTCTCCATCAGACCTCTGTTGGCGGTGGTGGCACAACTGGACTGTTGTTGGCAGCCCCTGGAGATGTCTGCATGGGTGCCCAGGGCTCTGTGTGTCAAAACCAAGGACCTAAAGGTGGCCTGGTGGGTGGCAGAGGGCCCATGAGGGCAGGTCGCTCCTCAGAGCCGTCTCCCCTTCAGGGTTGGCAGGACGCTCAGCAGCCTCGCCATTGGGTTCTGCACCAGCTGTGGTTGCCAGTCCAAGGGTGGTGCCACTGGGTGGGTAGCTCGCCATACAGCCATCCAAGCGGGAGGGTACCAGTTTGGCCTGACTGTTCCTTGCCAGGAGATGCTTTAACCCATACCCATCTCTGTTGCCTGGTCATCTGGTTGGAATTGGATGGAAGGAGGATGGCCGGTGGCTGGGCTGCTGGTCGTGATTCCTGCCTCATCCCCGTGTCCTTGGCCCATAGCAGCTGCCCAGATGGTGAGGAGGAAGCACCATTTAAGTCCCTGTCAACTGTGGTGTCTTCTGTTGCCACACAAAGTGCTCAGCAAATCTGTCGCAGCTGCTCTTAGGGGCCTGGGCTCTCCAGCGACCGGAGGAGCCGCTGGCAACCCTGGGGTCATTTGGAAACTTTCTGACAGATGGCCAGTTACGGGTGCCGCTGAGGCGGCAGAAGGAGACTTTTCTGCACACAGGAGGTGTGTCTGCTGCATACTCCATCCTGCCTTGGGTTGCTTGTTTGGTGCATCCTCTGCCAGGAACATGCTTGACTTCCAGGTGGCTCTGCAGCCTGAAGACTCCCCCCCCCCAAAAAAAAACCCCAAACCCACCCAGGAACAGAATGGCCTCCACACGGGCGATGATGGTGTGAGGCCAAGGTCTTGGCAGGATCTTTGCTGCTCCATGAGTCTCTGACAGGGCCTGGCATCTGGCTTCTGCTGGGCAGGGAACACTGTTACTGTGAGCCCAATTCGCCTTTGGGTCTCGTTACCCGCCTTGGCTGCTCCTTGGAGAGGTTGGGTCTTTGTCAGGATTGAGCAGCCTGAGTTGCAAACATCTCCCCTGTGCCCCCCCCCCCAGTTGCATGGAGGCCCTGAGGGATCCTGCTTGGGGTTGTGGTCACTGTGTGGCGGTGAGGAGTGCCCCCATGCCTCCATTGCTGCTGGCCCTGCTGTGATGCCCTCTCTGAGCACCTGGTTCTGGCAGAGGGTGGCGGGGTTTACCTGTCCATGCGCTTGCCGCTCTCCCCTTGGGTTTGGCGGTGGTGGCTGCTGCACCTGAAAAAGGCAGCCACCTGAGGGGCCTTTCCTGTGCGTAGGGCAGGCATCCCAATCAGATGATGGTGCCCATATTGGAGCTAAGGAGCCTTCTTTACCCCAGGATTTGTGGGCTTATGGGGTGGTGGTGGTGGAGGAGGAGCCGGTGCCTCTGGGACCAGGTGCCCCCGAGAGGTGGCCTTGCTGTCCTGGACATCCTGGGAGGAAGCGCCAAGTAAGAGTCAGGGTTGGTCCTCAGGACATGGTCAGGGCAGCCGGTACTCAAGGCTGTGGAACATACCGGGTTTGCTGGAATTGTTGGGGCACGGGTTCGAGTGTGGAGGGGAAGCAGCTGTTGCTGCTGTTTTTGAGGTGAAGCGGGGGCCATATGCTTAGGTGCTGGTGCCAGGTTTTCACTTTGACTCTTGTTCCTTTCTCTCAGGTGGTGCAGGTGCTCAATGCAGATGCCATCATAGTGAAGCTCAACTCGGGGGACTACAAAACGGTCCACCTCTCGAGCATCCGTCCCCCTCGGCTGGAAGGCGAAGGTACCCAGGTAGGAAGACATCACTTTTGGAGGGGCAGTGGGGGTGGGCTGCCTGGCTGGCTGGTTGGCAAGCTCCTCTGGCATTTGGCTATTTGCAGAGTTATTCCTCCCACCTCCTCACATGTCTCCCACCAGAGGCGGATTGTGAATATGTTGTGCTAAGAGGTTGAAATCAGGGTTTGGGAAAGAGGCAAGATGTGGGGTGTCGATGGGGTAGAGCACCAAGCCTTGAATGGAGCAAACCTTGTCACAGGGGCACACCTGTGGGTGGTCTTGCCTTAGGAAAGACTCTCCTGTTCTTCCTCCCTGGGAGCATAAGGGTTGCAGTCCTCTGAGGCCAAGGGGAATGGTCATCATGGGGGGCATCCCCTTCATCCTTCTGGCCTTGGTTACTTGCTCATGAGGAGCCATGGGGAGGCCTTCCCTGCTGAGGATGTGTGAGGAAGAGCCGCACCAGGCCCAGTTCCTGGGGTGCCGATAAGCACCTCGGCTGATGAGGAAAGGAAGCAGGCTAGCTGATTCATCTGTATATTTGCTCTGTACAAGCCTGGGAGAATCTCTCTCTGCCCCTTAGCGGTGGGGCCAACCGGATGTCCCTTATGGGTTGTATGCAAGGAGAAGGGGCCTGCCTGCGTCTTTCCCTTGAGGTGGAAGGAGCGAATTCTGGCTCTCAACAGGGAGGGCTCTATTGAAAGGTCTGAGCCCAGAGAGAAGGAAGGAGCAGTGGGGTCCTTGCACCCCTGCTGGGGGGTGTTTCTGGGTTTTGAGCCCAGGCTCCAAGGCGTCGCTTGATCTCTCTTGTCTTGGCAAACACAGACGCTCCTTTGCCCCCCCCCCCCCTCATGAGGGGCACATTCTGCCTCAAAGAAGTTGTCGGGGTGGGTGGGCTACTTCCAGTAGCAGGTGGACAAAAGCACCTGTCTTTTATGCTTCAGGTTTTACTGCCAGGAACTAAATATTCATGAGGAGAAGCAATTTGGCCTTTTAGAAGGAGGAAGTGCCATAGGAATTCTGGGAAACCAGCCATCAGCAGTTTTACAAGGAGGGAGGGGCATGTGGCTTGAGCACTGGATCGGGACCCTAATTTGGCATGACTTGTTTTTAAGGAACCCATGCTGTCTCTTAGCAATCACAGCATTCCTTTCTGTGTGTGCTGTTTAATAATCTGTTTGAAAACTTTGCCTGGTATCAGTGTCAACCTGACCGGTTGGTAGTTTTGAAGTTGGGGACAGCGCTGCCCTCCTCCGATCTGCTGGAATCTCCCTTCTCCTCCGAAAATTCCTAAACTGTTTGACCGTGGCCCTGAGGTTACACCTGCAAGTTCCTTTAATACTCTTGGATGCAGACTATCCGGCCCTGGAGACCTGAATTCATTTAGGATAGCTGGGTCTTCCTTCACTACCTCTTTACCTATTCCAGGCTGTAGTCTTCTTGCTGCGTGATTTGTTCCGTTTTCACCAGTCACAGCCCTGTTTTCCCTTTGGGAGAAGGAGGCGGCAAAGAAGGTTTTAAACCAGGGGTAGGCAACCTTTCCCCTTTAAGGGCCGAGGGACTTCAGCTCTCAGAAGCCTCAGCCATGTTGGCCAATAGTCCCATGTTGGCCAATAGCTCCTGGGATTCTGGGAGTTGCAGTCCCTCGGCCCTTAAAGGGGAAAGGTTGCCTACCCCTGGTTTAAACCATTCAGCTGCCTCTCTCTCTGTCTCTGCCAGCATTTCCCCACCTTCTCCATACAGCGTCACTAACATTTTCTTATTCTTCCTCTTGCTCCAAACATAACAATCAATCAATCTTTTAAACATTTTTAGTCTCCCTCTCAAGCCTGAGTTCATTTTAAGCTTCAGTTTTTTTCTAACTCACATTCTAGAAAAACTGTTCATTCCTTTGTATTCCTGTTCGATGGTTTCCCCCTTCATCCATGTCTTATACATGCCTCTTAAATCTCATCTCTTCTCAAAGTTTTTTATACATCCACTCTGGCTCTTTTTAAACACTTCCCAGTTTTCCTGCTCCTTGGAATTATTTGCAGTTGTTCCTTCAGTATCTCACCTTCAAGAAACTCCCACAAGCTCCCTTCCCTTTGGTCATTTCTGACCATGCAATTTCACCCAGTCTTTCCCTAAGCTTACCAAAACTGACTTTGCTGAAGTACAGAGAGAATGTCAGACTGCATTTGGCTTCCCATGTCCTCAGCATAACAAATCCCAAGAGGACATGGTCACCCCCCTCCCCCCAAAGAAGCCCATTATTTCCACCTCATTGACCAGTTTGTCTGTTGGCTAGGAGCTGATCCATAATATCTGATCTCATCGTTGCTTCCTCCACTGTTTGCACAATGAAATTTTCTGCAAGGTTAGTGAGAATCCGTTGAACCATACACTTTTAGCAGAGTGTGATTCCCAACAAATATCAGCGTGGTGGAAGTCTCCCATTACTACTACTATTTCTTTCCTTTTTAAATATTTGACAATTTGTTGTGGGAAGGCATCATCCAAGTCCTCAGTCTGGCTTAGGGGTCCAGAGTAGATTCCCACCGTGACACCCCTTTTGTTTTTCTCCCCCTTAATTTCCCCCCAGATACTCTCCACCTGACTTCCAGGATTTAAGTCCTGGAGCTCTTCACACACTTGCTACTCCTCTTCCTTTACTTTTTGATCTATTTCGTTGGAGTAGATTACACGCTTCTGTTAATATGTTCCATTCATGAGACTCATTCCACCAGGTTTCAGTGATTTGTGTTTGCCTCCCTGTGGTAAGACTTTGCCTTTTTTGTTGTGCATCCTCTGTGCCTTAGAGCGGAGACAACTAAGACCATCGTCCAGTCTCCCCAGCTGATTCCTTGTTGTTGTTTTTCTGTCCACTCTTGGGTTCTTGTGCTACTGGCCCAATCGTTGAAGCTTGGTGTCCCCCTGCTCTCCACAATGCTTCTCCCCCAACCCCTATAACTTGGTTTAAAGCCAGACCTTCTGATCAGATTTCTGAAACTCCTGGCAAATTCAGTTTTTCCAGCTGCTGTGAATTGCAACCCATCTCTTGCTGGAAGACCCTCTTTGTGAAAGCGCAGACGGTAGTCCAAGAAGCAAAGTCTTTCTTGATGGCACCATTTGTTCTTTTTCTCCCTCTTCCTGGGCTCTGCCCTCAACAGGAGGAGCAAGGAAATAACGTGAAGTTGAAGGCTTTCACGGCTGGCATCCATAGGTTTTTGTGGGTTTTTCGCCGTGTTCTAAAAGAATATATTCCTGATGTTTCACCTGTATCTGTGGCTGGCATCTTCAGAGAATGGTGGCATGGAGGTGTGTGGGGTATATATATACTGTGTGTGCCATGGTTGAGAGGATTAGCATGTAAATCTGTGTATTGTTCTGTACTGCATCCACTCACTCATAAACCACAAGGTTACAAGTTCAATACTAGCCAGGGCTCAGGCTAGACTCGGAGGTCGCTAAAATGAGTACCCAGCTGTTTGGGGCAATGAGCTTACAGTTGTAAACCGCTTAGACACTCCATAGCGCAGTATGAAGCGATATATAAATCAGGGGTAGGCAACCTTTCCCCTTTAAGGGCCGAGGGACTTCAGCTCCCAGAATCCCAGGAGCTATTGGCCAACATGGGACTATTGGCCAACATGGCTGAGGCTTCTGGGAGCTGAAGTCCCTCGGCCCTTAAAGGGGAAAGGTTGCCTACCCCTGATATAAATGAAGCTGCTTTGCTTCAGAGCCTCATAATCTCTTCAAATATGTTGAAGGCTATACCTTGCTGGAGGCTCCGGTGGGGGTCAGTCGGCTTGATGAGCCTTGTCAGCTTCTTGGTTAATGGTGGATCTTTGCTGTCTCGCGAGAAAGCTTGCCATGTCCACAAACGACTGCTCTTGTTCCTTGCTATCTCTATCCACTTCTTCTTCTGGGGATTGATGGCTCTTTCATCCATCGAACCCTAAAAGGCCACATCTACCCCTTCAGAGGTGTGAGGCTCTTGCCCTTGTTCCTGTCTCTGATAATTATCGATCAAAGGGACAGCTTGGACTCAATTGTGAAACTCTGAGCTTGAGGCACAGTTCTTGATAGTTCTACTTGTGTGTCATGTTCCTCCAAAGAGCTTCCTCCAGAAGCCCTCCAGAAGAGTCTGCTCCACTTTTCCCAAAGAAACCCTTCTCTCTCCCCAATCAGGTGAAGTGTTCAAACACAGGTCTGGAGCTGCTGAGCTTCTCCTGCCTGTGCTTGCTGCAGGTATTGCATGGCAGGTCCTCTGGCAAGAAAATGAACCTGGCACAGATGTTGCAGATCAGTACAGAGCCTCCATTGCCACCCAGGTTCGTCATCCTGTATGCTTAGCGGCACAGCTGTCTAGACCTCCCCGTTAAAGTGCCCTGAAAGCCCCATCAAAATCCTGTTTCTCATTCAGACTTCCCTCTTCTCTGAAGGCTAAATTGGTCAGCCTCTGGCACTGCTGCACTTCACTTTTTGGCTGCCGGGATATAAGTGTTACCCAGAAGGGTTGCCTCTTTGCCTCCTCCTGTTGATTTTACCAGTACTTGCAATTTCACAATGTCATTGTGCTTTTTGTTCCAGTTGTAAACTGCCTTGAATGTTTTAGAGCAGAATGGGCAACTGCAATGGGTTTTGTGGCCCGATTGCCTGCCCAAGACCCTTGGGAGGCACACATAGGCTGCCAGAAATGCCAAGCAAGCCCGCTTTGTTGAGAAATGGTCCCTCTGTGTTTTCTGGGGGGAGGGGGGCTGTTTGCAAACCGGGTGGCCAATCTTGGAGGCTTCTGGAAGAGGCGGTCCCCATTTTCTTTGCCTGGCAAAGGGAAGACCAAGGGAAGCGAGTGCTGTGTGTGCCAAAAGAAGTTTGGGGGCCACTTGGAGTCACTGGCCCCCAACTGGCTCCTCCATTTTTCATATGAAAGTTGCCATGAACGATGAATAAACAGTGACCCAAAATTAGAAACTGCCCCATTTGAGTCGTACATTGGAGTCACCCAATCTTCTCCCCCTCCCACCCCCATCTCTCCGAAAAGGGATTCATATGTTATGTCTAATCCTGCATGGATTACATTTGAAAGGTTTAAAAGATATCTGAGCTTCTCTTAGCAGCATTGTCTCAAGTTACTGTGCAATCCTGGTGGCTTGTGGCACTTCACCCGTGGCTGATCCTTTTGCCGGTTCACTCTTTCGCAAGGTGGTCTCTACCTGTGCAGCCATGCAGGACTGACAGAAGAGCAGCAGCTGCCAGCATTTCGCCCAGCATTCAATAAATGGAAGGCACTGGGCTGAGCAGCGGCATTCCTGGCTCTGCCCCCTGAGGCTCTGATTTTGTGGCTCCTGGAGGGGATGTTGTGGTTGTGGGTGGGTGCCAGGGGAGTTGATGCCCCAGGAGGGAGGGCATCTGGAGACGATGGAAGCCTCCTTGGCAGGAGTCGTGCACAGGGCATGCATGTATGAGATGGTCTCACATGATCTTTGGGGGGAATGTCTGATTTTCTCCACAGAGAGCTGAAGCAAGTGGCTTCAAGGTGATTTGGATGTTTGCCACAGGGGTCTGGGTCCTCTGGGGTGGGTGAGGTGGGGTGATCTTTGCAATCCTGGTGGCTTTCAGCAGGTGTGGGGGACTGCTGGTTCCCAGCTGGAGTTCTCCAAATGTTGTTGGATTACAAAGCCCTGCATTCCAGCATCTAGGCAGCGTGAGGTGTGAAGCGTGAGGCTGGGCTGGTGTCCGGCTGGCCTCCTGTTGGTCCAGTCTTTGCTGATTCCCTTGGGGTGAGAGGAGTCCCTTGCTCCTTGACTTCATTTTGCCACAGCCCTTTCCTTGTCTTTGGCTCCTGGGCTCCCTCATGGTGTCTGGCTGCCCCTTTGTGGGAGAAAGTGGGGTGCAGGCCCATGTGGTCAACTGTGGCCTGATCTGGGGCCCAGGGTGCTTGGCACGGTGGGGGTGGGTGACCCCTTTGTGCCCCCTGCCCAGGGAGGCAGCCCTCATTCCTGGACTAAGGACGGGTGGCTTTGGACCTCTTTATGCTGCAAGGTGGGATGCAAGCACTCAAAATAATTGGCTGCCCTACTCATTGGCATCGGGGGGGGGGCACCACACCTCTGCCCTGCTCTGCAGACTCTTAATTGTGGTGGTGGGGGCTTCCTGCCTACAAGAGTGACTGAGAGGATGAAGAAGGCCTTTCAAGGCATCAGTGCCAACTGGGAGGGGATGGAGACTGGCCCATAGGGGACGGGGAGTGCCAAGGGGGGCTCTCCAGCCATCACTTTCTGCCTGTGGTTTGGGGGAAGTATTCTTGGCATGGGGGGCTATGGGGCCAGCGGTGGTGGCAGGTACTCTTTCCCCTGAGGGTGGGGTGTGAAGGGTGGGCACGTGTGTGTCAAAGACCAGCGTGGGGTCTGACTGACCGGCTGCTCTGGCCTGGTGGAGTCTGGTTGTGGGCTGAGCCACTCAGCCACGGAGGAGGCTTCTGGGAATAATGTGGGCTTCCAGATGCCCACCAGGCCCAGATTGTCCTCAGGATGCTGGCCAGTTTTGGTGGGCAGGTGACTATCCGTCCGGCTGGGATGGCATGGCAAAACCCTTCTGTTGCAGAGGAGGGATTTTCAGAGGTCTTTCCCGAAAGGAGGAGAGCTCTGAAGTGATGCTGTGCATATATGGGAAGAGATTAGGAAGCTGGCGCTGGAGAGACTAAAGGTTTAAGAGATGCAGAAAGAGCAGTTGGTGAGGGGGACAAGAGCTGCGCGTGCCGGAGGTGATTAAGTCCAAAGAGAGCTCCTGCCTGAGGCGCTGGGATTAGGGGGCTTCAAGGGCAAAGCAGGGGCTCTCTGCCAAGGTGTGGGGGTTGGCAGGTGGGATTGCCCAGGATTCCCGGGGTAGAAGGTGGCCATGGCAGGCCAGGAGGAAGGGGAGGCCGGCAGAATAGTGTGTGCCCAAAGAGTGAGAGTGGCGGAAGAGCGAGGCGGTGAGGGGGCCGAGGGCTGCCTGGCCCAGTGAGGCAGATGTGGCATAGCTACTGTCACCCGTTTCTCCAGGCTGGGTAAGTGAGGGGTGGCCGGGTGGCCAGATGGGCAGCTGCGCTTTTACGTGGAATCCGTTAGAAAAAAGGAAGGGAGGGAGGGCAATTCAGAAATATTTCAAGTGAGGCGAATGAGAGACAGCTTGCGCACTCTCCCCTGTGAAAGCCAATGGCTCCCAAGGCTCCTGGTGTCGCAGATGGAAACTGACAAACTGAAAATTCAGTGTAATAAAGTCCTGCCACCTTTCATATCCTTCCAACCTCCTTCCAACTTCACCAAATGGGTTTTGAGCCCATGAGTCAGTCAGGGTGGCCAGGTCACTCTCGCCAGCCTCTGGACATGCCTCCCTGCCCAGATGACCGCTTCTCAGGCTCAGTTGGAACGAGGCAGGTGGCAGGAACTGCCCCCTGGGAAGGGCTGCCTGACTCTAAGTGAGAACTCTGTCTCAATGGCCCTCTTCCCTTTGGTGCTCTTGGGGAGCTGACTCTGGGGCCCCAGTTACCTGGCTTGGCTTGGTTTGGCATGGCTTGCCCCTGGCACATGCGGAGCATACCCCTCTCTTGCCAGGCGTTAGGCCAGCCTTGCCCCAGACCCAGTGGGCCCATTGGACTCTTGTTTCCCTGAGAGCTGGCTGCACCGACTGGCAGTGACCAAAGCTGCCCACAGGTGCCTACCTTCCCAGCAGCCCCACCTGGAAACGGTGCTGGCAGGGATGGGGCCTGGTGGTGCCTTTTGTGGAGAGTGGTCATGGGGCTGGAAGGTGGGGGGCTTCAGCCCTCTGCTTCCCTGGCCTTGATCAAAGCCCAGCAGCCCCTTCCTCCTTCCCTCCCTCAGGTTTCCAACTGCTCTTCTCTCCTCGGCTCCGGTGGCCGCCCGCTGCAGTCAAGCAGATCGCAGGAAGAGTTGTATTTTATCAAACTCCATTAAACTGTAGCTGCCACCTATTCCCTGCCCTGTCAACTGATTATGAAGATATTTATATGGAACCGGAAGCTCCCTTTCTAATGGATCTTTCTGTTTGTCCCTGCCGCAGTGCCTGCAGGCGTTCCTGGCTTCCTTGCTCTCCTTTGGCTAAGCGGCTGTTTTTTTTTTTTTGGGGGGGGGGGTCTGTATGCATCTGTGTGGAAGCCTCGGGCCCAGCCTCAGGTTGTCAAGGACCAAGGAGCCCCCCAAAACCCTCTGCTTGTGAAGAGGTCCCTCTGCAGTGGGGGGCCGGCAGGGCTTGTGGGGAGGGGGGAGAGTGTCCACGGCCCTGGCAGGAGAGCTGGGCAGGGGCAGATGCCGCTGGACCCTTGGCCAGGCAGTGGCCAGGCTCTTGGGCGGTGGTTGGGGCGGCTTGGCTGTTGAGAAGGACGCTTGCCTCGGTCCCTGGCTGCCTCTTCAGGAGCTGCGGATTATTCTTCTTGTAGGTTTAAAAATAGCTGTTCAGGAGTCTCTAGTCACAGAAGGCTTTAACAATTACCAGCATTTGCCTGCAGAACAAAACTCTTTCCTTCAGCAAATATGACAGCTTGCAATGGGCGTGAGGCTCCAAATAGCTCTTGTTAGTGGCTTGTCTAGGCGGCCATTGGGCAGATCCATAGACCCAGAGGTGGGTGCGTGGGGCCCAGATCCATAGACCCAGAGGTGGGTGCATGGGGCCCAGATCCATAGACCCAGAGGTGGGTGCGTGGCTGGGGTCGGGAGGGGGCCCTTCCCTGCTCCTGATGAGGATGGCCCCCCACCTCGGCCATCCCACGCCAGGACTCACCGTGCGTTGCAGCTGCTGCTGTGTCTCCGCTGGCTGGCCTGCCTCCCTTTCCCCAATTCGGAGGCTGCGATGGCTCCCCTGCCTTGCGGCAGGTGGTTGGCCCAGTGAGCTCTTGAGGAGCTCTTCTCTCTCTGCTGGGCATCATGGGCCCTGCGGGGCTGGAGTTCCAGCGGGCAGCTGGGCCTGCCCCCAGGCTCTTCCTTTGGGGCAGCTGGGCCTTGGTCTGCTGCCCTGCCTGGGCCTTCGCTGGGCCCTTCCGGCCCCTGTGGCCCCCCTGGGCTCTTTGCCTCCTCCCTCTGCCTCCTCCCTGCCACCTGGGGCTCTGCTTGAGCTTATGGGGCCCAGCCTTGCAGCCTCTTCCTCTGCCACATTTTGGGTCTAGCAGAGCCGTGGGACGGCAGGTGAGCCACGGCTGCCTTGTGGACGTAGAACCTGCAGGATGGAAGGGGATGCTGTCTGGACAAATGAACAAATGGACGGACGGACGGACGGATGGCAAGTGCCTCCCTGGCGGAGGAGCTGGCCGGGCCAGCCGTATGGCTGAACCTTGTGCCACAGAGGAGTCCGGCCGGCAGGATGGACCGAGTGCGGTTTCAGCACAGCTTTAGAACTGAGGGTTTCTGAAGAAAGGGCTGTGAAGAGTGTGCTGTGTTGTTTTAGCTTTTACTGCTTTTAACTGCTTGTCCATCGTGAAGTCGTAGGCTTTCATGGCCGGCATCCATAGTTTTTGTGGGTTTTTCGGGCTGTGTGGCCATGTTCTAGAAGAGTTTCTTTCTGACGTTTCGCCAGCATCTGTGGCTAGCATCTTCAGAGAAAAAAACGATGCTTGTCCATCGTTTTTAAGTGTGTTGTAAATTGCTTCAGCATTGTTAATAGTTTAATTTTGTTTCAGTGTTGACTGTTGGTATAGTAACCATATTGTATTGATTTTAACTTGTCAGCTGCCTTGACTCTCAGTCTGGGGGAAAGGCAGGATATAAATAAAGGGTGCCGGTGACGTGTTTTGCTCCCTGGCGGAAACCAGCATTGGCACCTTTGGCCACTCTGGGCCCCATGGTGTGAGTGAGGGGCCCGGGGGTTTGGGACCCAGGTGGACCTATGGAAAGGCTTCTTGAAAAAGGGGGGATGTCGAGGGGCTGCCTGTCCGATTTCTGGGAGGGTCCTGCTGGCGGCAGACGCTTGAGGAGGAGAAGGATGGGGAGCATTGAATTCTTGCTGGCACAAGATATGGGGATATCTTTAGAGTTGGAGACCCCCTCCCCTTCCCCCTCTGTACAGAAGAGTGTGGGGCAGTGACCCACATTTGTGTAGGTTTCCAAGCACTGCAGGGCCACATGCACCATGTTGTCCCGATCCTCCCTTCAGGGATTGGGGTGCGAGAGAGGGGCTTGGGGCTGAACTCTTTCTTGCCTGACCCTTGTGTGCCCTCGTTCAGAGCCCCCCAAGGTGAAAGTGGGCCACGCCATGCGCAGCTGGGCGGGCGATGGACAAGCGGCGGCAGAATGAGTGCCTGAGCCGAGGTTGGTGCTGGGCTTGGCCCGCTTTCCTCCCTCCACGCTCTTCCAGAGGAGCCCAGTGCCTCCTGCCATTTGCCCAGTTTGCCTGAGCCGGATTAGGAGCAGTTGCACAAAGCGGCATTAAGGAACTTGTGGAGCAATAAAAGATTAATGAGGAGCTGGGCTGCAAGCTGATCAGCGCCGCGTCTTAGCTAAATTGCGTTACAAGGATCACAGGAAGTTGTCCGTGTATCGTGTAAGGGAGCTGATTGTGGCGGTCCCAGATCTGACACGCCGCCTGCCTGGTGTGGCTCCGTTGGCGGACTGTGAAATGCTGAGCGCTCCTTGCGCGCCCGCGATGCCCATTGCTCCGGAACGCCCGGGAGTTGGGGGCGCAGAAACGAGGCCGGGTGCCAATGCTCCCCAGCACCAGCTGCATCGTCAATATTTAATCGGAGGCAGAATCGCTTTCCAGGAAGCCGAGTATCAAGGCAGCGGCGGCTGCGGTGGTTGGGGAAGCAGAAGCAGGAGGAGGAACATATTTGGGCAACTGTTCTGTCGGTCCCTGAGGCTGAATAATTTCTCCAGTGGGAGAGGGATGGGTTGGTGGGCCTCTCTACCCTTCCCAGTTATCCTCCTCCTCCTCTTGGGTCAGAAAAAAGAGGCCCTTAAGCCTTAGATGGTGGCTGCTGAGGTGCAAGGGAAGGCAGCGCGCATGTGTTATTTATCAGGGATCGAGATCAGGGTCATGGGATTCACTGATAATCTCTGTAGAGCCCTTTTGCATCTGAATGTGAGGGGAGGAAGAGTCAGAGGTGGTCTGGTGTGATGTGTGGGCTCCCTATGGGGCCGGAGGAGGTGGTATGTGGCTTTTCTTCCAAAGCTACTGGTCTGCGCTTCCCAGCATTCCTCAGCATGGGCTGCTTGGGCTTAGGAGCTGCTGGGAGAGCCATGGATGGCCCCTACTCTCCTCCCATCCCCTCCGCTGCGTCACAGCTTCGGCCCTTTGGGCAGCTGACTTTTTCTGCTGGGGGAGACTCAGACAGAACTTGGGCTGCCTCCTTCGTCAAGACAACCGCTGCTGCTGCTGTGGAGGAGGCGGAAAAACTGGGGGTGCCCAAGGGGTTTTGGGGGGGAGCTGAAGCTTGTGGGGTTCTGCTGGCCCGAGCAAACTCCCTGGTTTGCATCTTTGCACAAGGAGTGGGGGGGGGGGGGGCTCTGGGTGGCAATTCCATCTGGCCTGGCAGGCAGGGACACCAGCAGTGACCGTTGGGTATATTTTACATATTCCGCTTCGACTCTTTTGGAGGTGAGAAGCATGTGCACATTTGCTTGTAAATAAATAAAGAGAAGGATGGGAGGAAGTCTGGTGAACCCAGTCCATGGAGCTCAGGCTCTTCTTTCTGCATGCAGTTCAGGTTTGGTTGGCACAGCCTCAGTCTGGAAGAGGTCTTAAATACGATGGCCATGAGATGCTAGGGGAGACTCGGCACAACTCAGGCATGGACGTTCCTTACGTTGGCCTTATTAGGCTGGTGGAGCCCCCAGGGTTGGGGACTGGCAGCGGTGTGGGTCCCATGGTCCAGCTGCCTTGGCCTGCTGTGGGGTGGGAGTGGAAATGGGTGGCAGGGTTTCTTTGGTCTGCACCACCAGGGTCTTTCTCTGTCCTTGTCATAATACACCTCTCTGTGTGGCCATTTTGCACTGCTGTGGTCCTATTTGGCCCATTATGTGGCTGCCAGTTGGCAAGTGGGGGTGAGATTGCTCTTTCCCCCCATCCTCCTATTCAGACTCAGTACCTGTTCTGGTCATCCCTGGCCATTGCCTTTTCCCTCCCTGGGCCCAGGTGAATGGCCTGTGTGTGACGATGGCCATGGGCCCCATGGAGGGTTCTCCTGCGCCCCATTCGGAATTGGGGGATGAAGGGGAGGCCTTGGGTGGCTGTGGGCTGGAGAGTGTGTAATTTCCTTTGCATTGCCTCCTCAGTGCTTCTTCCTTCCTTCCTTCCTTCCTTCCTTCCTTCCTTCCTTCCTTCCTTTCTTCCTCTCCCCAAGATATTCTACCTGGACTTTGGCACCTGGTTGCCCCTCCCCCAAGGGCTGCCTTGAAGAAGAAGTGTGCAGAGGAACCCTTTCCTTGCTTGCCCCCCTGCTCCACTCTCTGTCTGTATTTGCCTGGCCCCTCTCCCCCGACCAGCCGGCCACTGGGGTGACTGGGTCACTCACCTGCCAGTGTGGTTACTACCTGGGAGGAGGTGGCTCATCTGGTGTGGGCACATGTGAACGGATGGGCTTTGGGGCTGGGCTGCCGGGCCGGATGTGCAGGGCGGGTGGCCCGGCAGGAGAGCGCTCCCACAGTCTGGTGGTGGTGGTGGTTTGGGTGTGGGTGTGCGACTGTGCATTTGTCTCTCGGTGGCCCCAGAAGCCTCCCAGGGTAGCAGTGCCCTGGACGGTCTGCCCGAGCCAGGCTGCCATGAGGAGTCTGGCCCTGAAGCCCCCATCCACCCTCCCTCCCGCCTCTTCCGAACCACCTGCCCCAAGAGGCACGAGTGGACCTAGGTACCATGCCAGCACTCCCTCTGCCCCCTTCCCCCCAAGCAAAGCTGCAGGGGAAGAGGCTGCCCAGGATGGGGCTGGGGTTTGCTTCTGTGTGGCCCATAGGGGTCAGCCGCCTACCAGGAACTCCCTTTCGCTTCTGGCCGGGACTTCTGGCTCTGGAAAGTGTCGTCTGCCAGCCCCGTCTCTTGGAGTGAATTAATAGCAGAATATCTTCCACTGCTGTGAGGGAGAAGATGCAGCCCAAGTCCTGACCTATTTAAAGCAAAGTTGCTTGTGGGGAGGGGGGCACGGAGGGATGTGTGGGTCTTTCTAAGCAGCCGTTCGAAGGCAGGAGCCCCATGTGAGACTCAAGCAACCACTGCCACTGCCACTGCCACGAGAGTGGTCAGTTTGGCCAAGGTTGCCCACCGACCCCGTTCACCTGCCAGCATCCCTGATGGGAGCGCCAAAGCCTGCCGCTCTCGGCCATGCCGGGCTGGTTCTGCCCGTTCTGTTCCGCATTGGGTGCAAATCCACACCTGCAGCCAGGCAAGTGGGACCCAGATTTCTCCATGTGGGTCCCAGAAGGCCAGGCTCTGAATATATGGGGGTCAGGTGGACAGGCGGTGGGGGACGGGGGCTGGAGAAGCCACGCAGCCACATCTTCCCCCCTGGAGCATTGACACGGGCCGGCCACTGACACTCGCTCGCGCTGGTGGTTTTGAACAACAGGAGCAGAAGTAGCCGTCCATTGCCGTAAACAGAGAAGAAGCAGGAACGAGCGGCAGTCCACTGCGGCAGTGCAAGGAAGAATGGGGGGAACTGGCATAGTCTCCATGGCAACAGAGAAGGAATTAGTAACTTGCAGCGAGGCAGCCTTTGTGGAACAGGACAAGAATACCAGCCGTAGCGGTCCGTATCGCCACACCTGAGCGCGCGCACCTGGGCCACAAGCAGGCTACCCCTGTGCCCACCTGGCTGCCCAACTGGGCTATTCTGTGGAGCTCTCTCTCTCTTTCTCTCTCTCTGTGAAGAAGGCTGGTGTTATGAGCGGGGGGCGGGGGGGAGAGACCGAAGACCCTGGGCAAAGCTAGCCGGACACGGGGCGGCCCCTTTGAAGTCCTCTTCTGGGGGGACACGGTGCTGGCTTCTCCATTGCCCTTGCCAGTACTTCTGCGCTGAGTTGGCGGGGGCCTCTTGTCTGAGTGGAGGGAGCCCACCTTGGCCCCTTGCTTTTCTGTTCCTTTGCTGGGATGCCCTTTGTCTGACTTCCTCTGAGGATGCAGAGGTCAGCAAGGACTATGGCCGTTGCCCCCCTCAGTCAGTGGAGAGGGAATACAGGGCTGGACTGTGGGTCTTCCCCAAGGACCGGTGCCAGCCCGCTAGTGAAGGCGATGTTCTGCTGGTGGTCCTCTTGGGTCTCTGGGGAGCTGTGGACCCCAGTGGAAGAGACCCCGCTCTTTAAAACGCTGGTCCTGGCCCAGTTCCTGTGACTGCCAAGGAGGGCACGGAGGACACGGGTGCTGCCAGGAGCATTTGAACTCTGCTCCTCTTGCGTTTTGCTAACCAACTCCGCTGGCCTCATCGTGGTCCGCAGGCGGGTGGGCTCTTGCGTTAGGTGGAGGCTGGCTGGCGCTTTCCCTTTGCAGAGGCCCAGTCCCAGCACCCAGAGGCCAGCACAGGGCCAAGGTCTGGCCATTTTGTTCCTGCGGCCCACAAAGTGGGGGAGAAGAGCCAGGACCCCCCAGAGGAGCAGCCAGGCACGGCTGGCACTTAGCAGCCCAGGGGCTTCACATCACGGCAGGCCCCCCTCCTCACTCACAGCTCCAGGGAGTCGGTGCTTGGCACATTTTGCAGGCAGCAGAGGTGGCAAAATCCAGCCTCAGTACCCAGAAGAAGCCAGAGCCTCCCTGATCTCGGAAGCTAAGCTGGTTCAGGGTAGGTTAGGACTTGTGCGGGTGACTGCCAGGGAATCTCAGGTGTATCAGAGGAGGGGAAGGTGACTTGCCTCAGGGGATTCCAGGCCCTTCACCATTTTGATTGCCCTCCTCTGGACATGCTCCAGCTTCTCAGCATCCTTTTTGAATTGTGGTGCCCAGGTGATTATTCCAGGTGAGGCCTGACCAAAGCAGTATATAGCTATGACTTCCTTCAATCTAGACAGTATACTTCTATTGATGCAGCCTAGAATCGCATTGGCCTTTTTAGCTGCCACATCACACTGTTGGCTCATGTTCAACTTGCAGTCTGTCTACTAGGACTCCTAGATCCCTTTCACAGAAGGCCCTCCTTTCTCACCTCCCCACCAGCTGTGCTTGTGATGGTGCTGGGACTGAAATGAGGGTCTCAAAGCCCGGGCCAGTTCGTACAGGGAGATACGGCCTGCCAGGTACCCTGGACCTGAGCCGTAGAGGACTTTATAGGTCACAGCCAGAACTTTGAATTGTGCCCAGAAACAAACTGGCAACCAGTGGAGCTCTTTCAACAGAGGCATTGTGTGTTCTCTGTAACCTGCCCCTGTTAATTGTCTGGCTGCAGCTCTTTGGACCAGCTGAAGTTTCTGAACACTCTTCAACGGCAGCCCCAAGCAGAGAGCATTACAGTAGTCCAAATGGGATGTAGCTAAGATATGTACCACGGAGGCCCGATCCGGAGTCTCAAGCTGGCATGCAGTGTGCCTTTAGCACCAAAGTTCAGCACTTCCCCAGAGCTATGGGGGAGTGTGGAGCCCGAAGGCATTTGTGGCTGGGCTACTGGGTGGGTCCCCTTTTGCGGTGGACCCTGACCCCGCCTGCCCACCCGTTTCCCCAGCCCAAGGCTTCCCTCGCCTGTTGGGCAGAGGCTTGCCCTGTCAGGGCCTGGCATGCATCCAGTAGCCCCGCGCTTGCCTGTCTTGGCTTTTGGAGGGAGGAGGAGGAAGGCAGAGTGTGGAAATGAAAGGAAGAGGCCTCTTGTTCTCCCCTTCGTCCGAGTCTCGGGGTTTGTGTACTTCCTCTGATCCCGTTGGTGTCCCAAACACTTCTGTGCAGATGCGCAGTCCTCTTCAAATGCAGCTGGGAAGGGCTCAGCCCCACCATAGGTCCAGGCTAGCACCATGCCGTGATGGCTGCCCAGGGCGGAGGTGAGTGCGAGAGAGCCCATGTTACGCATCTACTGCAGCGGCACCTGGCTGAATGCTGGGCTTCCGGCGCTGCTGTCGCCATGGGGCCCTTGCGGGGACAGACCGCAGTTGCTCTCGGCAGTTTCCTGCACATTTGGGATGGGAGGAACGCTTCTGGGTCAGGGCCTGGGTGGATTTTGCCCAAAAGGGAGCTATGCGTGGGCTGATGGTCCTGGCAGGCAGGGAGCGCATGCGCAGTGCACCATCAGGGGCTTCTCCAACATCCATGTTGGTCCATGTCCCTGTCGGTTCCTGTCATTCCTGGATCTGCCTTGATGCTCCTGCATTTCCCCCGCTGCCCTCTTGCCGCTGCTTGTGGGATTACTGGCCTTTTTATGGCACTTGTGCAACTATTATTCAGTCAGCTCATGAAATGTTGTTAGAGTTTTCGAAAGGCCATGGTGTTGCTTGTAGATTGTTGTGAAAGTGCTTTTGAATGGCAGTGTGATGCTCTGCAGTGTCCGTTTCTGCCTCTTGTTGGCTGCTTTCCTTGTGATAAAGCTGCCTGGAAACTCAGGCCGGGTCCCTTGCAAAGTCTTGAGGGTCCGAAGGGCAGTTGCCAGACCCTGAAGCCTCCTCCTGGTCTCCGTGGCTCCTCTTCCCGGCCCTGGGTCCCTCTGTGTGTGGCATGGACACTCCAGCTGTGTGCTTCTGCTCTTGGGTGGCTGGGGCTACTCTGGGGTTTGAGCGGTTGCTGGTCAGCCAATTCCTTCCACCCCCACCCCCCCACCCCCCCACCCCGCTTTTCTGGGAAGGGCTTCATCCTGCGTGTGTCCTGCTTGAGGTGTGCCTCTCTCCACCGCCGGCCTTTGGGGGGGCTGAGAGGCAGGAGAGGGGCTCCCCGTGTCTCTGCTCAGCCTCTTTGCAGGCGTGTGGGTGGCAGAGGGGGGAAGGAGGCTTCCCGCTGGGTGCGTGCCAGCATCCGATAAATTGAATTCTCTTCGAAGAGCTCTTTATTGCCCGCCTGCTTGAAATGGGTCCCTCCTCAATTGTTCTGGAGTGCAGAGTGGAGTCCTTTGCAGTTAGGCGCTGCTGCCGGTGGTCATGCGCTGGGGAGAAATCAATTTCCCGGCTGGGAGGGCATCGGACGGTGTGGGCTGCTTCTTCCCGCCGAGGGAGCTGCGGTGGCATTCACCTGCCAGCCAGAAACAGGGCTCCTGCTGCCCACTTGCCTCAAGCAGGACCGGGACAGATCTTCCTCCTCCTCCTCCTCCTCCTCCTCCTGTGAAAGGGGGAGGAAGGGGGCCATCCTTGTTGCCCTCCCAGAGGAGGAAGCCTTTCTCTCCCTGGGCTCCATTTAACCCCATCGGCTGCCTTCCCGAAATGAAGCGGCTGCTTCTGCTGCAGCACCAGCACCAGGCTCAGCCTCTCGGTGCAGCAATCTCCCAGCAGACTAATGGCCTCCAGCTCATTGGGCAGCAGTGGACTGGCCTTATGTGCCTCTCTGCCATGCTGGGCCAGCGGGAAGAGAGAAGGCTCTTCATTGAGCCCAAATCTGGAAGCCGCTTTGGATTACAAGTCCATCTGAGAGTAGCATTGCCTAGCCTTGCAGTTCACCAGTCTCCCTGCAAGAATATCATGAGGGACCTTGTCGGAGGCCTTAGTGAAATCAAGATATGCTACATCCACAGCATTCCCTTCACCTACCAAGCTGGTCATTTTATCAAAGAAAGAGATCAGATTAGTCTGGCATGACTTGTTTTTGAGAACCTCTTGGTGACTTTTGGAGATCAGGGTGTTCCTTTTTAAGTGCTTACTGTGCACTGCTTTCCCAGAAGGTTGGATCGGGTCTCATGGTTTTAAGTCACAGGAGAGTAGATTACGATGGAAGGTTAGGAGGAGCGTCTTCAGAATAAGACCAGTTTGGCAACGGAACCAGTGGCCTTTCTCTGGACGTCTTCAAAAGAGGCTGGACAGCTGCCTCCTGCTGGAGACCCCTGTGGCCCTGTCCACCTCTGTGATCCCTGGGGCAGGGGCTGGCTCTTCTGGGGCCTGGGTCTGGGCCTTGGGTGTTGGGCCGGGGCAGGAGGCCCGTTTCCAAGTGGGACACTGGCCCAGGCCTTCCTCGGAGGAGGTGGCTTACCTTGCCGGTGGCTGAAGCACCTTGGTCTCGTCTGGGTCCCTCTTAGCTCTGCAGCTTCCCTGCGAGAAGGAGCTGCCAGTGGTCCCCTCCGTGGCACATGCCGAGCCTTTCCAGGCGCTTGCTTTCCCTGAGGAAGGAATGGCTGCTGTTGCTGCTCTGTCCGGGTCTCCCTGGAGGAGAATGAACTGTCATGCCTCCCCTGATTATCTAACAAGTTGCTTCGGTGTGTAACGCAATCTGACAAGACAAACAACTTCATTAATTGGTGGCGGCTGCTGCTGCTTCTCAGGAGCCTGCGAAGGGGAGGGGGCCTCGGCAACCGCGGAAACGCTGCAAGTGGCCACTCTGTGAAGGCGACTGGCCAGTTGGCCGGACGGAGTCCCTGCTTTCTGTCTGAGGGCTGCTCTTCCTCCATCCAGCAGAAGGGCTTCCTGCCTCCTTGTACAACCAAGAGGAGGCTGCTGGCCCCCTTTCGCTCTCCCTGCCCCTCTCCGGCCACCCCTGGTGTCTTCCTGACCAGGATGGACGCACGTCCCATAGCCTTGTGTGCCAGAGCCTCTCTTTCCAGCTTCTGGCACAATGGAGGTTTCCATGTGGCTTGGGGCTCGTCCTTGCATGGGGCCCTTTTCCTGTGGGGTGCTGTGGGGGCCCCAGGGGCCTGCCCAGAGCCTCCTTCCTGCCAGGGCCCTTTGTACTCTCAAGGGTGCTGCTGCTGCCGCCCTTTTGCCGGGATTCAGGGCCCCCTGCCCCCCTTGGGCACCTGTCCGTGCTTGTGGTCAGCCAGGGCTGGGCCTGCTGCTCGGTCCTTATCTGGCCAGCCGCAGAGCAGGGTGGGAGCCCCTCTGGGGCCATGGCAAAGGGATCCGCGGCACACTAGGATCTGGGGGAGCCTTCGTTTCCTGCTCATCCTGGCAAAAGCTGGAGTGGCATCAAGGGCCCCCCACCGCTGCCGCGCCGCCAGGTGCTTTGTGGGACCTACCAGTTCTTAAAACCCACTAAATGGGCTGATTAAAGGTGGCTTCTGGCTTAGTGATCAAAGGGCTCTTCTCTCCCTGGGCAGCTGGCCTGGAAATTGGGGTCTTGTGCTTTCACATCCTAATTGGCTTCTGTGAGAATGGTGGAGATCAATGGCATGCGGGTGGTGGCGCTGGGAGGCTGTCGGGGATCCTTCTTTGTTGTTTGGAGCCGCTTGGTGCAAAGCTCTCTTGCCCTCCAGGCCTCCTTAAACTGGGAGGAGAGCAGGGGGGAGGGAGTGAGGGAAAAGGAGGAGGTCTGGAGGGTCCCCGAGGAGAAGGAGGGTCCCACTGGCACAGGAGTGCTTTCCCAGACAGAAGAAGCCCTGCCCTCTCCTTCCCAAACTCTTCTTCATAGTTGCTGCTCCTTTGCCTGAGTGGTGAGCCGAGAGCCCCTTGCTCCTGCCTTTGAGGTGGGCTTCAGCCACCGTCTCCTTCCGTGGCCTGGGTTGCCTGGCCTCCTTCTCAAGACCACGGCTCGGACCTACGTGCCTGCCAGCACTCTCTGTCCGTCCGCCGCTGCCTTCGGCCCCCGTGTGGCTACCTGGATCTCTGGGAGGCCTCCAGTCCCCCCTACTGCCAGCAGAATTGAGAGGCCACGGTCTTGGTACCACCGCAGTCCACGGGGCTTGGCCTGTTGCGTGGGCTCCAGGGTGGGCCAGGCCTGCTGGGTGCCAGACAGAGGTCTCTCTGGGTGTCCCCGCATTTGCCCGCTTTCCCCCTTCTTCTGGGGAGGGCCAGCGGCACCACTGTCATCAATACCCGGCCTGATCACATGCAAATCTTGTTAAAATGGCCGGTGTGCAATTACCAGACTCCAGCAGGCAGCCTGTTTTGATAACGAAAGTGATTAAGATGGGAGCTCTTTTTTTTGGTTCAGCTCAAGCTGGCTGATTTTCTCCTTTTTAATTGGACTTTGCTAATGAGCTTTTAATCATTCTTGGGTTTGAAGAAAACTGTCCCTTTGGTGGGCTCTGGTGTGGGCTTGAGCACGTTCCTGGTGGTGCAGGAGGCCGCTTTCCCGGACGGAGGAAAGAATCGCAAGGACAGCTGCAGACAAGCACTTGGAGCTCTTCTGAGGCTGGCTGCGGGAAGGGGCAAGGAAAGAAGCTTTCGGACATTAGATAAAAAATGTAAAAATATGCATGGTCATTTCCACTGGACAGCACCTGCAGCGGTTGGTCAAGCACTTTATTTGGGATGCAGCTGTCTGGCTGGAGAAATGTCTTTGCTGAACTCAGCTGAGGGGAGATGGAGGCTCCCCCGAACTCTTTTTTCTCTCCTTCAAATCTGTTTCCCCCGTGGCCAGAAGGAAGCCACAAGGACTACAACAAGGCAGCGGCATTGGCGCTATTGGTATCCTCAGGTACACTGCCCCTGACCCAAGAGGTTCTGTTGGTTGTCTTGGTGGCCAGCCGTAGATGGGCCGTTGCCCTTAATTTGTCAGTTCCCCGCCTGATGATCTCTGAGCGTTGCCCATCACCATCTTGTGCGAGAGCGAAGACTCACATGGCTCTGCCTTGTGTGGAGGGAGAAGTCTCCTTGTGCTTCCCTGAACCTCCTGCTGGACTGAGAGCAGAATATTATGGAGGGAGGGCTGGAGTTCCTCTCTTTGAAGCCCCAATTTCTATTCAACAGCCATGTTCCCTGTCACCTGCCGACCCCCCCCATTGTCTTTGACCCCTTGCCATCCTGAGTGAAGGCTGTCCAGCCTCTGAACACACCGCAAAGGCAGCAGTGGCTCTCTCTCTCTCTCTCTCTCTCTCTGTCCTCCCCTGGCCTCTCCTCCTTGCCCTGACCGGTCACTAGAAAAAGATGCTCCCCCTCTGTTTTCAGGAAGGGACCATGACCCAAAGCCGTCCCTGCACAGGGGCGCCTTGGGCATCCTGAGAGCCCAGCAGCCTTGCCCAACCCCTGGTAACCGGACTTACAAATTCTCTGATGTTGCTCTAATCCAAAAGAAATTTCAGGCTCCACTCCAGGAAGGCTCTCGGGTGGAGGACCTGCAAGAAGGTGCTCCAAATTCCACTGGATGATAGGCTTCAAATCTGGCAACTAGGGCAGAGAATTCAAACGCATGCAGAATAATGTGCAGAACCTCTTCAGCTTGTAGGATTTGGGTTCCCTCCCGGCAAAGTCCATCTCTTATGCAAAGCTCTCTTGGCTGGCGTGTGGCCACACGTCCACTGCCGTGGCTCTGGGCTTTTCCGCCACGCGCCTCTTAGCAGTCGGTTCCTCTCTTCCCCTCCCAGGTGGCCAGTGGACAGCAAGTGCCAGGCTCTGTGGGCACAGTCGCACACCGCTGCCGCTCTGGCCGGACTAACTGGGGGTCTCTGTGCCCCCCCCCGGTCTGCGTTTGCCCGAGAGGCAGAGCGGAGTCCAGATTGCCTTCAGCCTCTGCTTGCACTAGCTTTTGCATTTTTAAAATGTAGAATGTGACTGTATCTTGTCAGTTCTGTCCTTGAAACGGATTCTGGCTCTTGGGAAAGGTAAAAGTGGCAAGACTGGGTCCCCAACTCAATCGGGGTCCCTGCTCCCACTCCCCCCCCCTCGCCGCTTGGGCTGCTGGAAGAAAATGGCTTTGCTGGGGTGGGGGGTGAGTGGGGTGGAGCTGTGGGGGGCAGGGAGGCCTCCGTCTGGACCCCGAATTAGGAAGGCCCCACCAGCTCCGGCAGCCGGCCTGTTTGCCTTTCTTTGATCAGTTCCGGTGGATCACTAGATGCCTACAGGGCAATTTGTAGTTCAATCATCGGTCGGATACGAATTGACAACCTGGTCAATGGGGAATGCCTTTATCTTTACCTAAAATGAACTGGGTAATTTGTGTGTGTGCGACTGTGTGTGCTGCCCGGCAAGAGTCGGCTGAGCCAGAGATGGGCCAGGAGCCCCGTCCAGCCCACGGGTGGATATTGCCACACTTTAGTGGCTGGCATCACTGGGCAGGAGCCTTGACCCCAGGCTCCAGGTCCTGCCCCTGGCACCTTCCATGGGGCAGTGGCAGGGCCCCTGCCTTTGGGCTGAATATCAGAGCGCTCAACAAATATGTCCCGCCCGTCCGCCCAATTTCCATGGCCGCAGTGGCTGCCCTCCACTTTCTCCAAGGTTTTCCCTCCTGCTGGGCTCCTTTTTAATGGGAGATGGTTGGGGCACTGGACCTGTTTAATGGGGAGGGTAGGTTCTGCCCATCTTCCTGCTAAGGAACCATTGTGCCCAGCAGGGCTGGTACATCTGCCCCTGATGTTACGTTGGGCAGCTCTGGGCTCACAATGGGTGGATGATGCTCTGAGGGAATTTGGAGCCCCCGAGATCCAGGTAGTGGCGTCTTGGATGGGTGGGTCTTCCCCTATCAAGTGGGTCCTCCCAAAGATCTCACACTGCCCAAATTAGATAGAATCCATTATTGCTGGCCTCCTTTTCTCAGGGACTGGATGGCCTGGGGCACTGTGGGCAACCCGTTGACTATAGACTCATAGAATCCTATTGTTGGAAGATGCCCTCAAAGGCCATCCAGTCCACCACCCAAGTCCTCCCTACGGCCGATGGCCACCCTGCCTCTGTTTGAAAACCTCCAAAGAAGGAAACTCCACCACCCTCCATTGAGGCAGCAGCCTCTTCCACTGTCAAACAGCTCTTGCTCTCAGGAAGTTCTTCCTGATTTGGCGCTGGGGGGGGGGGGATCTCTTCCTGTATATCAGTTTTGTCTGTTTCTTTTCTCAGTTGCACTTACATCCCTTCTCCGTGAATCCATGTCTCTCCTCCTGTGCCTGATGGGAGCAGACCCCTGGATCACTTCGTCTGGTTTTGGATTTGACCTGACTTGTGTTGCGATGCCACCAAATCCTGGCTGTGTGTTTGTGTGCAGCATTTGGAGCTTGATCTACCTGTCAGGTGTTTCCTCCATCTCCTCCATTTAGAGACAGACACATCTTGCAGTGTTCTGAGGATAAAATGGACTGAATGGCTTTTCCCTTTTTCATTTGGAGGACATTCTGATAGCGCTGTTGTACAGGATGCCCAAGGAAAGGAGATTGTTATGAAGCAGCGATTCTTTGGAAGGATGTTTGGGATAAATTGTTGTCTCAGAAATACGTAACTGTATGGACTGTCTCTTGAGGAGTTTCCTGCTTCTTAATAGGACTTGCTTGCTTGGTCTGGAGTTTGGGTGAAGCGTGAATCAACCTTGCGGCTTAAAGCCATGGGCCATCACCCTACATGTAGGTCCCTAACAGTAAAATAATAAAATATGCCTTTGTGGTGGTGGTGGTGGTGTGCCTTCAAGTAAATTTCAGCTTATGGCAACCCTGAGATGAACCTGTCATCGGTTTTTTAGCAAGATTTATTCGGGGGGTGGGTGGGGTGGGTGCCTTCCTCTTGCCCAAGGTCACCCAGTGGGTTTCCATGTCTGACGTGGGATTTGAACCCTGGTCTCCAGAGTCATAGCCCAAGGCTCAAACCCCACTGAACCACCCTGGCTCTCTATCTTCCATGATTACGTAACATCGCTGCATCTTTCCAAAGTCTTGTGATGCTTCCTCCCTGTTTCCTTTGCTACTTGCTTGGTGACTTGGTGACTGTATGCCTCATTATCCACAAACAGCAGCCAGGATCTGGGCCCAGGATGACTTGCTTAACCAAGACTGGGGACAGGAGTGAAGGATTTATGATGCTGCTATGAAGGGTCACATAATGCCATAAGCTGTAGGTGATGTTTCAGAGGGCCACGTCTGAGTCTTCCCTGCCTAAGAAAACCCTATGAGAAATTCTTGGGGTCGCCATCAGTTGAAGGGTGACTTGAAGTCATAGAGGCACCCAGTATGTAGTGGAAGATCCATAGGCACCCAGTCTTTGGAGGATGAGGATGGACTGGGCCGGGCATACCCTCCGGAAGGGCCGAAGGGCTTTGTCCATCTCCTTGAGCCTGGGGGGCTGGCTGCGTGGTGGGGGGCCGGGGCCTGGCCCTGGCCCTGAGCGGTGGGCTTCCTGTCCAGGGAGAGGCCTGCTGCGGCCTTTTCCTCTGGAAGCCCATTGGGAGGGAGCCGCCCATCCGACTGCCTTCTAAAGACTTCTGTGCCTTCAAAGCAGCACAGCTCTGAAACCCACTAATCTTATTTAGCAGGCTACACTAAATCAGAAATCCATTTTAGAGCAGCTTCAGTAGCCAACAGAATGATCCTGTTACATCCTGATGTCTAATCTGTGAACTGGAATTATTTTTCCATGTCATTCATCTTCTGACTTCCTTTAAGGTTGCTTCCAAGCGAGACTCTTCCTGGGACCTTTTGGCCTTTGCTCTGGCCAGCAAGGGGATGAAACGATGCAATGGGGGCACTGGGAGGCTGTCTGTGTTGCTGGGGGGCCAGAGGGTGGGCAGCCCTCGCGGCATCACCCTTCTCCTTGGGCATGGCCACACGTACCCCTGCCGCCTCCTTTGCCTTTAGAGGACGAGGAATGGGTGGTCTAGAACGGGGGGGGGGGGGGGTGTCAGGAAGCCCATGCAGATGTCGGACTACAAACCTCTTCAGTCCCCTTGGCCAGCATAGCCAGCGGTGAAGAAAACGGGGAGTTGCAGTCCAACCATATTTGGATGGCCGAATGTGGGTGCGTTCTCCTCACCACCCTCCATTGTCTTTGGAGACTCTGCTTGTGCCTGTGAAGGTACTCCTGGGTGCAGAAGGGGGGTTAGCATTGGGTGGCTTGGCTCACCTGCCCTTTCAGCCCCAGGTACGTACGTGTGTGCAGCGAAATGTAGGAGGCTGGCTGTGTGTGGCGTCTTCCTTGTGTCGTCCCCCCGTCCTTGAAGCGTGGATCCCAAGGAGGCGGGAGCCATTTGAAGGGAAGTTCCCCACTTTGGGGGCTGCCGGGGCTGAGGCCTTCACTTCTGGGGTGGGCTGGACTTGGCACTGGCTTTGCTTCAATGGTCAGGTGCCTCCTTGGGGCATCTTTCTCATCTTCCTGCGTGGCTTCATTGGATGTCCAGTGAACTGTAGGCCCACCTCAGATGTACAAGGGTTTCCAAAACTGGGGAAGGGGGCTGGAGATGATCCCAAAAAGCCTTTGCAGATCCTTTTGCCAGTGCAGGACCTGATGACGGGTGGCCTTGGAGAAGGTTAAGAGAAATGCCTGGAGGAGGAGGAGGAGGAGGCAGTGGTAGTGGTAGTGGTAGTGGCAGGAGGAATGTTATCCTTTTCCTCCACTTCAGGACCTGTCAGGTGAGCGGGGGGAAGAGGGTACCAGCAATAGTGGGGGGGGGGGGTCCCTGCTGCATTGAGGCCCTTCCAGTCCTTCAGAGAGGGAAGCCTGAAGAGCCCATGGGGTTTGAACTTGGGGACTTTTTGGAAATGCTCACCTGCTCACTGGTCTCCTCAGCTTCTGAAAACAGCGGCTGAGCAGGTGTCGCCTTGGCCTCTGTGGGGGTGATGGTGGTGGTGGTTGCCCATGTGCCCCTCCTCATCTTGAGCAGGTGGTCCTCCTGGACCCAGCCCTACATGGATCCACCCCAGAGACCCCTCGCCTGATACGGGAAGGGGATATGGGAAGGGGATGTGGCAGGGCCAGGGGCCATCGACCCCTTGGTGGACACTGCCCCCTGGCTGATCCATGAATGGCTCCGTCCCAAATGGGGGGCCGGTCTCTGTTGATGGAGGAGGAGGAAGAGGAAGCTCTCCTTCTGAGCTGACCTCCGGGATTTCTCTGAGGAGACGCACTGCCAGGAGAGATCAGTCAAGCGCAGGGACGCAGTGGCTTTGTATTTCCGAGGGAACACTTGAGGAGGTGACCCACTGGAGGCTAATGCCTGAGGCAACACTGGCGGGGGGGGGGGGACATGGGGATGGGACATGAAGCTGATCTGAATGGAGCTGAGGCAGATGGCGGCCCCCGTCCCCAGGAAGAGGCTGAGGAGCAGACTGAATCTGGCCATGGGGCAGCTCCCAAGGAGGCCATGGGGCCAGAAGCAAAAGGAAATCCATGGGGCAGGTGGGGGGGGGGAATAGGACAGGAGGTGGATGCTTTCCGAAGGAGAGGTTCTCCTTTTCTCCCCCCCCCCCCCAAAAAAAATATCAGGTGTCTGCTCTTTGCATGGTGCCGGGGTCACACGTCTGGTCTGGCTGCTGGACAGTCTGTTGGCAAAATGGGCCAATTCTTAGGGGGTCCAGGCGCCCCCTCCCACCAGGACCCCCAAACACCCTCCTGCCCCCCCCCCCCAGCAGAGGGTCTCCTCTCCCCTCTTAATCCAGGCCTCACTTCTTGGCAGCTGACTTGCCTGCTGGGTTTCTGATCCTGGTGGGAAGAAGGTGACCCACCTCTGGCCGCCTCTGGCCCCTGACCCTGTGAAATGGCAGAAGGCTCCTGAGCCCCTTGTGGGTCTTGTGCCAGTCTGGGCAAGGAAGCCAAATGGGAAGATTTGGAGCCTTCCTCTCGCCCCCCGTCCCCCCGCTTTTCGGTCTTGGTTCTCTGAAACACTCTGTGCTGCCATGGGAAACCACTCAAATAATTTTACCTCTTAATCTTGAGTTGCCTTGCTTGGTATGTCACTTTGAGTTGATTTGTTATGCTAATTACTTAACAACTAATGAGCTTCCTAATTAGCTCGTGTGTAAAATAGGGGCCTGCCCACCTGCAGACCTGCCTGTCAGCCTGTAATGCTGCCTCCGCACGGGGGGGGGTGTGTGTCAGGGCAGGGGGGAGTCGCTACCTTTGCCTTGGGGGGGCAGATGGACAGACGGAGGGGCACAGAGTCGGCCTGGGGGGGCGGTGGAAGGGGAAGAGTGCCATCCCCCCGGGAGGTTCTGCAGGGTCTCTTGGACCCCCCCCATGCTGCGAAGGGGAGGGCCCTTTCTGGTTGGGGTCTTCTGCCCCGATGGGTGACCCCTGGCTTCACCTCCCCTCCCTCCTGCTTTCAGGGCCTAGAGGTTGGCAGGGCCACTGCCGTGCGGCTTGGACGCTCCTTCGCTTGCACGGGGGTCTCCAGCCGGGTGGATCAGGCCCCGAGGTCTTCCTGCTCCACTTCTGGGCAGCTTTGGGGGTTTGGGGGCAGCAGTGGGAAGGCCAGGGCCCTTTCCCCCAAAGGGACTGTGCCTGTGGCTTGTGGGAGTCTTGGAGGTTTTGCCGGTTTGGCTCCTTTGGCCGCAGGGCCCCAGAGCTGCGTGGGTCGGGGGGTCCGCCTGCCCTCTGGGCCCGGGAGCCCCCTGCGGCCCTTGCGGCGCTTGCGCTTTGGGGGGGGGTGCTGCGTTGCAAGAGGCCCGGTGCCTAGCGGCCGTCTCTCCCGCGAACGCTGCTCCGCGCTTGAAGCCCTTGGCACCTGCCTTGCCTTCGCTGCCGTTGCCGCCGTCGTCGCAGCCACCTCCGGCGCAATGCTAATCTTAATTGGATCTCATCCTCTTCTGCTTTTGAAAAGAGCCCTTAATAAAGTGGCTCCAAGGAGAGTTTGTTTAGCCCCAGCTCTGCTAACTCTGCTAATGTCAGCTGGGCTTCGGGGAAGGAAGAGCCTGTGCATGCCCCCTTCTCTTGGGGCAAGAAATTGGGGGCCACGGGACTGTGCCAGGGACCCCCACCCAAAGGGAGGGCCAGGACCTCCTCCAGAGAGAGACGTGATGCTGGTCACACAGCCCTAGGGTTGCCATAAGTCACGACAACTTCAAGGCACACAACAGCAGCAACACAATAAAAGCTGACCAGAGGTCCATCTATGAGAGTCCACTTGTGTGTTTCCTCTGTGCACAGAATCCTTCTTTCAAAGGCTGCAACCGTTTCAGCTGTCAAAGGGGGGGGGGGGATCCACTTCTGGTGGCCTTTTGTTAGTTCCCAAGTTACAGGTAAATAATTCAAAAAAAGGTGCGCGTCTCTAAATATTAAAGAGCTTTCTTTCCAGTACCAAGATTGTCCACCCAGAATGAGACAACTATGGGACAGCTGCAAAACTCATATATTAAGGAGGTGTTAGCATTGTTACAGCTCCAGCGATTTGCTAATTTAATTAACCCTTTCGTAAAACACTGTAGTGACCAGTATACTCAAAACAGCAATTTCTGCTGTAAATGAGATACAACCAGTTTAATACCCATATTGTTATGGATGTTAAGATAGTTAACCACTGATTAGCCAGAATTGGGCATTCCAGTTCCTTAGAATCATAGAATCATAGAGTTGGAAGAGACCCCAAGAAGGGCCATCCAGTCCAACCCCATTCTGCCATGCAGGAACTCAAAATCAAAGCACCCTCCTTGTGACAGATGGCCATCCAGCTCCACCAAAATCTCCGAGGGAGGAGTGTGTTCCACTGTCGAATGGCTCTCATTGTGAAGAAGTTCCTCCTAATGGTGAGTTGGAATCTCTTTTTCTGGAGCTTGCATCCGTTGTTCCGGGTCCTATTCTCTGGAGCAGCAGAAAGCAAGCTAGCTCTGTCCTCAGTATGACATCCCTTCAGATATTTAAAGAGGGCTATCATATCCCCTCTTAACCATCTCTTCTCCAGGCTAAACATTCCCAGCTCCCTAAGTCGTTCCTCATAGGGATTCATGGTTTCCAGACCCTTCACCATTTTAGTCACCATCCTCTGGACACGCTCCAGTTTTTCAATTGAGTTTTTTTGAATTGTGGTGCCCAGAACTGGTCTCAGGATTATTCCAGGTGGGGCCTGACCAAAGCAGAATAGAGTGGCACTATTACTTCTCTTGATCTAGACACTATGCTTCTATTGATGCAGCCTAAAATTGCATTGGCCTTTTTAGCTGCGGCATCATACTGTTGATTCATGTTCAATTTGTGGTCTACTAGGACTCCTAGATCCCTTTCACACGTAGAAGTCTCCTTAAGCCAGGTGTCCCCCATCTGATATCTATGCATTTCATTTTTCTTCCCTAAGAGCATTATCTTATATTTCTCTGTTTTGAAATTCATTTTGTTAGCTTTGGCCCAGCTTTCTAATCTATTAAGGTTATTCTGAAATTTCATCTTGTCTTCTGGGGTATTAGCTATTCCTCCTAATTTGGTGTCATCTGCAAATTTGAGAAGCATGCCCCTTATTCTTTCATCCAAATCATTGATAAATATGGGAAACTGGGTGTTTTATATCACCAGCCTGACCCATTTCTTCGGAGGTAAGGCTCCCTGGATTTCATGGGACTTCCTCCCAGACAGACATGCTGCACCTTTAAAGGTAAAAGTATTCCCTGTTGTCAAGGTTGTCAAGTCGCGTCCGACTGTAGTGGACAGTGCTCCTCTCCGTTTCTAAGCCAAAGAGCCAGCGTCACCCGAGGGCTGCTCTGTGATCCTGTGATTGCCAGCATGAGTGCACCAAATGCTGTTTAGCTTCCCAATGAGAAGTGGTACCTGTTTACCTCCTTGCATTTGCATGCTTTTGAACTGCTAGGCTGGCAGAAGCTGGGACTAGTGACAGGAGCGCAGCCCATCATGCGGCACCTGAGCCTCGATCTGCTACACCTTTGGTTGTGGTTAAAAGCACCATAAATAGGACCCCGAGTACAGACCATGACCAGAGAGGAGGGTCTTTAGGACAAATTGAACTCACTTCTTTCCTTTCAGGGTTTAGCCCAATAGGTGCCACGGGGTGATGGTGGTGGTCTTCCACTCAGTGTTCCCATCGTCCAGTTCCTCCTCCCTCCACCAGCCCTCAAAGCAAACACACAGAGCCTGCTCAGCCCCGCGGTCCTAGGGGTCCCTTTGAGGGTGGACGAATGGGCGTTGCTGCTCTTCTGCCCATGGGACCACAGACTCCTCAGCACCACCACCACCATCGTATCCTCCTTGGGCAGCTCTGCAGAACCTACAATCAGTTGCTGATCTGTGTGACCGATGACTTGATGTGGCAGTTTCAGGAAGGACTCTCTTTCTGAAGGACTGCCCTTTAACTTGCCTGGCTGCTTCCCTGGGGCTAAGAGAAGCATATGCCTGCGCAGGGCTTTGCAAAGGAGAATCTCCCTGCCACGCTTCCTGTCACGGATAAAACACTGTCACTGAGACAACCTCAGAGAGTCCGCAGGTCACCAAGAGGCAAATGCAAAGAAAGGGAGACGGGGAGAGTGGACCTTTGGCCAAGGAAGCCCAGCAGCCACGGCCACTATGGCCAGGCCAGAGCATGGCGCCTCCTTGCGCCGCCGCCTCCCTCCCTGTGATGACGGCCTGCGGGAAAAGCGCTGGCTTAGAGATGCACAGTTTCCACTGTTGTTGGACAAGAAAGGTCAGCCAATGCCAACACCCTCCCACGTCTGCCCACTGCCTCTGTGTGTTGTGTGCCTTCAAGTCGTTTCCAGCTTTTGGCGACCCCAAGGGTTTTCTTGGCAAGATTTGTTCAGAGGAGGTTTCCCTGAGACGTGCCCAGGTTCACCCAGCAGATCTCACGGCCGAGCAGGAATCGAATCCTGCTCTCCAGAGCCACAGTCCAACACTCAAAACCACCGCACACTGCCTATACAGCAGTTAAGTCCCATTGATTTTATGGTGCTTGTTTATCAAACTAGTATCCCATGTTTTTACCAAAGGAAGTGGCACAGACGCTAGCTGCAACTAAAACATAGAACACTAACCTGAAAACACAAATGAAAACACAGCCCTGTCCTGCATGCCGCAGTGGGAACTTTCCAGGGTTAGGAGTTACTCCAGTGGTCATCCAGAATGCGGCCGTTGAGAGTTAGGGTCAGAAATCTGAAGAGATGGACGTTCTGTTTTGCATCTCTAGCAGTCTGCCAGATGCTCACAGCCTCTCGACTCATTTGCTCTCTGCATCCTTTTCCTGGTTCATTTTGGCATAACCTGTCACCTGAGCATGAATGAGCCAGAAAAACGCTTTCCTTCGGTGGCGCACGTGGCCCCAGCGCTTTGGGCGCGCTTTCCATAAGGCCTGCACACAAGATAGCAGGGAAAGACAGAACTCGGAACTGATAACACAGTTAAAAACAAAGCGGTAGAGAAAGCGCAGCGTCCAGCAAGGGAAAGCAGCAACGCTCTGCCCAAATAAAGGGGCCTTTCCTGGCCGCCTCCATTCGCCGGAGAGCCAGAGGCTGGGAGCAGCCCCCGAGAAGGCCCTTCCTGCGCTGAACCCAGGAAGATGATGGAACGAAATGTTTTGATTGAAAAGGGGGGAGAAGGAAGGGGTGGCGGTCCTCCATCTGCGGGCGCAGCTCCTGCGAAGGCCCCACCGCCTCTTCCACGGACGGGGCCACGGGGCTTCTGGTATCAACGGAGGAGGGCTTTGCTCACTTCTTGATTTAGGCAGAGGTCTGTGTATGGCCTTTTCGTGAATTTAATTTTTTTAAAAAAAATATTAAATATTTTAACAATTTATAATTGTTTAATCACTTTTAAAATGGCTCCTACATTTATTATTGTTGGTTTTGTGTGCTTTCAAGTCATTTCTGGCTCACATGTCATGGGATTTTCTGGGGCTGAGAGTGTGTGACTCGCCTAAGGTCTTTCCATGGCTGAGCTGGGAATCGAACCCTGATCTCCAGTGTCCTAATCCCTCGCTCAAACCACTACAGCAAGCTGGCTCTTTTTATATTTATACTTATTAATAAATACAAGTATAAAAGGCTGCATCACAACATATTAAAAAAATACAGGTTAAAACTAGACAAAGTCATTTTTGATCTGTATTGTTTTTAAATACGTTGTTAGCCATCCTAAGTCCCATTATTGAGAGGAAGTGGCATGTGAAGGCAGGGTGCTCTTTGGGCAAAAAGCGTCACCCCATTTGAAGTCTGTATTTGGGGTCCCCCCCACTTTCCAACCCATCCTTTGACTAGCGTTGATCTTGAGGCCGCAGGGGTCACCTGGGCAAAGAAAGGGGCACGTGCCAAGGGCCACCTCCGCTCCCCCTCCCCTCCCCTCCCTTGGGGGGGGCGTGGGGGGGAGTCGGCCAGTAAGTTTCCCCCGGGGAAGAAGGGGAGGGGGAGTGCCTTTGTGAGCCCCCCTCTGCCCCATGCACCCCTCCCTCCCTTGTGTAAATGTCACGCAGAGCAATGGCAGAGTAGTGGGCACCCCAAAAGCATGAGCTGCTGGGCAGCTCAGGATGGCCTCCGCTGAGGGTCCCAGAGCTGCCTTTGGCACCATGCAGGTTGGCATAAGGGGTGGCATAAGGGGTGGTGGTGGTGGTGGATGGTTCCCCAGCATTTGGGGGCTGCTGAGGGCCGTCCTCTGCCCCACAACTGCCCAAAGACCTGGCAGGTGCCCAGAAGAGGTCAGGGGCTTGGATGGAGGTCTGAGGACCCTCGGCACCTGCCTGGCTCTGGAGGTGAACCGCTGTCGGCCGGCCGGATGCACCTCTCGACCTGCCCCTAACGGAGGTGAGGGTCAGCTTCCGAGGAGACCACTGGCCGGCCGATTTGGTGGCCGGAGTGGCAAATGCATACGTGTGTTATTGGCCACCCGCTTTTCCTCCAGTGTAAAGGTTCCCTTTTAATTCCTGGCGTGGAATGGAGTTTAAAGAAAGCAATGTACTGGCTGAGTATTTGAAAGTGGTAGGACTGAGTTAGTATCCTTGTTGTTATATTGAATTTTAATGTTTATCTGCAAAATCTCTTAGCAGACGCTGGTTCTTGAACAGGTTCCCAGAATGCCACCTTATGTGCTGCCCCATGGCATGAAATATCATTTCTACCGGCAGGCAAAATGGTATTTAATAGGGTCCGACAGGGAAGCGTTTAAGGGCAATCTGTATGGGAGATGTAAAGGATTCTGTTTCCTGTCTCCTGGCTCTGATTAGTGGGCATTGCCTTTGCAAGCAGCTGCCAGCGGCTGGCATTCAGAGGCTTTCTGGCCGGCGGTGGACCCCTGACCCCTCAGCCTTCCTCCTCCTCCTGTTCCATGCCTTCCTTTCAGGAACACAAACAGAGTCGTGCCGGGAAACATGAAGAACCAGGGGGAAAACCTTTACCTTCAGCCTGAGAAAGTGGGGATTGGGGGCAGCCAGCTTGGGCAGAGGCGGAGGCGGCTGTGGGCATTAAAGGGGGACGGAGGGCCTTCCTTGGTGCCTGCCCCTGGGCTCTGGGGCTCCCTTCCCAGGGCCCCCCCATCCTCTCCTCTTGCTGGCTTTTAGAACAGAATGTCTTTAAAGAGAGGGCTTTGCAGCCAGCTCTAAACAGTTTTTCAACTGCATGTTATCCTTTGTAGGGGAATGTTTTAAATTGTTTAAATATTGAGAATAGCTTAATGTTGCCCTTTGTATAGTTTCAGCTATGTTGCACGGGTTTTAAATTGTAAGGCTCCTGGAGTCCTTATTTTGGAGGAAAGGTGAGGAATAACAACAACAACAACATGAGCCTTGGAATAATCCTGTGTCCAGTTATGGGCTCCATAATTCAAAAAGGATGTGGAGAAGCTGGAACTGTGTCCGGAGGAGGGTGAAAGGTCTGGAAACCACCAAACCCTATGAGGATAGACGTAGGGAGCTGGGTTTGTTTAGCCTGGAGAAGAGATGGTTAAGGGGTGACATAATAGCCTGGTTTAAATATTTGAAAGGGTGTCCTATGGATCAAGTTTGTTTTCTGCTGGTCAAGAGACTGGGACACGGAGCAACGGATGCCATCTCCAGGAAAAGAGATTCCATCTCAGCATTAGGAGACACTTCCTGACAGTAAGGGCTGTTCGACAGTGGACCGTGGTCTGGAATACCAAGAGTGGTGGAGCCTCCTTCTTTGGAGGTCTTTCAGCAGAGGCTGGATGGCCATCTGTCAGGGGATGCTTTGACTGTGAGTTCCTGCATGGCAGAATGGGGTTGGACTGGATGGCCCTTGGGGTCTCTTCCAACTCTAGGACCTATTCTATGACATCCCTCATTATATAGTCCTTGCAAGGGAGGGGTTGTGTTGGGGTGTGTGTGTGTGTGTGTGTAGTGCATTAACCCCCCCCCCTTGGGAGGCCAGGCACCCCCTTCGCTTGGGTTCTAACATTTGCCTGTGTTGGAGGGGGGGGGCACACAGTGCCAGTCCATTGAGATGCTTTTGAGGACCTTCCTTGGAGGAGTCGGTCTGTACTGGCAAAGCCTCAATCCTTCAAGCAACCTCCTTGACCCAAGGGGCTCAAATGTCCAGGGGGCCTGGGCAGCTGCTCCTAACCTTCTCCCTGCTGCCCAGGTGGGCTGCCCAGGTTCCCCATTGCCTTGGGACCCCCTCCATCTGCTTGCTTGCTCTCTTGCTCACTTTCCAGTGTTTTACGGGGGGACTGATTCACGCACTCATTTGGGTGGGAGACCATGGGAGCCCTCTCTGCTCTGTGGAATGCGGCCCTGAAGGGGAAGAGGGATTTTTCTGGGGCTTAAGGGGGGCTTGCAAGGGTCTTGGGTTTGGGGAGTAATAAAACAAGCATTGTTTTTGTTGTGGCTTAAGCCTTGGGGCTCTGGGGTTGAGGGAGACCGGTCGGTCAGAGGGGAAGAGAGGCATAGTGCAGAACTCTTCAGGGACACACAAGCTGTATTTACTGCTTCGTGGGGTGGAAGGAGGAGCCATAAATTCTTCTGGCACTGGATAAATAAAAGAAGCCCTGCCACCCAGACCCCCCTCCCCCCCCCCCCCCCGTCCTTCTGGTGCCATTCTAACCAGGGCCCCATTGCTGCCTCTCTTGGGAAGGAGGGAGCTTTGGGGAGCCCTTCAGGAGCACCCCCATCTCCCATGGCCGTGGCTCTTGATGGACGGGAGGTATGTAACCCTGATTCACTTGCAGCTATAATAATAATAATAATAATAATAATAATTTTTATTTATATACCGCCCTATGGCGGACCAATCCGGGCGGTGAACATGATAAATAAAATAGACAATAATACAATGTAAAACAACAACATTCCCCCTCCCCCCCTTAAAAATCCATTAAATCAAGATCAATGTAAAACTGAGTAAAAAATTATCCTAATTATAAATTAATAATTAATAAAATTAATAAAAATTTCATACAAACCAAACCCCTGCTAATGGGAAATTAAAAAGTGCATTAATAAGCACTCAGTCGCTGATCGCAGGTTACAAGACCGGGTAATTTAATCTGGAAAGGCCTGCCGGAAGAGATCCGTCTTGATAGCCCTTTTGAAGCTATCCAGAGATGTTAGACGACGGATCTCATCCGGCAGGCCGTTCCAGAGTCTGGGAGCGACAACAGAGAAAGCCCTCCGGGAGGTCCCCGCGAGCCTTGTTTTTTGAAGCTGCAGCAAGTTCCTCCCGGAGGAACGGAGAGCGCGGGGAGGATTATATGGGAGAAGGCGGTCTCTGATATGGGGCTATGGGGCTCTAGCTCAGCCAAAAGGCCAGACAGTCTGGTGCTGGACAAGGCTCCTTCTGTGCCCGGTTGGCCTGGAAGGAGCAAGTGCAGGAGAGGGTCTTGGCCAGCCAGGGGCACTTGGCTTTCCTTTTTGCAGGACTAGGGAGTTCTAGGGGGCCCTGGACCCTCTGGTCTTTGGCTCAAGGGCCCTTCATAGAATCCTAGAGTTGGAAGAGACCACAAGGGCCATCCAGTCCAACCCCCTTCTGCCATGCAGGAACTCTCAATCAAAGCCTCCCTGACAGATAGCCATCCAGCCTCTGTTTAAAGACTTCCAAAGAAGCAGACTCCACCAAAATCTCCAAGGGAGCAATGTCTTCCACTGTCGAACAGCTATCACTGTCAGGAAGTGCCTCGTAATGTTGAGCTGGAATCTCTTTTCCTGTATCTTGCATCCGTTGCTCCAGGTTCTATTCTCTGGAGCAGCAGAAAACTGCCTCAGTAAGGCTATCATATCACCTCCTAACCTTCTCTTCTCTAGGCTAAACATACCCAGCTTCCTAGTTGCTCCTCATAGGGCTTTATGGTTTCCAGACCCTTCACCATTTTGGCTGCCCTCCTTTGGACACGCTCCAGTTTCTCAACATCCTTTTTGCATTATGGTGCCCAGAATTGGACACAGTAATTCCAGGTGAGGCCTGACCAAAGAGAATAGAGTGGTAGTACTATATCCATCTTTCCCCCCTTTTTGAAGATGGGGACAATGTTTGCCCTCCTCCATTCTGCTGGGACCTCTCCTGTTTTCCAGGAGTTCTCAAAGATTATTATTGCCAGTGGCTCCGAGATTACATTTGCCAGTTCTTTTAATATCCTTGGATGTAGTTCATCTGGTCCTGGAGACTTAAATTCATTTGGGTTAACCAGGTATTCCTGTACTACCTCTTTCTACTGTACTACTACCTTCGGGGGTGTGAAGGGGGCTCTGCTCCGGGTGGAGGAAGCCCGCTCTTCCCTGGCAGCTGGGCTTGCTTTCAGTCTCAGACCCCTCCATCCTCCATGAGGACAGATGCTTCCCCATTGCAGGCCTCCATCCCCTTTTCTTTCTGGCTAGCTGGCCGTCTTTCAGGGGTCCAAGCAAGGGTCCCCCACACCTTCTCCTCTTGGGATCTGCCTCTTCTGTGGAGCGGCCCAAGCATCTGAGCCTGAGCAAATTGGGCTCTCTCTGCGGGGCTCTTGTCTCTCCAGCCTTGTGCCATGCCGTGCCCTGGAAGCAGCTCTTGCCTGGAGTTGACTTGGCTGGAGGGGGGCTGTATGAGCCCCTTTCTCTGCCTTCCCCCCAGCCTCTAGAGGTTCATAGTAGGCTGAGTGAGTTTTGCAGTGTAATTGCCAGCTGGAGCCCGCAAGGAAATGGTGGACAGTGTGGCACCCCTGTTTCCCCTGGCCCCTGGAGTGCGGCTGTTTTGGGGGGGCGGCCTTGTCTCGGGGTGGGAGATGCATGTGATGCTGGGCAGGGGCTGAGTGAGGGGTGGGCCATCTGACCCCTGTCCCTGCAGGGAAGTGGGACTGGGTGACCCAGGAGAAGGAGGGCTGGGGTTTCAGGCAAAGGAAGGGAGCAGCCCTTTGGGAAGGCCCAGCGGCTCTGCAGAGAGAGTCACAGGGCACCAGAGGAAGCGGTCCCCTCCGTCCATCTCTCTGTCCATCCATCCGTGGAGAGGCACCTGGATTGGGGAAGAGCGGATCTCAGCATCTCTTTCTCTCTCTCTCTCTCTCTCTCTGAAAGGCAGCAGTCTCAGGAGACAGCAGTGGGGCCTTCTGTCTCCCTTTGTGCGGGGTGAACCAAGTGCCCACTAGGCCTGGGTGCTACGGGGGGGGGGGGGGGGGGGGCGCGAGATGGAGACACAACCAAGAGCCTTGGCTGGCGACTTTCTTCTGCCTCCCCCACCATCAGTCTTAACCTGTGGCCCCCAAACCTTGCCTTGTCGGCCTCTCTGCAGGCTTGGCAGGCATCCACAGCAAACCGCTCTGCGCAGGGTGAGCGTGGCGCCTGCCAGGCCTTCCAAGGGATCTTCCCCCATTGCCCCCACCCCATCTCCAGCTGCAGGCGAGGTGCCCAAATGGCCTTTGAGGTTCCCTGGCTGCCTGGGCAGGTGATGGGGGCCTGGCCGGTTGGGTGAGGCGGTACCTGGGAAGGTGCCTCTTGTACTGGCACCAGTCCAAGGACAGTGGTCAACAGACTTGGGATGGGGCTGGGCTGGCCAGTGTCCCCCTCCATGGCCTGCTTGGCCTTGCCATGCTAGGGGACGGATGCAGGGCTGCTTTCTCTTCTGCCGGGCAGCGGCCGTCTTTGCTCAGCACCAACCCCAGGGGTTTCTGGGGTTGCTCTCCTGGCTCCTCTGGTGCTCTAGAGAAGGAGCAACTGAAGCGGTGGGGGAGTGACTGGGACCCAGCCATGTGTTTCTGAAAAGTGAAAAGGGTTGGCACGGTCTACCTGTGGCTGCAGGCTTTCCTTGGAGCACGAAGGAGGTGCCCAGGTGCTGTCCACTCCGTTCGGCCTGGAGTGGCACCTGTGCATCCGATGGGGCCAAAGGACAAGAGGGAGGTCCCTCAGCCTCAGGAAAGGTTTACTTCTTCCCCACTGCCCACCTGGAGCACCTCAGCCTGGGGAGGAGGAAGAAGGCCACAATGGCGCCTTTGGGAGGGGTGCCAGAAGCAGGATGCTGCTGCTGCTGCTTCTGAGAAGGCTCTGGCTTGCCTTGCCCCCCTCTGTCCTCTCCGGACGGTGGTGGGACGTAGAACCGGGGGCAGCCTTGGCTAGCCATGGAGGGCTTCCCGGGTGGGAACTGGCTCCTGGGCCGGGGCTGGGAAAGAGAGCCGGGGGGGGGGTACGGGGCTTCTCCCCCCTCCAGTGCCTGAGCGCTTTCAGTCGGTGGGGAGGGACCTATGGCGTGGAGACTGGGAAATGGCGGCCGTTGGCAGCATGGCGGAGCCCGGGGGTGCCATTGGCACGCAGCCTCAAGTAAGCACTCCTCAGCAGCGCTACACTCAAACAGATGGAACTCTTGTCTTCAGAGGAAAAGGTTTGGGAAGTGATCTGGAATATAATCAGAAAGTGGCAGTAACATTTCAGCATCCCTTTAAAGTTGGCATCACTGTTTAACGTTCCTCAAGTGACAAAGTAAGCGTGGACTGCGGGAGGAAAGGGAGGACTGCGCACTTTTCAGTCCTGCCTCCCCCCCCCCCAATCTGCTCCTGCCCATAGCACCAGTATTTCCAGTAGCCAGGCCTTAAACCCACAGCAACAACAACAAACTTTTTGGCTGATGGTTGTCAGTTCCCTAGCACAGATGGGCAGATCTCCCCCATTTTGCTAGCATCCTTTGAAACGCCAGGGTTTGCCCAGGTGCCCGCCTGGATCCTCCCTCCCATTTTGTCATTCTTCACCCTTTCTGCTTTTTGGCCCTGCAAGGCGCCCGCATCCTTCACCCCTTTCCTTCTTGGCTGTGGCTTCCGGACATCCACCGGCTTCCCTGGAGCCCTTTCAACCCAAGGCTGGTCCTGTGTTGGCACTGAGCTGGACAGAGGCTTGTCAGGCCCAGACCCGCCTCTGCAGGACCTTTCAGTTCCCTGGAGGGCCGCCGGCCCCATGCCAGCCCTCTGCCCGGCAGAGAGTCCATCCTCTCCCAGCTGACCGCTGTGATTTGGGTCCAGTGGGCCCTTGGGCTCAAGAGAGCCACACGGCTTCGTCATGCCAGCTGTACCCCTTTAGTCTCTCCCTTGGCTAGTGCCCTGTCCCTTTGGCTCTCTGGAGCTCCATCCTTCAGGGAGACCTGTGGGCAGATGGAGGCTGGTCTTTCCATGCTCTCATCAATGTCCACCCACAACCCCATCCCAATTGCCTTTCCTGCCTCCTGCGGTCAGACTCCTTTCTGGGGGGGGGGCAGGGGGGAGCTGCCTTTGTGCAGCCTGCCTGGGGAAGGGGGTCATTCTGGGGTGCCCACCCTGAGACCCCCCCAGCTGCCTGTATCTTGCCCATGCGCTTCTCAGAGGGGCTGAAACACCTGCATTGCCAGGGAGCTGGCTGAGCTCCAGCCTGGGTTGCTTTAACTCCCAGCACCTTTTGCGCCCACAGCCACCAAAGCTCTGATTTGGGACTTTGAAATAACAGGGAGAACAAATGGCCCTAATTTGGCTGGAGATGTTTCTCTCGCTGTTGAGGGGAGGTTACAGCACTGGCTTCCAGAGAGTGGGGCCAGAAGGTTTCTTTGGCGGGCATTAAAGACCCCTGGCCGAGGGCACTGCTGGGGCCCCTTGAGGCCGTGGGCAGCCTGCCCACTTGCCCTGTGGCCGGCTGCAGCTTGTCTTTGATGGGAGGAAGGCCTTTTCTCCCCTGGCCCCATTCTCCCTTTCTGCCAACCACCTTCCAATGGCACCTTCTGAAGGCGGCACGGATGGCAAGGGGAGCTCCTTCTGCCATGGATTCTTTTGCTGGACTGACGCTGCAGCCAGGAGGAGGCTGGAGGGGTTTTGGGGGGAAATGCCTTCCCACGGAGGTGGGTTGCCGTGTGTGTGTGTGTGGAGGGCTGGCTGTGTGCTGATGGTGGTGGGCAATTCTGGGCTGACGCTCTCTCCTCCCAGCGTCTTCTCCTTGGGGGGCTTCCTGGGTCCCTGGGGTGCAGAAGCATCTCTTTTTCTCTTGGTGACAATCTCTGCATCGGAAGCAGGAGCGCATCCATGGCCCGAGCCGGCCAAGCTGCGTGGCGAACGTGCCGTCCTCGGTTCCTGCTCCAGGGTGCGGCTCCAGAGGCCATCGTCCTGGCTGGGGGTGGGGGGCAGTCCGGTCTCCGGCCTCTTGGCAGTGGCCGTGGCTGGAGGCTTGCCCCTTTGCCCTGCCAGAGAGAATCAGCCATGATGGGCGCTGGGCAGGCCAGCAGCTGAGATGGGCAGCCCTTGGCAGAGGAGACCTAGCCTGGCCTTCTCCCTTCTCAAGCAGCCTGAGATCAGTCTGGCATGGGCCTGGCCAAAAAAGCAGGGGTCCGGGGTGGGGGGGTGGGGGGGTCATGCTGTGGGTGGTACGGATGGAACAAGGCGATGCCTGGTGGGCAGCTGGGAGTGATTGGGGTAGCTGGGCTGGAGAAGGAGCCAGGGGCCACTGCCGAAGGAGAAGATGCCGGCAATGGATCAACCCCCCCCCCCCCACACACACACACTCACTCTCTTTGGGGTGTAAGGAGAGTGAGCTTGTCCCCAAGGTCTAGTTTGCCCCTTTGGGGCTGGATGAAATGGGGAGGGCCTGGGTCAAGCAGCCTTTGTTCCTCCAGAGATGAGGCTGCTATGGGGGTCCGGAGTAGGCAGGGGAGAGGGGCTGTATGGAAGAGTTGTCTTGGACAAGGCTGAGTGTGTTTGTGGGATGCCGGCAGGAGGAGAATGGCCAGAGCTGCGTGTGCCGAGACGGAGGAGGAGGAGGAGGAGGAGGAGGCAGAGACCGAGGGATCCCCGAGGGAAGATCTCTTGGGGGGCACCCCTAAGCTGCTTGGCATGCCACAGAGACCACGGCACCTTCTTGGCAGGCCATGCCCCATCTCTCCTCTCCTCTCTTCTGGAGTGACCCTCTTAAGAAAGAGCCTGGGAAGGTGGTCCTTGCGATGATGGCTGACCCTTGTGCGCATTCCTCCTTCCCTCCCTGAGACGGGTGTCTGTGAGCAACCTTGGAAGGGCTGCTTTGTTGGGAGGAAGGCAGGAGGCAGCAGTTTCCAAAGAAACAGCAAAGGTTTATTAGAATTACTGCACAGATTTGTTTCTAAAGCTTTGAGGTGAAAGGCAGCATCTATAGAGCAAAAAATGTCATATGGACCACGCATGCACTATGCACATGTACAGACCAAATGCACACACGGCACACTGAGTGTTTAGATCAAAACCCACATTTTCTGACTTAAACATGGCCTGGGGGGCACATGCACACATGGAGCGTGTCCAAAGGAGGGCAACTAAAATGGTGAAGGGTCTGGAAACCATGAAGCCCTATGAGGAACGACTTAGGGAGCTGGGGATGTTTAGCCTGGAGAAGAGAAGGCTGAGAAGTGATATGATAGCCGTGTTTAAATATTTGAAGGGATGTTATATTGAGGAGGGTGCTAGCTTATTTTCTGCTGCTCCAGAGACTAGGACCCAAAACGATGGATGGAAGTTGCAGGGAAAGAGATTCCAGATCAACATTAGGAGGAACTTCCTGACAGTAAGGGCTGTTCAACAGTGGAAGGCACTTCCTCGGAGTTTCATGGAGTCTCCTTCCTTGGAGGCCTTTAAGCAGAGGCTGTATGGCCATCTGTCAAAGGGGATGCTTTGATTGGGAGTTCCTGCATGGCTGAAGGGTTGGACTGGATGGCCCTTGGGGTCTCTTCCAACTCTATAATTCTATGATTCTATGAGACATAGACACAGGCTGAGAAGAGCCCAACAACTTCCTTGGCAGTTTGTTTTTTAGCTTTTAATACAAAAGAAAGTGGAGGAAGGAGGAGGTGGGAGTGAGCGACTCCATTGGGCTTTGTGGGACCCTTCCTTTTGAAAGACTGCCAGGAATGGACACTTGGCCACGCGGAGGCCTCTCCAAACAACCAGAGAAGGAAGGAGTGGCCCTTGGGGCCCCAGTTGTGGTGCTGAGACCCTGAAAGGCTGCCTGTCTCTTTCCAGAGCCGGCGTGGCCCAGGGCCCTTCCACGCGCCACGCTTGCAGGGCTATGGCTCCACGGCAATGGAGCTCTGGCTGGAGCCTCCCTCGGAGCATCACTGGCAGGCAGTTCGGAGGCACGCCGTAAGGGGGTGACAGCACTGCCCCCCAAACGTCTCCCTTTGGGGCAGAAACATCCCTTTAAAACACTGGCGTGAGTGGAGGAGAAAGGAGAGGCCGCAGGTGTTGCATTCTAAAAAAATTAATTTAAAGAAAACCTTTTAAAATGTTCTTTAAAAAGATCACATTTTACCTAATTTTCACATTAACCACACGAATACAATGTAAATACATTTCGGTTGTACTTACGATATTGTAATTTAAAGGTATAATTTTAATTGTGCTAGTTGTTTATGTCAAAACAATTCAGTGATACATGGGAATTGCCATTTATGAGTAACATTAGTGCAAAAACATTACTATGGGTTCTGCGTGGTGTGGGAGGAGGTCAGTGTGTGCATGTGTGCGTGTGCGAGGGGTGTGTGTGACACCATGAGTTACTGCAACCCCAGTGGAGCCAATGGCCCTGTCATTTGGGAAGGCAGGAGAGCCTCTCTCTGCGGAGGACCCAAAGCGCTCCTCCCTGAGCCTCAAAGCCATGGGCTCCATGGCAGGAGAGGAACTAAAGCCTGGGAGGAGGGCTTTCTGACTGGGGGGGACACATCCTACCAGCGGGGAGATTGGTAGATTTGGAGACAGAGGGAGTTATGCGGCTGCATGCCAGAGACAGCCAGGGAATGGTGCCCGCAGGGGTTTGGGAAAGTGTCGGATCCGGGGTCTCACATGTATAAACACACTGAGAAAGGAGTTCCCAAAATTCACGGGTGGCCAAGCCTCCCCCTGTTCCTATGTCAGCTTTAATTTAAAAGGAACTGCACTGTTATTAGGCAAGGTCTCTTGTTTCTTTGTCTCTTGAAAGATGGAGACGTGCTGCCTGGTGTCCCCTGCAGAGGTGTCCCACTTCGGGGTGTCACCCAGTGCGAGTGGGCTTTGGGGGGGGGCAGAAGGGTACAAGCTCAGCTCCTTGCCCAGCGTGGCTGCGCTGGGCAGGCTGGAAGGGGTGCCCTGGTCCTCTCCCTCCCTGCTGCATGCCATGACACGCAGCAGGGAGGGTGGGGTGGGGTGGGTTGCTCAGCCGGGTACCACCCCTCTTCGCCCGGTGCAGTCCACACTCTTACACCCCCCTACTGACGCCACTGGTCCCATGGGTCTCTCCATCTCAGCTGGCATCCATCCACTTGCTTGTTGGGGGGTTTCCCTTCATGCATTAGCAGAATCCTTTCCTGGCCAAGCCAAGGGTTGCCCCATGCCGGTCACACGGGGGGCATTGGGGCAATGGGCAGAGTCCAGAGGATGGTTGCAGGTGGTAGAAATGCTGGAGGGGGGTGCTGAGGCTGAGAAGGCGGTACCCCAGGGCAGCTCTATGGGTAATCTCCTTGCTCCTTTGGGAACGGAATGGCACCTCCTGGCCCAGGTCTCTTGTTTCTGGTTCTGCAACAGCAGTTGGGATGGAGCAATGTCACATGCTGGAAGGGACCCGCGTTTTAAAAAAAGATAGCGTGTGCAACTGCATCCTTGGCAAAGTCACCTTTGGGGTTGTGCTGGGCTGTGCCAGGGGCAAAAGGGATGCCCACTCTGGCCCAGAAGGGAGCCGCAGGGGCTGTTGCTGCCTTTGACCGGAACACCCTGCTCTCTCTTCCCAGGACAAGAACCGGAAGCTGCGCCCGCTCTACGACATCCCCTACATGTTTGAGGCCCGGGAGTTCCTGCGCAAGAAGCTGATCGGCAAGAAGGTGAGTGGCAGCCCTGGGGAATGCGCGCGTGGGTGTCGCATGTGGGCCAGGGAGGGCAACCCAACCCCCCCCACGCCGCCCCTTGGCTTCCCCACCTTTGCCTCTGCCTGGCTCCCCTTCTGCTCCTCGGCCATTGGGCTCAGATTTAGGGCCCTTTCCAGAGGGGGGGGGGTGTTGGGAGCTTGTTGCCCACGAGGAGGGCTCCTTCCCCACACTGGCCCAGGCCATCGGCCGCTGCAGAAGCAGGAAACCAGTGCCTCCTGCCGCTGCCGCCGCCGCCAGCACCGCCGCCGGGCAGCCTTTTGTTTGTGCTGCTTCTGTGGAGAAGGAGTTCTGTGTGGCTTCCAGCGCTGCTTTTTGGAGCCGTCCTGCCTTGCCACTCATTAACAATCCATGGGAATGCTCTGGGTGATAAATATTTCAGTGCCGTGAGGTTCTTTGTGCAGTTGAGCGCATGGAGCAGTCAGCAAATGGGCAAATATCTTTGGGCGGGGGGGGGGGTCTGCCTGTTCTGTCCTTGATGTGAGGTTCCCTCCGTAATCTTCTTTGGCAGCAGCCTGGCTCTTCCCGCTGGGCTCCTCTCCGTCTTGGTCGGCGGTGGAAGCGGAACAGAACTGCCCCCCTTCCCCCTGTGCCTGCCTGGCCGGTTGTGGGGCGCCAGCGGCCAGATGGGCTGGGATGGGGCTGCAGCCCCCCTCCACAACCACCCCATGAGCTTGGGGAAAGGGGGCATCCCCTGGCCGAGGTCCACCAGTGGGACCCTTGGAGTGGGGCTTCATCCGCACAGGGACTGCGTGACCTAGATCTGCCCATGTGGGTTTGCCAGTGGGCAGGTAGAGCGTGGGACAGATCATGAGGGATTGATCCAGGGAGAGGCTGCTGCCCTGCCCTGTAGTCCTTCAGGTGCTGTCCATCCCAGTCCCAGAGGCCAGTGTCTTTCTTGCCTGGGGTGGTGGGACAGTGGGGTCATTCCTGGGGTGCTCCCGCTGCCTGCTGTGGGTGTGTGGTATCCCGTTTCTGCCTTTCTGCAGAGCAATGGGATGTCCCTACCTTCCTGTGTGCCGTGGGGTCTTAAACCCTCCAGTGGGTCTCACTCTGGAGTGGCAGTCTGTGGCTTCCTAGCCAGGCTTCTCGGTGGGGCAGAGGCAGGGGTCTCCATTGATCTGCAGGTCCAGGCCTCCCCGCCAGTAGCATTACTCGAGGGGTGCAGCGGGTGCGGGCTTACCAGGTGATGCCCCAGTAGGGGGGTGACACCAAAGAACGGGGATGACACCAGGTGGGCTCCCTGCACTCCGAGTGTGCTTTTTCGGCCACCTGGGGCCTTTTTGGGGCTATGCAAGGCCTCCAGAGCCTTCAGAGGGCCTTTTCCAGGCCGCCCGGGGCCCCCAAAGCCTGCGTGAGGCATTTTCCAGGCCTTTTCCAGGCTGCCTGTGACTTTTCAGTGCCCCTTCCCCCAGAAACCCCGCCGGAAGTCCACAGCTGGACATCCCGCCTCCCGCTCTGGGTGTCACCCAGTGCAGGAATGCCAGTGCTCCCCACAAAGCTTCCCTTGCCAGAACTGCTTATGGGTGCTGTGGGACTCTGTGCCACTCTTTACCTGCAAATGGTTCTGGGGTGGTTTACAAAGGCTAAGAATAATAGATCTATCTCTGCCCTCAGACCTGTAGTCTAAAAGACAAAAGGGGAGAGGAAGAGGCCTTCGGAGGGAGGAGAGGCTCCACTTTGGCATCTGTTCTGGTCAGTGTCCTTTCAGCCAGGCCTCAGTGGTGGCTGGGCTGCAGGTGGGGAGGGCCCATGATGCCCTTCCTGGAGATGGACCAAGAGGAGTTGACCCCAATGCCCGTAGACAGGGGCAGAGAGTGCTGCTCTTTGATGTTCCCCCAGTCAGTCCCTCCTTGCAGGACACGTCGTTGGAGGTGGTGGCTGCTGGCGGGCAAGACCAGAGCAGGCCATTGCCCCGTGGCCAAAGTAGCCACTTGGCTCAGTCTCAGGGGGCCATTCTGCTGAGTGACCACCAGGTGCTGCCTCTCCTCCAGCTTCCTCCTGAAGGGAGGATTTGGGGGGGCTGGCCGGGAGTGGTGATGCGGTGCGGTGCCCCCCTTGCCTTTGGAGCCCCCCGTGACCTTGCCAGGCGCGCCACCCACCCCTGGCGCCGAGGCCCGCCCTTCCTGCCACCTCCATCGCTCTCTGCGCTTTCTGATGGAGGCAGCCTTGGGAGTCCGGCTCTCAGACGCCTTTGATGTCTCAGAACTTGCTTTATAAATATTTCCTTTGTCAGCACCACGTTTTTCACTTCAGATTAATTTGATTGAGTTAAGCGATGAAAAAGTCCTTTACGTTAATGATCAAAACAGTCCCTGGAGGTTGGAGCTGCCTCCTGATTGGACATGACAGCCGGAGCCACGGCGGTTTGCCCTTGCCCGCGCTCCCTGCGCCGCCCGCCCGCCCGCTCGTGCGCTCGCTCGCTCATGCGCTCACTTGCTCTCTTCCTGGCTGCTGCTTCTGGGGCCGACCCGGTCCGCTTGCCCTCGGCTCCCTCTTCCCCTCGGACCGCCCGAGTGAGGCACCCGCTCAGCCGGCGAGGGGTCAGTTGGCGTTTCAAGGCCACCCGGTGCCCAAAGGGCTGGACCTCAGAGGCCTCTGCGCTCTGTCCGCAAAGAGGGTGCCTGCTTGGCCAGCCCCCCGCCTTCCTCACTTGCACACTGCTCTCCCAGTGGCCACAGTAGTTGTAGGTAGGAAAAGGGTATAACCTATCAGTCAAACCAAGAGAAAGAGCAGGGAGAATAGAAGCTGGGGAGGGAACGCCTGGGCAGACAGACAGACAGACAGACATGCATTTTGCGGAGACCGTGGAAGAGGAACGCAGTGTCCTTCCTGCCTTTCCTGGCTTCCTGGGGAAGAGAGTCCCAAACAGGGGGGATCACCACCGAGGAGGCTCTGCTTCCCTGGTGGCTCTGTGGCCAAGTTGGACATATGCAGGGAGCCTGGGCCTAAGGTATTTAGGGCTTTGCGGCTCAACCTCAAAACTTGGAACGTGGCTCAGTGCCTTCTGGGCATCCAGTGCCCCTCCTTTGTCCCAGGTGCAATGAGTTGGTAGCTTGGCACACCTTATCTTCTGGCCACAGCTTCCCAACTAGGAGACAGGGAAGACCCACGCAGCGTGTATTGCAGTGGTCTAGCTGTGGGGCTACCAGTGGCAAGGCTTTGCCTGCCCAGGAAACTGGCACATCTGGCACATCTGCTGGAGCTGCTAGTGCCCCCTGGCCCAGGTTGCTTGAGTCCAGCTGAGCAGCGGAGTGGAACTGAGGGGCAGCGGGGTCTCCGTGTGCGTTTGGGGCAGAGAGGCCCTTGTTAGTAGATGATTTTAATTTTTTAACTTTTTATTGTAATGTTTTAAAACAATTTTATTTATGAGCTGCCTTTGGTCCCTTTCTTGCAGAAGGGCAGGGTGGTCCTGGCGACAGCAGCAGACTGACCCTCCCGACCCTTCCCCCCGCCCCCAGTTCTCTAAGTGTGTGTGTGTGTTTGTGTGTGTGTGTGTGTGTGTTGGGGGGGTTGAATCAAAGGGGTGGCACCTTGAGGAAAGGCTGAGAAGGGGCTGCCTGGACGGAGGGGGGCCTGGAGATCTCTCTATCTGTCTGTCTGTCCATCCGTCCATCTGGAAGGTTCCCACCCTGGCAGTGGGGGGCTGGCTAGAAACTCCGCTGGCTGTCTCTTCCTCTGCAAGGGGCTTCTTCTTGGCATCCCCTTCAGCAGCGCTGCTTCGCCTGCCTCAGGTGGCACCCATGCCCTTCTTTTGCCCGTTGGCTGCAGTTGCTTTTCTCTCGGAAATCTGGGGCAGACCCACCGCTGGTGGTCCAGGACGCTCTCTTCTAATGGGGCAGTGTGTTCCTGCTTGGCAGGGGGATGGACTACATGGTCTTTATGATCCCATCTGGCAATACTGTGATGGGCTTGGTCCTTGCAGGGCTTAAAGCCAGTTCTTTGGGCCTGCAGCCAAGCTTAGCCTCCATTCCCTGGGGCTGGCCAAAGACCTTTCCTCGCTTCATCAGGGCTCCACAGGACACACTCCCCTTGACTGACTGTGTGCCTGCTGCCTCTTGGTCCCCCGGAGGGTCAAGCGGGCAGTTGGGGTGCTTGGCTTGGCCGTCCTCTCGCTGTCTCCTTCCTGCCCTACAGTCCTTCGGCAGAACCTTGCCCCCCCCCCCACCACCTCTGGCCGCTCTTCCCTGGGCCTCCTTCCTTTCTCATTGCGAGCTCCTGGGGGTCAGGGACTTTTGCCCTCTCGTTCTCTTTATTTGGGGGGAGCTGGAGGACTGAAGGGCAGAGTGTGAGTGTGAGACGTGACCCTAGGAAAGCCCTTGTGGGTCTCCTTCATCAGCCTCTAATGGGGGCAAGTGTATTTGCTTTCCCCTCACCTCCCCTCCTTTCTTCCTTTCCATCTTTCCCATCTTTCCCACAGAGCGCCCAGAGGTCTGCTGCTGCTGCCATTGGCCAGAGGTCTGTTGTTCTTGTTTCCCTTCAAGGCATTTCTGACTTATGGTGACCCTACCACAGGGTTTTCTTGGTGAGGTTTGTTCCAGGGTGGTGTTAGTGTTGCCTTTGCCTTCCTCTGAGGTTGAGACTGTGTGACTTGCCCAAGGTCACCCAGTGGGTTTCCATGGCCAACAGAAAGACGAGGGTCTGGCTCCCCATTGTCCCCCCATCCGGCCCAGGGGGCTTGGCTAGGAGCCTCCTCTCAAGCACCCATTGGAAACTGCCCCTATCTCTCTTGCTTGACCTTCTCTGCCCCCCCCCCCCCCTTGGGAAGAGAGCCAGATCCCTTTCCCAGGCCACCCACTCCTGGGAGAGGCACCTCCGTGGATCCTTGCTGCTTGGGAGCACCCATCGCCTTCTGGGGCCGAACGGGACGGAGGGGGTCGGCTCCCAAACAGAGAGGAGCCAGTCACCTTCCTGGCCCTGAATCCCTGGAAGAGAAGGGTCCACGGCCAGCCCCTTGTGCCCCGGGTGCACGCACACAGGGTTTCCCAGAGGTGAACCAGGGCCAGGACCGTCTGGGCTCTCTGTGTCTGTCTGGCAGAACCAGAGCCCCCCGAGGCCCGGAGCTGCGGTGGGCAAATGTGACGGACCGGCTGTCTGGCCCTTTCATCAAAGCAGCATGAAGTTTTATGGAGCATTGGCTGGCCTCTAAACAGGCCTGATTTGCTTCCCCCAACTGCCTTGGCCACCGCTGCTGCTGCTGCTACTGTTTTGCTGCTGCCGTTGGTCTGTAAAGGATGGCGGCCTCGAGGTGGGCAGGCCAGTGAGCCCATTGGGCTGGCCGGCAGCAGCGGTGGCCATTTGCTCCCTCCCTCCCTCCCTCCCTCCCTGTGGCTTCCAGGAGACGTGACTTGCAAGCCAATGAGCACCTGCAACTTCGGGTCACAGTGGGATCCGTGCCCCCCCCCCGGCCACCCTTCTGACACATGCTGGAAAGTGGGGGGGGGGGCAGGGGAGGAGTGGTCAGGGCCACAGATGGCTGGCAGGTGGCCACTCCTGGCCCTTCTCCTTCAGGCCGAGACGCACGCACACAGGACAGACGCCTGCAGACCGGGGACTGGGCTCCTCTGATCCGCTGCCTGTGGGGAGGGGGGCACCTGGAGCCTCCTCCCCCCTCCCTCTTAGGGATTTTGGCCCACAGGTCGGGGGGGGCGGGACGTGGCTGACCCCCCTCCTCTCCTGGTGCCACTGAAGCAGAAGCGCCATGTGTCCGGAGCAGGAGGGTGCGCGGGTGCATGGGCAGAGTCTTCCTTGGGCACTTCCTTTCCTCCTTGCGCTCAGGAGGGCACTGTGGGGCTGGGAGGGGGGCGCGCGTGTCCCAGGTCCCTTTTTTCTCCGTGCAGTCAGGCTCCCTTCCCTGCAGGGTTGTTGGGTGTGCAGTTCTGCTGCCAAGGAGACTCTCTCTCTCTCTGTATGCGTATGAGGGGTGATGCTCTGTGTGTGTGTGTGTCTATGGGGGGCGATGCTCCCCGTCTCATGCTGCCTCCCCCAGCCGGAGCCACTGGTTCCCTGAGAGCATAGCCTTGGGCACCCTCCTGGCACTCACTCACACTCTTCTTCCTTGTGGCAGTGCTCTCTCTGCATGCACACATGCAGTTGTGGGAGACCGTGCCATGGGGGCCGGGGGGCTGGATTTGGGGAAGCCAAGAGCTGCCCTCCTTATACCTCTGGCTGCTTTCTTTCCTCAGGAGCTTCCAGCCAACAAGAGCTAGATGGGGAGGCAGGCAGGCGGGCATCCTTTTCCTCCAGGGCTGAGCCTTCTGTGGATGGGTGGGATCCACGGGTGAAAGTGGACAGGAGGAGACAGAGGACCCCCCAAATACTGCCAGCCAGCAGGCTTTCCGGGGGGGGGGGGGCTTTATGGGTCTCTCTCACTGGGCAGCCAGTGGCCTCTCTTCCCTTGACGACCGGAGGATGCTTTATCCACAGCGCCCAAAGAAGGGAATCTCCGTGGAAGGCTGGGCTGTCTTGCTAGCCTTTCTCTGCCCCCAGTCCAGTCCAGTCCAGTCCAGCCCCGTCCCGGCCCTCGTGCCATCTCTGGCCAGCGCCGGTGCCGCCAAAGGGAACGCCCGGCAGAGCTGCTTATGCCTCCGAGGTCTCTCTCTGCCCCTCAGGTGCTTTGCAGGTGAGCTCCACCATTATGGCAACCAGAGGCCACCAAAAGAGACGCAAGGAAGAAGGAGCTGGGAACTGGAATGGAGCAGAAATGGTGTTTTGTGCAAAAGGTCACCCTGGGAATGTAGGTGGGGGTGCTGGGCAGCTGAGCCCCCGAAATGCTCCCTTGGAATTTCCCACTCCCCGGCCTCCGCAGGCTTTCTTGTTGGGAATTCAAGCTCCCAACACACCCACCCACCATTGTAATTAGAGCAATTGGGGATTTTAGCTGGTACCCCCCCCCAATGCCTAAACTCATTCTGAGTTTGCTAGCTCAGGTTTCTCCATTTGCTCACCTGTCTATTGCAATGCATGATCCTAAACACTTAATGTTTCTAAGCAACCAGACCATGTGATGCAAAAAACATCCAGGGTCTGTGGTCAGTATGAAAGCTCTCCCTTCTCTATCTTTTTACACTCTCTCTCTTCTTTGTTCCCAGCAGCTCTTCCTTACACCTAAACCTTTCATTCAGAGTGGAGGTACTTCAAGTGTATTTGCATTTAGCAAAGTTCTTTAGTTTGGAGCTTCATACAGTCCTAGACTTGGAAGAGACCCCAAGGGCCATCCAGTCCAACCCCCCTTCTTCCATGCAGGAACTCTCAATCAAAACTCTCTCTTTTCATGTAGTTTGCATCCTTTGCTCTGGATCCTATTCTCTGGAGCAGCAGAAAACAAGCTTCCTCTATCTTGAACATGACCTCCCTTCAAATACTTAAACAGGACTCTCATATCACCTCTTAACCATCTCTTCTCCAGGCTAAATATACCCAGCTTCTCCTCATAGAATCACAGAATCATAGAGTTGGAAGAGACCCCAAGGGCCATCCAGTCCAACCCCCTGCCATGCAGGAACTCCCAGTCAAAGCATCCCTGACAGATGGCCATCCAGCCTCTGCTTAAAGACCTCCAAGGAAGGAGACTCCACTACTCTCCGAGGGAGAAATGTGTTCCACTCTCGAACCGCCCTTACTGTCAGGAAGTTCCTCCTAATGTTGAGGTGGAATCTCTTTTCCTGGAGCTTACATCCATTGTTTCGGGTCCTATTCTCTGGAGCAGCAGAAAACAAGCTTCCTCCCTCCTCGATATGACATCCCTTCAAATATTTAAACACGGCTATCATATCACCTCTCAGCCTTCTCTTCTCCAGGCTAAACATCCCCAGCTCCCTAAGTCGTTCCTCATAGGGATTCATGGTTTCCAGACCCTTCACCATTTTAGTTGCCCTCCTTTGGACACGCTCCAGTTTCTCCACATCCTTTTTGAATTGCAATGCCCAGAACTGGAGACAGGATTATTCCAGGTGAGGCCTGACCAAAGCAGAATAGAGTGGCACTATGACTTCTCTTGATCTATACACTATACTTCTACTGATGCAGCCTAAAATTGCATTGGCCTTTGTAGCTGCTGCATCACACTGTTGACTCATGTTCAAATTGTGGTCTGTTAGGACTTCGGAATCCCTTTCACGTGTATAAGTCTCGTTAAGCCAGATGTCCCCCATCTTATATCTATGCATTTCACTTTTTCTGCCTAAAAAACAAACAAAAAAGATTTCTGATCTGTTAAGGTGATTCTGAATGTTGATCCTGTCCTCTGGGGTATTAGCTATTCCCCCTAATTTGGCGTCATCTGCAAATTTGATAAGCATCAAGTTGTTGACCAAGATGTTGATCAAACTGGGCCCAGGACAGACCCCCGTGGCACCTCACTGGTCACTTCTTTCCAGGATGAAGAAGAGGAGCCAGTGCTGAGTACCCTTTGGGTTCCACCGGTCAACCAATTACAAATCCACCTAATAGTTGCACTGTCTAACCCGCATTTTCCTAGCTTGTTTCCAAGACTATCATGGGGTCAACAGGGTCTCTCCAGCCGGCTTGCGTGAGATTCGGAAGAAGTGGCTGCCCAGGAGGGAGACTGGGGAGCCCCGGGGGCCCTGATCCGCAAGTCCACTGGGCTTCCCTGGGTTTTGGGCCATGCTGGTGGAGGCAGCTTGAAGGAGGCGCGTGGCTGCTGCTCCCTCCGTCCCAGAGATCCCTTCGCTGCCGTCGCCGCCACCATGGCTGATTTTCTGTGCAAGCGCATGCACAACACAGTTTTTGAGTTTATTGATAGGCAATTTTCTGTTTGTCACTGACAGTCTGCAAACTTCCTGACAGTTGGCAAGGCAGTAGGCTGTTGTGCTTGTAACTTATGCAAATAACGAGAGTGCGGTTTTCCTCTGGTGTGTGTGTGTGTGTGTGTGTGTGTGTGTGTATTTATGTAAACCCTTCCCTCCTTCTCTCCCAAGCTGCGTAGATTTCCGCTTCAGCCTTGTCTCTACTTCGCTTGTCGTTCATGTGTGATCTGGAAGCCGCTGGGCAAAGTGCTGCATATCTCCCTCTCCCTCCGTCGCTGAGCAGGAGTCCTCCTCCTTCGGTTCCGGCTGGCAGGACTCCTGTGGCTTGGCGGACAGACAGAAGTGGTCCTTTCTGGGTCTCTCTTTCTCATCCGTGACCCCACTTTGCAAAGACAGGAAGAGCTTTGTGCCCATTAAGCAGCCCAGCACCAGTACTGCCCCTTGGCCACTGGCAGGCGACTTGGACTGGGCGTCTTCTCTTAACTAAAACTTGGCCTTGACCTCAGGGAGGCTTGGTGAGCACAAGTCTTGGGCCGATGGCCAGGGGACCCTTCCTAGCATGTGGGACCGGCTGGAGAGATACAGGACGGTCTGGGGTGGCTTGCAGGGGGGCTGGTGTGCTTGTGACTGCTTTGGAGAAGGGCGGCATGTTGGCTCTCTTCTATGTCTTGCAGGCGTGCAAAAGCAAAAACTGGGCCCGCTAGAGAAGCCAGCTATCAGGTGCTTGACCTCATCAGTAGCTATTAACACAGCAGAGCGCAGAAGCACAATCACAGTTAGTAGAATTTGGCAATATTGCACTGACCAACCTTGAATGATGTTCAGACACAATTGGATTCTTCCAAAAGTCCTTGGAGGCTTTTATCACTTGTTGCAATATGTACAAGTTATATACAAACTCTGCTGTAACTCTCTCCAGCATTCACTGTCTGATATACAGCAATTCACTCTCTACAGACCACTCTCTTCATCAACCCACTATCTTCGACCTACACCTGCCCTGGGTTTTATATACAGCGGTAATGACTAAGGGTTGAAACCTGGAGTTACTTTTCCTTTACAGCCATACAAACTATTCTACACTCTCTTAAAGGAACATCGTTCCCAACACGGCATTGTCCTCCCTCTCCCCCCAAGTAGAGCCTTCTTGCCTTTGGGAGCCCTGAATAGAGATTGGGGCAGGCAGAGATTGGGGCAGGCGGGAGGGCTGTGAGCCCCTGTGGGTCCCTTGGGCATTCAAGTGCACAGCTAGCATTTGTCCTGCAGCGTGTTTTCCTCCATGAAATATTTACAGGTCTTGAAAGTGCTGACTGGCAGGGAAGGAGCTGCTTACCTGGCATCTGGCTGCCAGGCGGAGGTTGCTTGTGGGGTCCCAGGGCACCTCCGGCCCTTTCCGCTGCCCCAAAGGACGCTCTTGCATTGTCCTGAGGGCATCCTGTTTGGAGAGCTGACTGCAGGAATGGCCAAGTGGGCAGTGGGCAGGAGGGGAGTGGGCCATGCCTTGCTGTGCACCAGCACTGACCGTCTGGCTCCCATGTTGAGTGAAATGGTGGCCCCAGCCGGGGGTGCTGCTGTCTCCCCTCCAGTGGGCGCTGGGTCCTGGAGGCCTAACTGGGAGGGCCTGTCCGGCTGGAGGAGAACTGGTTGGGGTGGCTCTGGAGTCGCCAGGTCAGTGCTACTCCCCCTCCCCCCAGAAAGAGCTCGAGAGTGACACGCGGCCTGAGAAGGGGGGAGTGGACAGAGGCTAGGAGGAGGAGGAGGCAGTGGCCATGTCCCCTGCTCTCCTGGGGGGGAGTGTCCAGTGCTGCCACCCAGGCAGTGACCGGTTGCCTCCAGCCATGGGTGCTGTTGTGCCATGGGGAAAACCATCTTGCCCATGCCCCCTCTTTCTGTCCCCCCAGCTGCCCTTTCACAAGAGGCGGCAGCCCTGCAGGAGCCTCCGGAGGCTGGAGGCCATGACCTGCATAAAAGGCAGCCCAGTGTGGGGCGGGAGGGGGCTTTGCTGGGGGTTGCTGGCCGCAGGTGTGGGGAGGAGACCCCAAGCCTCTCCAGGCAAAAGGAGTCAGTCCTGGGCTCATTGACTTCAGGTCTAGGATGCCCTTCGTTGCTGCAAGGCAGGCGGGCGGTGACAATAAAGGCCAGGCAGTCAAGCACCATTTGGAGTCAATAGAAAACACAGCAGCTGCCAAGAACCAGTAAAATCAGTAAATCAAAAGCCATAGAAACCAGTTTATAAGGCACAATAGACTTGCCGGGGCAGAAAATGGGCTCTACACCCCACCGCCCACAATTCAGAAAATCCTGCCCCCTCCAGCATTGAAATGGGTCTGCAGGCAGCGCTGGCCGTTCCTTGCCCCGGAGGGCAGAAGGACAGAGGCCTGGCTTGGGCCTTGGGTCTGCCGGTCAGTGTTTCTGAGGGAGCTGCCCCCCTCTCCCTCCCCCTTTCTCTTGGGGAAGGCCAAAGAGCTGCCCCTCCTGTCAGGGAACAAGCAAGGCTCCCCCCTCCCCATCCATTACTGCCTTGGCCAGCACTGATGGTTCCTCTTGGCTGCCGCCAGCACCATTGGGAACCCCTTGGCCAATTGGGCCGGTGACGTTCTGCACCAAGAAGGAGGGATAACGAGGCACACGGTGCAAATTAAGGCTAAATCGTGCTCATGTGATGCCTCTTTCCTTTCTCTTTCCTGAACATGTTGCAGGGTTTCCAGTAAGCGGAAGGGAAGGGAACTTGCAGCTGCTTTGGGGCGACTGAACTGAACCCTCAGCCAGAGTTAGGAAGACCACCGGAGATGGGAATGGCGGTGCCTGAAGAAAGGAGGCAGGCACAGGGGATGGGTGCCTCTTGGCCCCTTTCCTTAGAGGAAGGCCAGCATAAGGTCTCTGCAGTGGAAGGGAAGGCCAGTGGGGTCTGCTCTGGCCAATAGCCACCAGAACATCAGTGTCATGGAGTTGTAGTGTAAGAAGGGGTTGCAAGAGTCATCTAGTGCAACCCGATGCCATGCAGTAGCAATAGCAATAGCAGCGTCATTTATATATCGCTTCATACCACACTATGAAGTCTCTTAAGTGGTTTACAATGTGAAAGCCAATTGCCCCCAACAATCTGGGGACATTTTAGCGACCTTGAAGGATGCAAGCCTGAGTCGACCCTGAGCCCTGGCTGGTATTGAACTCACAACCTTGCGTTTTTTGTGAGTGAGTGGCTGGCACTGACCCACTGCACCACCAGGACAGAAGCACTCCAAGAGCTGGCCATCCAACCCCTGTTTAAAGACCCCCAAAGGAGAGTCCACCTTCACCTTCACAAATTTGGGGTGTCTGTATGTGTATGTGTTGGGGGAGGGTGGTGGAGCTGGTCTGGAAACCACGTGGGGCTTATGCCAAGTAGCATGATGGGCATGCTTCTCCTGTTGCATTTTTGGTCATGCATCTGTGTGTGTGTGTGTGTGTGTGTGAAGGGGGTTATGGTGGCAAAGGGGAGAGAAGAGCACTCCTCCTCACATGGCAGATGGTCCCCAGAGTGGTGGGGTTGGGGGATCCCTAATCCCAGAATCCCCCTTCTCTTCTATTTCTTCCCAGGAGGCCTCCTCCTCCTCCTCCTCCTCCTCCTCCTCCTTCCTGGGCAGAGGCCAGGTGCGCAGGTGGGAGGCCTTTTGCCAGGCCCTGGTGGAGGGTGGGCATTGGTGACCTTTCTTTAGGCAGGGGCCAAAGTGTCGCCTCTGCCCCTGGCCCAGCGGCCATTTCAGTTTCCTGAGCTGCCCTTGGAGCCATGGCTGCCTGCTTCCTGGTGCATGTGCTATGACCATAGTTCCTCCGCAAAGGATGACTCCAACCCTACCTGCGGTTGCTTTCATGAAGGCCTCCCCCTTTGTGCTCCTTATTGATGCTCATTTAGAAGCAAGGCTGTGAAGGGATTGGGAAGGCGCCCTTGCAATGCCTCTCGCTCTCGGCTCCTTTGACTCCATCACCCCTGCTGAGAAGCAGGCTGACAAATGGGCCTTGTGCTTCCCCCCCCCCCCCAAAGGGCAAGGGGCAAAGAGGAGACTGCCCCGAAAGGGCAAGGGGCAAAAAGGAAGAGAGCAGAGGTGGGGGGCACAGGGGGAGAGATGGCACAGAGGGGCTCCTCCTCCTCCTCCTCCTCCTTTGGCCAAGTGGGATGGATGCCACACTGCCAGGGCCAGGGCGTTTTGGGTGGCAGCTGCTAATCAGCCAGCGCTTGGTCCCTGGGACCTCCAGGTCATGCTTCCACTCAGTCTGGCCGCTGGACACCAGGTGGCCTCTCCAGGATGACTGCTCTTGTGACGCTGGTCCCGCGTGGTTCTTCTTGTGTGCTGACCACTGTTGGCATGCCTTGTCCAGGTGGCCAGGAGGGGAACCTTCCAGATGGAAGAAGCACGGATATTGTGCTTGGGGGGCACAAAGCCAGGCATGGCTGGACTGGGCATGCAAAGTCTCTGGTCCATTGGGCCTCCTGTGGGCCGTATTGGCTTGTGGAGGGGGAGCTTGAGGGGCTTGGTCCTGTTCTAGCCCATGGCAACACCTTCCTGCCTCTTTGTGGGGCCTCTGGGCACCCATTCCTTGTGCCAATGGGTGCAGCCAGGGCAAGGCTCCCTCCCCTCCCTCTTGGCTCTGTCTGATTGGGATGGGTGCCCAGAGTGGCTGGAGATGGGGTGGGTGGGTTCTCAGGGGATGGCGGGGGGCTCCTTTGGGGGGATGCCCTTTGTGGCCCTCCCTGGAGGTACTTGGACAAACTCTTCACCTTCCCTTCCTAGGCTGGGTTCATAGCGGGGGGGGGGGGAGCAGACCCCCTTGCTTGCTGTGGCAGAGCTGCCACTGTCTCAGCCTCCTCTCTGTCTGTCTGTCTGCCTGTGGGCAAAAGCCTCCAAGTGCCGTATAAAACCTGGGAGGCTATTGTTGCCGCACCTGCTTTCTGATGGCCTTACGCTGGTGGATCAGATGCTACCTTTGCAAAAATATTTGTCTGGCTGGAGGCAGGGGGGAGAGGCTGGCGCTGATGCCCTCTGACCAGGGAAGGCAGCTCCAAGTGGGGAGGGGGTGTCTTTTGTCCTAGAAGTGCTGGATGTGGGCTTCTCCACACACTCGCACCCACAGCCTCCCACGCAGGGCACTGAGGCAGGATTAGCCAGGTGTGAGGTGAACCTCCTTGGGCCACCATGCTCCTGGCTCCCTTGGAGGCTGCTGCCCTCTCCTCTGACCTTGCAGGACAAATGGCCACTCTTTAGCCTCGTGAGACATGAAGGCTTTTAGAAAATGTCCTGCCGTTCCTGCTTTTCCTGGCAAAACCTGTCGGGCATTTCTCGGCCCCTTCCTCATTTGTGGCTCTTTTCCTTCCCCCGCTGCCCCTGTTGTGTGGTGGCCAAGACAAAGCACTGCTGTCCAGCAGGGTGATATTGGGGAGTGGGGGGGGGCTTTTCCCTCTTGTGCTTTGAGCATCCCTTACCCCACATGGCTGGCTGGGCTCTAGGTTCTTCTTGGCTGAAATTCCCAGGCTTCCATATCAGCCTCAGTTACATCCTGTCTGGACTACTGTAACACGCTCTACCTGAGGCTGCCTTGGAAAAGTGCTCACAAACTTCACTTGACCCAGAGAACTGCAGCCAGGCTGTTAATTGGGAACGCACAGCTCCCTTGTTGTGACAGCCCCATTGCTTGCTGGTCCATTTCCATGCAGAATCAGAAGTGCTGGTTTTGACCCACAAAGCCCTTAAAGGCTCGGGTCCAGGCCATCCGATTGTTCTGGTTGTGGTTATTCCACACCTTGCCTGGCTGGCCTTCAGGGCACCCCCTCAATGTGCATGTTTTCTCTTTTCAGGTGAACGTCACTGTGGACTACATCCGGCCGGCCAGCAGTGCCACGGACACGGTTCCCGCCTTCTCTGAGCGCACCTGTGCTACGGTCACCATCGGTGGCATGTGAGTATTGGGCTTGGGTGGGGCTGGAAGGTCCCATGGCTCCTGGGCTGCTTTTTCTCCCCCCCCCCCCCACACACACACATGCAGCCAGACACCTGGAGAAGAGGCTCCCTCCTCTTTCCCAGGTCCCCTCTCAGTGGCAGGGCCAGGAGCAAACTGGCCAAGCTGAGCTGAGCGGTCAGGGACTGGGCTGGGCTGGGCTGGGCTGGCCAGTCCTTGCTGGACACTTGCAGCCAGGGCAGCCTTGGCCTTGGCCATGGCCTTCTGTCCCTCCCTCCCTCCCTCCCTTTGTCTATCTGTCTGTTTGGGGGGGAGCTTGTGGGCTGCCTCTGCTAGTGCCCCCCTCGGAGTGCAAAGCCCTCCCTTCCCCAGCCTAAATCTCCTGGCCTTCCCCCTGCTTTCTCTTCCCCAGCCTCCTTTCATCTGGGATTTAGCTGAGAGGATCACCTTTGCTCTCAGAGAGGCATGACAGGCATCCTCATTGGAGCCAGGTTGGAGGAGTTCACTCTGGCAGGGGTCTGTGGGGGCTGCTGTGCCTTCAAAGGGGGTGAAATGTGTGGTTGGCACAGATGCATGTGGCGGGGGAGAACATATCTGTGGGGCCAGGTTCTTCCTCCTTTCCCCCAACTCCAGAGTAGCCCCTGATCCCCTGGGACTGGACCATTTGGACAGAAGCATGGCTTTGGCCTGAAGGAGGCCAATGAAGAGCCAATGAAGAGCAAACTCAGGTGCAAGGAGTCCCTGCTGCCAAGGGGGTCAGGCAGCCCTGGGGAGGCCTCCTTCAGTGGGGCTGTTGGGGAGTCAGGCCCATCCTGGCTCTTGGGGGCTTAGTTGTCCCTTGTCTGGATATGCATCTCCCAAAGCTGTTGGTGTTTGTATTATATGTATTTTACAAAGGACCAGTGGCTCCCCCACCATCCCTTCCCACAAGTGGCAGGGGGTGCGTGTCTCTTCCAGCGCATGTCCTGCTGTGGGCCTCACCCCAAAGGGCCTGGCAAGTGCATGTGGGGCAAGGGAGGCCCTGTGGTGGTGACTCTCAGGAGGCTCCCGGGCTGCTCTGGGGTTTTGGCTGGTTTCCTTCTCCGTCCTCGTGTCCATGAAACACAGCCTGGGGTGACCTCCAAAGGGGGGCAGTCCCCTCTCTGTTGCTTCCTGGCTCTGGGCATGGACAGGGCTGCCCCTGGGCAAGTCTGGGGGAGGCTGCCTACCTACAAAGGGCAGTGGGGGGGGGGAAGAGAGTGTTCCCCAAAAGCCCAGAGGAAGAAGCTTGGGGCAAGGCTTCTGGAGAAATGGTGCCCCCCTTTGAGAGAGTGAGAGCCCCTGCCCCCCTAGTGTGGTGGAACATGTGGGTCCGGTGGGTCCTGCTTCACAGCCAAGGAGCAGTGTGGCCTGAGTGGTGATAGGCCAGCTGGGCACCTCCTCTGTTGCTTTTGGGAGGCTGCTTGGCACCATACCTGGCGTTATGCCCACTTGTCCTGCTTCCTGTCCTGGCAGAGGAGGAGGAGGAAGAAAGGAAGGAAGGAAGGGGGGATCGGTGGCTCCCCTGACCTTTCCTCTTACTCCTGTTGTAAGCCACCAGCCCTACAACACTTTCTGGGCTGCCATTTGTGACCAGGGGGTGGGGGGAGGCTTTCTCAGCATCTCCCACGCTGGCCTCCTTCCATGCACATGTCCCAATCCAGGCTTGTGTGGTGTGTGTGTGTTTGTGTGTGTGTGTCGGGGGGGATTCTGTGGAGGGAGGCTGGGGCTAGCTCCCCCCACTTCAGGGTCCCAAAGCAGAGGCTGCAGCAAGTTGGCAAAGTGTCCAGGTCAGCAGTCTCCAGGGCCCTTTTGCCCTCTGCCGCCACAGTGCTACGATTCCACTTGAGCCGCCGACTCCTGGGATTTACGATTCAGGGAAGGGCTCTTTCGAACTGGCCACCAGAAAGCTCTTCTGGGGCCTCTCCAAGCTACAAATTCCAGGAATCCAGAGGCGGTGGCCATGCCAGTGAAGGAGCCCCTGCATATGATTTGGACAAATACATATGTGGAATGTGTCCAGAACATAGTATCCCTCCCCATCCCACCCTATTTCCTAGAAGGGCCCTAAAAGGGCACTGGATCCCTAGGAGGGTCCTGCAAGTGAAGTGGGCATGTGTGTGTGTGCGCATTCCTCTTCCCTGCCCTTGCAAATACATTTCTGCTCCCGGGGTGCTCCTGTGTCCCCAAAGCCCAGCCTGCCAGATGAGTGACCTCCCTCCAAAGCTGCTCTGCTTCATCTGTGGTCCTCTGCTATTTCTCTCTCTCTGTGAGTGTGTGTATGTGTGCACATGCATGCATGCATGCATGTTTGCATGGGGGGAATTGGGTTGCTGCTGCGCTCGCCACAAGACTTCAGGCGGCAACAGCTGCTCTGCTTTCCTGTCAGAGGAGCCCTGAGCAGCCCAAAGGCTGCCTTTGTGCTCTGCGCTTGGTGCCAGGGCAGACTCTGCGCATGCTCAGGGGCAAGGGCAGGGGCGGGGGGGGGGGCGCCTGGCTCAAGCATCCCATGCGCGGCCCTGGCAGCCTTTGCCAAGTGGCTTGGGTGGCTGAGAAAGCAGCAGCTGGCGCTTGGACTTTGCATCTGAATTGCTTTTGCAGGGGGTGGGTGGGTGGGTGGGTTGGAGGATGCTCTCCCTCTTGGTGCATCTTTCTGGGGGCAACTGGGTGGCCATAGTGGGGTAGAGGAAGACTCTGGGCCACAGGGGCCTCCGGGACCCCCGGCTTCCAGCTTCAGGCCCTTCTGCCCTCCTCGAAGATGGCGGTGTGTGCGGTGGGGGGAGGCCTTCGGTGCCCAAAGGCAGGTCTTGGAGGGCAGGGCTTCGTGGCTGGAGGGAGGCCTTGGAGTGAGCTCCCCTGCTCTTGGCAAGGGGACCCTGAGTTGCCCTCCCTTCTTGGGAAAGCATAGGGCTCTCTCTTGGTGGCTGAGGGGGGCAGGCCTCCTGGGCTGTCTGTGCCCCCCAACAAGTGGGCTGAGGAGCCCTGGGCCTCCGGTGGCCTTGGGCTTCCATGGTACTGGTCTCTGGTCTCCCCCTCCTCCTCCCCCCCCCCCCACTTAGCCCATGGAGGGTGCAGGGCACGCTCCACACGCCGTGCTCCCCCCCCGCGAATGGCGAAACCAGCGATTCCACGCCTGTTAGATACACTGGATCTGCCAGGAGTGACATGAGAGAGTGCGGGGGACGGACGCAGGGGCTTCCCTGGGTCTGGCTGCTGAAAGAGCCGCTTGGCAGCTTTGCTTGTACCCAGGCAGATGCCCAGAGGCAGACACGATGGGCAGGGGGTGTTTTTATTTTGCGGGGGGGGGGGATTTCTCTACGAGGTTGGGGTTGGGTTAGGGTTAGGAGAAGGGATGGAGGGCCCCCTGAATGGGACTTCAAGAGTCCCCCTTGGTGGTGGGAGGGGGTCCCAAGCCTTCTTTGGTGGAGGGGGGAGAGGGAGCCCTGGCTTGTGGCGCACATGCATCCTGTGTGTGCCCCCACCCCAGTGCCTGGGCACTGCCATCCAAAGTATTGGCACCCCCTTTTCCTTTGCTCGGCTGGACCTTGCGTGGCACCTCTTCCACTGGCCTTTACAGCTGGCTCCCTTGGGGCTCTTGCCAGGGCCACTGCCCCCTCCCAACGCTGGCCACCCGTGCCGTGCCTGTGGCTGGAATGGGGGTGCTGCCCCCTCCCCGCATCTCCTTGGCCGGAGCCCACTGCCTGCCACTCCCGCTGGGCTGGGCAAGCAAGCGCCACTTTTGAGCGTCAGAACAAAAACCTCTGAGCTGATAAGCCCTGGCCATCGCTGCCGCTGCCGCTGTTGCAGCCGGGAAATGGTTCAGACTCAGCGGTCTTTCCTTTCCCTCTCAGTTCCTCCTCCCCAGGGGTCCTGTGCCCCCTTTGCATCACTTGACAAGTAGGAGGCCGCAGGGGTAGAGGGGTGGGGGGGACGGGGCTTGACACCTGGGAGTGACCCCCAGCCTCCCACGGACCCCGTTTTGCCTCAGGTAAGCTTCTGATCTCCATGGCTGGGAAAAGACCGTGGTGGTCCCATGAGGAGGGGAGGAGGGGTCCGGTGGGGGAACATGGCATGTCATAGAATCATAGAGTTGGAAGAGACCCCAAGGGCCATCCAGTCCAACCCCCTTCAGCCATGCAGGAATACACCATCCCAGCCCTCCCCGTGAAAGAAGGCCATCCAGCCTCTGTTTAAAGACAGCCTCCAAAGAAGGAGACTCCACCAACCTCTGAGAGAGGAGTGTGTTCCAATGTCAAACAGCTCTGGCTGTCAGGAAGTTCCTCTTCTGCCTTTCTCTCTGCGTTGGGGGTGGACAGGGGTCTCCACCACCCGCTCTTTGGCCTTACTCACACCAGAGCAGGGGGCTCACCTGGGACTGGACCCCTAGTGCTGGTTATGAGGGCTGGGCAGCAGCAACGCCGGGGGCCAGTGGTGTGGGCTAGTCTTTTTTCTTTCTCACGTTTGCTGTGTGTGTGTGTGTCTGTGTGTGTGTATGTGTATGTGTCTGGGTGGGAGAGTCAAACCCAGCAATACCTGACTGCATACGCTCCTTTTATTACCACTGTTGTTGCTGTTATTAGTATTATTTTACTTAAAAGCGACACTATCCCTTTCTGGAGCAAAATGGTGCTCCTGTCCGAGTGAATGTGCTTCTCCTCAGAGCAACCAAAGCAGACCCCCATTTTATTCCTGGTACGCAGAGGGATCTTTGTTCCTCATCACCATCCCCACAAGTTTTGCATTTCCAGGTTATTTGCACAGTTTGATTATAAAGATCTTTCCTGGGCATCATTTCATTCCTTGCATCTGAGGAAGCAGACCAAGTCTGCAAAAGTTTATGCTGCAACTCCTTTGGCTCAGCACACAAATGGATCTTGCAGCTGCACCTTTGAGACAAAGTGAAAGAGAAGCAGGTAGCATGAGCTTCCCTAGACTTCGGCCGACTTCCTCAGATGCTTCTGAGGTAGTGGTTTATTCCATGTGGGTCCTGTGGAGAAGCCTTTCCTTTGTGGGAAGGGAACCTCTACCCCTGCCCCCCCCCAGCCCCAGTTTTTGGCTGCCGCCCTCCCCAGTAGCCCCAGAGATAAGCTAGTCCCGTCTGACCGCCATCGGAGTCCTTCACCCTCCGAGGGAGGGGCATGGAGGTGCCCAGAGCCTGACCAGCCCCACATCCCTCTCAGGGGGTCCTTGCAGCAGGCGCTGGATATGCTCTGCCCTCAGGAGTGTCTGTTGGATGCGGGAGAGCCAGGCCATACTGACTGGAGCCAGAGGAGCTGACCAGGCCCCGCTGCCATCTACTCCCCTTCCCCCCCACCTAGAAATCTCCCATTAAAAGTAGCAGCGATGAGACCTGGTATGCATGATGGCTGATGTCCCAGGCCTTTGCTTGCAAAAGCAGGCATGCTGACCACATGAGACCGGCAAGACTCCCTTCTTCAGACTGGGGCTGGGTGTGAGCGTTGACTTGCAGAGGGAAGCACAGTCCCTTACTGGCGACACTGGAGCCCCCAAGAGTCCTGGCAGGGCAACCTTATGCTCATATGCTAGGAGCAGGGTGGGGAGGGGGTGCTTGTGATGCTCTTATGGCTCCCTCAAGATTACCCCCCAAGGGTCATCTAGCTCACCCTCGTTCAATGCTGCCTGGTCGAAGGGCATGCTCCCCTTCCTCCCAGCCTTGCAGGTTGGCCTTGTGCAGCTGGAAGGAGAGATGGCAGGGGGCTTGGCTGGAGGAGGCTTCCCCTCAGTAGCCAGGACAGAGGCCCTGCTGCTGTGGCCCAGTAGCCCAGTGTTGGCGAAGGTTGTGGGTGCTACCTTGTATGGCCTGGCTTCCCAAGACCATGATGGGACACCTCAGTTTGCCCACGGGTGTTGGTTTGGGGGAAGACTGAGCCCTCCTGGCCATGGAGTCCCTTGCGGGGCCCTACTTCCCTCGCCACACGCGCGGCCCCCACCCCAACCACTAACAGCCCTCCTATTTTCTTGCAGCAACATTGCTGAAGCCCTGGTCAGCAAAGGCTTGGCCACCGTCATTCGCTACCGCCAGGATGATGACCAACGTTCGTCCCACTATGATGAGCTTCTGGCCGCTGAGGCCCGGTGAGTGGGGGGCTAGGGGCTGGGGGGGAGCTTGCTGCTTTTGCTGCTGTTGAGGTCCTGCATCCTGATCAGACTAGATTTACGCAGCTGGTGGAGGAGGCAGACACGGGCCAAAGGTGCTGCTGGGGAACAAGCACAAGGCGGGCAGGCCCTGGTTTGGTAGCCAGTGGGTTATAGCTGGGGGAGGGGGTGCAAGAGGCTCATGGGTGTTCCCCCCCCCCCCGTCCCCACTTTCCTTTATGAAGAGGCCTTGAGTCCTCAGTTAGCTACCAGACTGGCCAGCTGACCCCCATATGGGCTGCAGGAGGAAGCAGCCCCACCTGTGTCTGCAGAAGCAGAGGATCCTGCTTGTGTGCTGCTTCTGCAGTCCCTTAGTGGTGAGGGGTGCACCACATGGCTTCCTCAATTGACATTCTGCCAGCGGGGCGAGGACGGCCACTATGCCAGCCCCAGAGCTGGCCAGAGTGCCGGCCTGCAGGTCCCTTGCCCAGGAGGTCCTGGAGGGCTTCAGGAGACAGGGGCCTGAAGGTGTGGGGGTTGTTCCCACCTACCTTGAAAGATGTAGGAGATGGTGGCTCCCCCCTTGCAGCCCCCCTAAAAAAAAGCCAACCCCAAGGTCTTCATTTGGGGCCACCTCCCAGGGCCTGGTACAGACATGTACCACATTGACCTGGCCTTTTCAACAAGGCCTGCCTGGCCTTTGGATAGAGTGGACTCCCTTTGCTAAATATCAGAGGTCTGTGCCTTGCAATCAGATTTTGAGCTGGACCTCAAGGGCAAAGGGAAACCAGCTTTCTGGTAGCTAAGTGGTCAGCTCAGGGAGAGGCTCTCTGGACACCCATAGGCCCTCCTGACCAGCCATTGGGCCGCCCCTCCTTCCTGCGCACTGCCTGCCTCTGGAATAAGAACGCTGTTCTTCTTCTTCACTCTGAAGAAAATGGCACAGAATGCAAATGAGGCCATTCCAGTAGAATCTGCCAAACGCAGCAGCGGCAGCAGCAGCATCAAGCTGGTTCCAGTGCCAGAGCTGGAGGGCTGGGGGGGGGGGGTCTGCTGGGGGGCTGAGCCTCTTCCAAGGAGGAGAGCATCACCCCTCTCCTCTCCACTCTGTTCCTTGCCCTTCTGGGGCCAGAGGACCCCCAGAACAGCAAGCCTGGCAGGCTGGCATCACTCTTCTGCCCCCCACCCCTCCTTCCTTCCTTCCTTCCTTCCTTCCTTCCTTCCTTCCTTCCTTCCTTCCTTCCTTCCCTCTCTCCCTCCCTCCCTCCCTCCCTCCCTCCCTCCCTCCTTCCTTCCTTCCTTCCTTCCTTCCCTCCCTCCCTCCCTCCCTCCTTCCTTCCTTCCTTCCTTCCTTCCTTCCTTCCTTCCTTCCCTCCCTCCTTCCTTCTTTCCCTGCCAGAGGTGGCATTGTGCTGGTTCCCTGCCTAGCCCCTGCCCCCGGACACCCCACTTCTCATCTGATTCAGATGGCCGCCGGCTCAGGACCGGAGTGGCCCTGCTCAATGACTGCTCCACAAAGCCACGGCAGGAGCCCTGGGCTTGTGCCCCCCACCCTTCCTTCCTTCCTTCCTTCCTTCCTTCCTTCCTTCCTTCCTTCCTTCCTTCCCTCCCTCCCTCCCTCCCTCCCTCCCTCCTTCCTTCCTTCCTTCCTTCCTTCCTTCCTTTCCTCCCTCCTTCCTTCTTTCCCTGCCAGAGGTGGCATTGTGCTGGTTCCCTGCCTAGCCCCTGCCCCCGGACACCCCACTTCTCATCTGATTCAGATGGCCGCCGGCTCAGGACCGGAGTGGCCCTGCTCAATGACTGCTCCACAAAGCCACGGCAGGAGCCCTGGGCTTGTTTTGTTAGCCTTGGCCGGTTGAACAAATGGCATTAGTCCCTGGGATGGGAGCAGCCATAAAGCCGGCCCAGCAGGAGCAGGTTAAGGCCAGGCTCTTCTCCAGAGAGTCCCAGGCGAGGGCTGCAGAAGCCCAAAGGAAAGAGCGGGCTCTCTTTGAAGGAAGGGGGAGTTTGTGTGTATGTGGGGCAGGGGGGGTTGCTTGGAGCCCAATGGCGGTGGTGTCTTTTATGGCAGGCAGGCAGGCAGGCAGGCATACCATTGGCTCCTCCTTGGTTTGGGGTAGTGGGGAGAGGAAGGGAGAATGCAATTAAAATGAAAGGTTAGCAGCTGGAGGAAGAGGCTGTGGGATGAACATCCTGTCGAAATGGGAAATGGTTCTCTCCTGATCCAACTCCTGGGGAGGCCCTTGAGCAGAAGCCATGGCTCTGTGGCCCCCGGGGCCCCTCTAGGGCCAAATGGGGCACAGGGCTGGGGGGGTGCAAGTGGCGGGGGACACGCACACACACACAGATCTCTTGCCTTCCTCTCGCTGGACCACCAGGTCCTGTCCGGCTTTTGCCTTTCAGGCACAGAGCTGGCTAAGCCTCCCTTCCTTGGCCCTTGGGTGGGGGTCTTCCAGCCCCGATCCTGGGGTCCCAGGTGGGGGCACAAGTGAGTGCCCAGTTGCATTGAGAAAGGGTCTTGTCCTAGCCATGCCGTGTCTTTGTCAGGTAGGTCTTCTGGAGATGATGGAGTATTCCTCATCACTCCTCCTCCTCCCCTGCCACAAAGATGGAGCGCTGGATCTTGGTGGGGGCACCTTTGCCCCCAGGTGACCCCCTGCTTTCCTCCCCCTCCTTAGACTCCCCAGCAGTGCAGAGTTTCTCCTTGGGGGCTGTTGGCGCTCCCCCCATCCCTTTGGGGGGTCCCAGCTGTTGCTGGTGCTAAGTCCCCTGGCCAGGCTATGGGGCAGAGCCGGCAGAGCAGGGGTCTTCAAGGCCTGAGCCCAGCGTATTAAACAGCAGGCCTTGGACCGGAGTGGGGTGTTGGGGGTGCAGCCTGTTATCTCTTGAGGTCTGAGTCCTTCTGGGCAAAGTAGGTGGGTAGGAAAGAGAAGGGGCTGGGGGTTGGGGAAGGCCTTGGGGCCGGTGGGGGGGAGTGAGTGGGCAAGTCACACCTTCTCAGCCTCAGAGGAAGGTGAAGGCACTCCACACTCCCAGAAGAAATCTTGGCAAGAAAACCTTGGGATATGCGAAACAACTTGAAGGCCCACCACCACCATCACTACCACTGGGATTAGAATCATAGAATCATAGAGTTGGAAGAGACCCCCAAGGGCCATCCAGTCCAACCCCTTGCCATGCAGAAACTCATAATTAAATCATCCCCATTGACAGATGGCCATCCAGCCTCTGTTTAAAGACCTCCAAAGAAGGAGACTCCACCACAATCTTCAATGAGGGAGTCTGTTCCACTTTTTAACAGCTCTCACTGTCAGGAAGTTCCTCCTAATGTTGAGGTGGAATCTCTTTTCCTGTCGCTTGCATCCATTGTTCCGGGTCCTATTCTCTGGAGCATCAGAAAACAAGCTTGTTCCCTCCTCAATATGACATCCCTTCCAATATTTCAACAGGGCTATCATATCCCCTCTTAACCGTCACTTCTCTAGGCTAAACATACCCAGTTCCCTAAGTCGTTCCTCATAGAGCATGGTTTCCAGACCCTTTACTCTTCTGGGCATGCTCCAGTTTTTCAACATCCTTTTTGAATTGTGGTGCCCAGAACTGGACACAGGATTATTCCAAGTTGGGCCTGACCAAAGCAGAATAGAGTGGCACTATTACTTCCCTTGAGCTAGACACTATACTTCTATTGATGCAGCCTAAAATTGCATTGGCCTTTTTGGCTGGTGCATCACACTGTTGACTGATGTTCAACTTGTGGTCTACTAGGACTCCTAGATCCCTTTCACTCTCTTTAAGCCAGGTATCCTCCATATTATATCTATGCATTTCATTTTTCTGCCCTAAGTGCAGTACCTTACATTTCTACATGTTGAAATTCATTTTGTTAGCTTTGGCCCAGCTTTCTAATCTATTAAGGTCATTTTGAATTTTCATCCTGTCTTCTGGGGTATTAGCTATTCTTCCTAATTTGGTGTCATCTGAAATTTGAGAAGCATGTCCCCTATTCCTTCATCCAAATCATTGACAAAGAAGCTGAATAGGAAACTGGGCCCAGGACAGAACCCCACTGGACACCCCACTGGTCACTTCTCTCCGGGATGAAGAAGAGGAACAGCCATTGCTGAGCCCCCTTTGGCTTTGGTCAGTCAACCAGTTACTAATCCTCCTAACAGTTGTATTGTCTAGCCCACATTTTACGATCTTGTTTGCAAAAGTATCATGGGGAACCTTGTCAAACGCCTTACTGAAATCAAGATATGCTATGTCTACTGCATTCCCTTCATCTACCAAGCTGATAATTTTATCCAAAAAAGAGATTATATTAGTCTGGCATGACTTGTTTTTGAGAAACCATGTTGACTTTTAGTGATTATGGCATTCCTTTCTAAATGTTCATGGACTTTCTGCTTAATGAACAGTTCTAGAATCTTTCCTGGTATTGACGTTAGACTAACTGGGCGATAGTTGTTGGGATCCTCTTTTTCCCCCTTTTTGAAGATGGGGACAATGTTTGCCCTCCTCCAGTCTGCTGGGACTTCTCCTGTTCTCCAGGAGTTCTCAAAGATTATTATTGCCAGTGGCTTTGAGATTACATTTGCCAGTTCTTTTAATATCCTTGGATGTAGTTCATCTGGTCCTGGAGACATAAATTCATTTAGGTTAACCTTTAGGTATTCCTGTATCTCCTCTTTACTTATTCTGTGCTGCATTTCCCCTATTGTGTCCTCTGCTCCATTTTCCTCAGGTTGAACACCCTTTTTCTTTTGTGAGAAGACTGAGGCAAAGAAGGCGTTGAGTAGTTCTGCCTTTTCTCTGTCTTCCACTGGGGCCATGGCTTATGATTCTATGATTTATGGCTGTTTAGGCTGCCTTTCATATAAGATTGGGGTGCGAGGAGATCCCGTTAAGGGCTGATCTGCTGATGGGAGAGTGGGGGGCTGGGTGGTCAGTGGGCATGGTGAATGAGGACCCCCTCCCAGCATTCCCTGCCCCTCTGATCAAGGCTCATTTTGCCCCCACAGGGCTATAAAGAATGGCAAAGGACTGCACAGCAAGAAGGAAGTCCCAATCCACCGGGTAGCTGACATCTCTGGGGTAAGAGAGGCCAAAGCGGACTGGTGCTGTGGGCATGGGGCAGGGGAGGTGGACCCCCAGGGGTCTGTCCAGAGAGTCTTCAGAGGGCAAGAGGTGAGAGCAGCCCTTTTTCTAAATGGTCAGTCCTTGGAGGGGGAGCCTCTCTGCTCTTTCCTTACAAGTAAAGGTCCTTTGAGGGGTGCCTGGAGGCAGATCGCTGCCAGAGGGGCTCAGGGAATGATGGGAGGTAGTTGTGTGTGTGTGTGTGTGTGTGTGTATGTTCACAGGCACACATGGGCATGTGATTGGCCTGGGCAGTTGGGAGGTTGGTTCCCCCGAAAGGCTTCTGCACCTGCCACCCTTGGCACCCTTGGCACTGCCGCATTTGAGCAAAGCAAAGCAAAGCAAAGCAGCTTCATTTATATACCGCTTCACACTGCACTATGGGGTGTCTAAGCTGTTTACAACTGTAAGCTCATTGCCCCCCAACAGTTGGGTACTCATTTTAGGGACCTTGGAAGGATGCAGGCCTGAGTCTAGCTTGAGCCCTGGCTAGTATTGAACTCGCAACCTTGTGGTCTATGAGTGAGTGGCTGCAGGACAGGCATTTAACCACTGTGCCACCAGTGGTGGGGGCAGGTGGGTGGCAATGCGCCCTCGGTCCCTGGCTAAGAAAGGGGGGGCAAGATCTGCTGTTCTGCCTGTGTGTCTGTATGTAGCTTTATGGGCTGTCCTGAATGATCGCCTGTGAGGAAAGGTCTTTGAAGAAGGGCATGTGGGGGGGGGAGGTGTGTGGGGCAGAGAAGGTGGAAGAGGTGGGAGATTCAGGACAGAACCATGGAACTCACTGCCTCAGGATGCAGTGATGGCTGCCAGCTTGGATGGCTCTGAATGAGGTTGAATGGCTCCACAGAAGAGCGGAGTATGGGTGGCCATGAGCCAGGGTGCCTCTGTTTCCCCTCCAGACCAGACGCAGGGGAGAGCGGACAAGGGCAGCGCTGTTGCACTCACGTCCGGCCGATGGGCTTCCCTCAGAGCCATCGGTGTGACTGCAGGGGGAATGGACGCCGGCCCTGGGCTTGATCCGACCGACCCCAAGCCTCTTCTTGAGTACGTGTCATGTGGAAACAGAGAGGCTCACTTATTTGGCAATACTTTTATTAAAATATTTACACACGGACCCCTATATCGCAAGATCCCAAAGCAGCAAACAGACAAAATCAATTTAAAACAATTTAAAAATGCAAAACTGCGAGGAATAATTTAAACAGCCTAAAAGCATATTAAACAATTTAAAGCAGGTGACAGAACTGGTTTCCGCGAAGCTTGTGTTGTGCGCAGGAGGGCGAGGAGCGTTTGCACACAGCGGAGCCCAGGCCCAGGCCCTGTTTGGGCTGTTCCCACTCAATGCGGACTCTCTTCTAAGCCTTGGCAGAGCCGCCCGGTGACCCTTGGCCTGGCAGGGAGCCCATGGGGGCTCCTTTCCCTCTGACCCCAGCTTGACCCCTCTGGCCAGAGAGCCTGGCTTCAGGGGCTCCCCACCCCTGGAGAGGGACCTGCTGAGGGAACGAAAGGGAGAGGTCATGAGGGGGGACAGACCCCCCTCCCCTCTGGCCAAAGGGCCCAGTGGGCATCTCCACCATTGTCTGGCCTCTTGCCTTGGGTTTCCCAGTGTGGGGCAGTGGCAGAGCACGATGGCCCCCTGGCCCCCTCCCCTGTTCAGAAGGGCCGGGGCCCTTCTCTTGGGGCCCTTGGGGTCAGTGAGCCTTGAGCCAGGCAGGCTCTGCAGTGGTCCTTCTTGTCCCCCTGGACCTCTTGCTTCCCTGGCTGGCAGGCGGGCGGACGGACGGATGGGCGACCGGGGCAGGGGCTCCGCTTGGCATCCAGAGGCCGGCAGCTGGCTTGGTGGCAGAGCCCCCTCCTCTGGGTGCCCTCCACAGAGGGTCTTCCAGGCGGGGGGCTGCCTTGGCAAACGAGCCTCGGCAGAAGGACTCTCCTCAAAGCCTCTTGCGGCTCCTCATTAAGGCACCTTGATTATGTTGGAGCGGCTCAGCTGTGCAAATGAGAGAGATACTGCTCCTCTGGCTAAGCGATTTGCAACTGAGTCCATGGGCAGGTGATCTAATTCCGGCCTGGTGCCTGGAGGCATCTGATTAAATGCGCCGCCGCTGCAAGTGCTGCAAGTGCTGCTGCAGCGATGGCCTTTTCAGCGGAGGAGTGTCTTGCAGCTGAGCACGTTCCAGGCCCTAGCGAGGGAGACGTTGGGAAAGAGGCCCTGGGGATCTGAGCCGCTGCCGGCCTGCCTGCCTGTCTGGCCGGCTGCCCTCTTTCCTCCTGCCTCCCTCGCCATGGCCATTTTCCAGCCTGGGCATCCTGGGCATCCTGGACTTGCAAAGAGCCTCCCCGCGGCTGCTCTGCCTTTCCCAGTCAGGACACAAAGGGCCTGCCTGCCTGCCTCTGCTCTTCCCACTCCTCTTCAAGGCATGTAATCCTGCTCTGGAGTCATTTACTAAATAATTTAACTCTTGTAAGACAAATCTGTGCTTGCTCACTTCCTGCTTTAAACGCTCTGCGTTCGTTCCGTTGTGGTTTTGCCAGAGCCACAATTGCGTGAAGAGACAGAGAGAGAGAGTACCCACAGACGCACACCAACACGCATGCTCCCGCCCTTCCACAAAGTCCTTGCATACATTTTGCACAATTGGCCATGCTTCACATAAAAGTAGAGTTATGATTCTACTTTTCTCCACTCTGTTTATGTATAATTTCCTTTCCATTTGGAGATAATTAACACTGGGGAGCTCTAGCAGGAGAGCAATGCCTGGCTCCTCTCTGTTTTGCTCCAGTTCTGCTAGACCAGTCATACCCCCCCCCCCAACACAAAGGAGAGGATGGGGAGGAGAAGGCAAGGGGTGCCTTGGCCCCTCAGGGACCCTTCTCCTCCCCATCCTTTCCCTGGTCAGCCCAAGGCGAGGGGGGGGGCTCAGGGTCGACGCCTGTCATTGCCCAAGGGCCTGGATCCTGGCCCTGCTTCTCTGCGCTTATGGCACATCCGATGGCAGAGGGGAAGGGGGGCACCAGGAGGGCAGGTGAAGGCAGTGGAGACCCCTCCCCTCCCCCTTCTACAGCCCTTCTACATGTTAATCAAATCATGACACAGTGGTGATTGCCACTAATTAGTAGCCTTCATTAGTTATTCCTGTGTCACATTTGCATATGTTAGACTTAAGTGGTTAATAGTTGAGAGAAGCAACAACTCCCCCCCCCCCCCCCCCGCCTTTGCAGATCTGCAGATTGTCATCCCATGTGTTTGTATTGACTTCTTGACAGCGCATCTGTTCTGGAAGGACAAGGCGGGCAGCACTGTGCACTTTTGGGCGCTTCTCCTCTCCTGCGCAGGAGCAGAAGGAAGCGTGCACCTGCGTCTGTGTGGATGTGCGTGCGCTGCTCCTCTCCCCCTCCTCTGCTGATGCCTTCCCAGAAGCCTTTGCAGGGTCCCTAGGGAAGCAAATGTCTGGGCCCCAATGGCTCCCGGGGGGGGGGGGCAGAGGAAGATCTAAGGCAGGAGGCGGGTGGGCAGGGGGGTCTGAAGGGGTGTGAGTTTGGGGTCAATCCCTCCCTCCCTCCCTCCCACCTGGGTGCTGGACTGGCTGGACTCAGTGCAGCCGAGATGGGCTTCTTGCAAAGTTTCCTCGGCTGGAGCCAGCTTCTCTTTCTTGGCTTCCTTTTGCAGCCCATGTTCCTAAATGAAGGGGTGAGCCGAACCCAGAGCCCGCTGGCTGGTGCTTATTTGGAGGAACTGCCCCCCCGGCTCCCCAACTCCCCCCACAGCACACATCTGGGTGAAATAGATCAATCCTGGTGACGCTCTCCATCTTTGTTCCTGGCAAAATCACAGACTGCAGGGCTTGGGGCTGTAGTTTGTCAGTAAGAAAGTCAGTAAGAAAGCCGGAGGGAAGAGCCCAGCAGTCGTGGCAGCCCTGGCTTGTGAGCTGCGGCTCCAGATGGCACTGCCAATGGGGAGATACTTTTGGCTGGTGGCTTCCTTCTGCCCCTCCGGAGAAGGAAAACACACGTGGGCACGCTTGGCACTGGACTCTGTGCCATGGGTCTGGGAGGCAAGAATGTAGGTACAGTCCTGCGAATGTGAACAAATTGGGAATAACTCCTCCCCCCCCCCCCAGAAGCCAGTTAAAGGGAGGAGTGGGCAGGGGAAGGGGAGCAGCGGTGCACACTCCTTTATTCCCACCTCCTGTCCTTTTAATTGGCATCCTGCCCCTTCTCCTCCCCAATCCTCTCCTTGGGCACTCAAGGGCGAGGAAGACAAGAGGTAGTTTGGCCTCTCAGACCCTTCTCCTCCCCATGCTTTCCCTGGTCAGCCCAAGGAGAGAATGCGGGGGAGAAGGCAAGGGGTGCCTTGGCCCCTCAGGGACCCTTCTCCTCCCCATCCTTTCCCTGGTCAGCCCAAGGAGAGGATGGGGAGGAGAAGGCAAGGGGTGCCTTGGCCCCTCAGGGACCCTTCTCCTCCCCATCCTTTCCCTGGTCAGCCCAAGAAGAGGATGGGGAGGAGAAGGCAAGGGGTGCCTTGGCCCCTCAGGGACCCTTCTCCTCCCCATCCTTTCCCTGGTCAGCCCAAGGAGAGGATGGGGAGGAGAAGGCAAGGGGTGCCTTGGCCTCTCAGGGACCCTTCTCCTCCCCATCCTTTCCCTGGTCAGCCCAAGGAGAGGATGGGGAGGAGAAGGCAAGGGGTGCCTTGGCCCCTCAGGGACCCTTCTCCTCCCCATTTTTCCCTGGTCAGCCCAAGGAGAGGATGGGGAGGAGAAGGCAAGGGGTGCCTTGGCCCCTCAGGGACCCTTCTCCTCCCCATCCTTTCCCTGGTCAGCCCAAGGAGAGGATGGGGAGGAGAAGGCAAGGGGTGCCTTGGCCTCTCAGGGACCCTTCTCCTCCCCATCCTTTCCCTGGTCAGCCCAAGGAGAGGATGGGGAGGAGAAGGCAAGGGGTGCCTTGGCCTCTCAGGGACCCTTCTCCTCCCCATCCTTTCCCTGGTCAGCCCAAGGAGAGGATGGGGAGGAGAAGGCAAGGGGTGCCTTGGCCCCTCAGGGACCCTTCTCCTCCCCATCCTTTCCCTGGTCAGCCCAAGGAGAGATCAGGGAGGGAAAGGAAGGAGGAAAAGGAGTGTTACTGGTGGCTCTGAGCCTTGACTGCGAGGCCTTGCATGTGGAGGGCCGACTGTATTGTTCCTGCCGCCACTCTGGGCCAGCAGAGGCCAGTGACCCTTCCTGCCGTGGGGGATTCTGCCCCACCAGGTGTGGGATGGGCTTCCTTGGCTGAGTGCTTGGTTCTGCCCCCTCGTTCCATGGCAGTTTCTGGGATCTGTGTGTGTGTGTGTGTGTGTGTGTGTGCGCGTGTGTGTGTGTGTTCTGCTGTCTAGGCTGGCTTGCTGTTGTCAAAAAAAGGGAGTGGGTCAAGATCTACCCTTCTACTGAGCGGAGGCTTTGGCCTGGGGTGTGGAGGTAAGGATGGCCAGGCCAGAGGCTCTTATTCCAGTGAGAAGAACTGGCTGTGGGGTGGGAGCTCTCTGGTGAAGGGCCCCCTTGGGGACCAAAGGCCTTTTGCCCATGCCATGTTGATTCTGTGCTGCCAGCTGAGTTCTTCTGGGGCCCCAGAGCTGGTGCATGTGCCTGGCCGGCCCTGGCTCTGGGAAAAAGCCATTGCGCCCATGGGAGCCTGTGGGAGCACTGCCTGTGGGCATATCCCTGACACATGTCCCTCCCTTCCTTCCCACCCAGGACACCCAGAAATCCAAGCAGTTCCTGCCATTCCTGCAGCGGGCCGGCCGCTCGGAGGCCGTGGTGGAGTACGTCTTCAGCGGCTCCCGCCTCAAGCTCTACCTGCCAAAGGAAACCTGCCTGATCACCTTCCTGCTTGCAGGTCAGCTGCCCTGACAAGTGCATGGGGACTTAGGAGGGGGGGTATGTCATGGGCTGCAGGTAGATCAGTCTCTGGGGAGAGGTCCACATTCACTCTGGGTGGGGCATTTTCTGTGGCCAGGACGTGGCAGGCAACCATGGGACAGACATGGGAGCTTCCAAGCTGCTATTCCATTCATTCCCAACAGCCTTAAGGCTGGGGGTCTCTCTCCAGCATTGTGTCCCTTCCTGGGGCCTCAGATGGCGTGAGGAGATAAATGGCACAGCAGCACAAGGAGCCTCCTGGACATTTCTAAACACCGCTAGAAGAATCCTCAGCCTCAGCCTGCTGTGTGGATGATGGGTGTCCATGTGGGGTGGAGGGGTGGGCAGGGCCAGGTGCAGAAGCGCAGAGGGGGCTGCTTGGGTGGGAGCTGTCCAGTCTCTGGCCTGTGATGCCCTCAGGCATAGCTGCACTGGTGTGGGGTGCTGCGGCAGGGCTACCCAGGGGCATCCACGAACCCCCTCGGGCCGTGGGTCTCAGGCTGGCCTCTACATGGAGCGCTTGGAGGTAGCTGGGCTGTCCAACGGATCACTCGGTCCAACCGTGTGTTTTCATCCTCCCAGTCACCGCACACATGCACACAGCATGTATTTCAGTAGCTTGCATTTCTCCACTGTTCACACCAGCCCCATGGTTTTCTGAGATGCCTGGGCCCCAGACCCCCATTGAGGTAGCCACCTGGTCCTGATCCCCCGCCGCCATCTGCCAGCACTTCCTGGTGAGATAGGAGTGCTCCTTCCTTTCTTTCTCCCACTTCCAAACCTGCAAAGCCTCATCTTTCCCCAAACTTTCCTTCTGCAAGATTTTGGCTGGACTGACAGCTGGCTGCCCTTGTGCTTGGCACTTACTGGGAGTGAGTAGGGGGCTGGAGGGGAAAGCCAGAGTCCCCGGCAGGGCTGAAGGGGGCCGTAGGGGTGCCCACCTGTCGCAGATTGTGCTTGCTGAGATGAGCTTGCTGCCCCTCACCTTTGCCCCTTCCGACTGATGCCCACAGCCCCTGCCTCCTCTGGTCAGAAGCAGACCCTCTGGGGACCCCATGAGGAGAGCGTGTGGGGTGGCGGAGGGAGGCGGCCCCGTTGGCCCCCTGGCCTGACCCTTCTTTCTTCCTTCCCACATTTGTTTCCATGATGCTTCTGGATTTTCTCCTGGGCTGCTGCTCCCTGAGGCTCTCTTCGTGCCCCTCTTTTTCTCAGGGAAGGGTAGAGGGGCGCAGGAACAGGCCTCTTCCTTGGCCCTGGAGCTGCGGATGAGCATCCCTGTCCAGGGTGCACATGGGGGTCCGTGAGCCTCCCTCTTGCCCCTCTGGGTGGCGGGGGTGGCTTCTGACCCTGTGGCCCCTCACCCTTCTGAACATAGGCCGGTCTAGGCCTTTTCCCAGCAGTTGGCGTGGTCGCCGGTCCTTCTCACGTGGCGCAACGCCAAGCGCAGTCAGTTCCGGAGCCCTCCGCTTGCCGGGCGGGCGCCTGACGGCTTCGTTGAGCCAGGGCCTGGCTTCCCTGTGGGTGCCGTGGACCCAGATTGGAGACTGCGAAGAGCTGAGATTTCCCCGCCAGCCGGCTGTGGGCAGCCCCCGAGGCCAGAGGCGCTTGCTGGCACGCTGGGCATTTGTGTAAGACAGAAACCTCATCCCTGAACCTTATTTATAATTAACCAGTCCTAAAGTCAGTGGCAAAGACAAGAAAACGAGACTCCTCGTTCCAGAGCCTCTGATATTTTAAAATTTTAATAAGCGCTAAAACTCCCACTTATGTTAAAAAATAAATAAGAGATGCCACTGTAGAAGGGCAAACTCCTGATGCATCTGCCAAGAGGAGGAGGAGGAGGAGGAGGAGGAGGAGGAGGATGCGAATAAGACCGGCGGAAATGCAGAATCCTTCCCTGTGCAGACGGCCGGCTGCGGGGAAAGGAGTGTTACTGGAGGCTCTGAGCATCTGTGCTGAGTGTGTTGTGTGTTGTGTGTTGTGTGTGAAAGAGATGCTGTCTCTCCTCTCTTCCCTGATGGTTGGAGAAGCCCTGTGCGCTTCCTCCATCTCTCTCTCTTGAAGGCTGATGGCTGGCTCTCTTTGCTGGGCATTTGTGGGTCCTGTGCAATAGAGGAAGGGGCAGCGGAGCGGCGGGGGGGGCAAAGTGGCCATGGGGGAGGGAGAAGAGCCACTTGCCTTCCAGGAGCATTTGGGAAGAAATTGAGCTGGCTCTGGGCCTCTTCCCCCCCCCCCCCCAAGTGAGAAGCCATCACACACAGAGAGAGCCGTGCCCCTCCCATTGGGAATCCCCCTTGGAGGTCACAGTGGGGCTGGGGGCCCCTGAATGACTCAGGCGGGTGCGTGTAATTGTGTTCCTGGCCTCCCAGCCCTTCATTATGCAATTAGTGGGGCTCTGGTGACTTATGCCTTTGCCTTGCCTCTCTAATTGAATTGCACTCTTAACTGAAACATTCAGGAGGGAATTGGGTTCCCTGGCTCAACCCTCCCCACCAAGATGGGGAAGAGGAGGGTTGGGGGGAAGGTAGCTGTGCCCCCCACCCCAGGCCTTCCCCCCCCCCCACACACACACACGCACACAAAACCCATCGGGCAGGAGTTCCTCTTCTCCTTGCCCCCAAGTCAGGGCAGACCTACTCAGCCCCCCACCCATAAGAAGGCTGTTTTTGTGATGCTGCTGATGGGCCCCCATTCCGAAATACCTTTTTCCACAGTGACACGGCATTATTCTGCTCTGGAAGCTTCCTTGGCCAGTGGTTTTGTGGCTTCAGAAGCCTCCCCAGCATCCTCAAAGCAGCCCTGAGTCTCTTTTTAATGGGGGGGGGGGGGGCTCAGAGGCCAAAGTCTGGACGTTTGGAAACCTCCTCTCCCCCAGCAACACTTCCTCCATCTCATGCCCACTGCCCCAGTGAGGTGGGGGTTTGCTCCAGCCCCTTCCTTCCGTTGGGGCTCCCCTCCTCCTTCCAGGGACATTCCCCACCAGCTGTGCCCCTCAGTATGGAAAGTGGGGCTGGGGATGAGCCCTGGGTGCCCTTTTAGCAACCGATGGATCACCCCCCCCCCGTTCCTGCCCTCCTGGCCCCCCCTCCGTGCCCAGGATTTCTCAGGGAGGGGGTGCTCTCTCTCCTTGTGGTGGTGGTGGGGTGCTGGAGGGCTTCTTCCCCCCTCTTTCTCTACCTGAGGCTCTAAGTCAATTAGGCAATTAATTATGGCATAAAGAGCAAGTCATGTACTAATTAGCCAGGGAGGGAGGGGTGTCATTTCTTCTTGGAGTGATTGCAGGCCTTCTCCCCACAGCATCTCAATGGGAATGGGGGGCTGGGGTGCTTTGGGGCACCACACAACCACTGTGCGCTCCTCCTGTTTGCCGTTTTAATGCCTCTGCCAGTAATGGGCTTTGCCCTTGTTAGCATTTGTATTTGGAATTATCAGGCGCCAGGAGAGCTTCTGTCTTTGTGCCATCCGTCCGGTGCCATGATGTCCCTGGCGGCGATGCCAGCCTTGCCTAGCGAGGGGACTCTCCTCTGGGCAGCTGGGGGCACTCTGAGGGAAGTCTGGCCCTCAGCTGCCGGCTGCTTTGGGGGTCCGAGTGGGGGGCTTTGCTGGCTGCTTTCACTTGGTGGCCCACAAGGCCCGCAGTGGCAGAAGGGTCTCTGCCCGTGTCCGGCTGCCAGAGGGTGACCTGGGGGTGAGGGGCTCACTGGACAAGGATACCCTTTGTGGGCCAAGAGGGAGCGTTTCCCTTGAATGCTAGGAAGAAGGAAGAGTCCGCTGGCCGTGGGCCACTGGTGTGGTGGGAGGCCAGGTGGGCTCCGGTCACTGAGGTGGGGCCTGTCCCAGGACCTCCCAGCTGAGGGTCCTGAGGAACTGACTAGACCCAGACCCCCTGCTGCTTCCTACATTGGATGCCGGTTGGAAGGGTCTCGCGGAGGCAAAGCCCCCAGGAGCATCAGCTGATTTTGGCCTGGACAACAGTCAGTGGTAATGGGCTAATGGATGAATTGCAAAAGTAATGGCATCCAGTCAAGGGACGTGTGGGGTGGATGGCTGGCCAGCCAAGTGGCTCTTGAAAGGATCAAGTGGCCACACTCGTGGGGAGAGGGCAATGCCCACACAAGAGGCCCTACAGCCGCCCCTCCATTGCAACATTCGGGAGGGGCGTGGGTCAGCTGGGGAGGGGGCACTTGCTCAGCTTGTGCTATGAGGAAAAAGGGTTTCATTGGGGAAGGGTCTTGAGTGGGAACCCTCTCCTGTATGGGGGAGGCCTTCCTTACTGACCCTTTCCCCACTGGCCTTGGCAAGGAGGGGCAGTGTTCATGCAGCCCAGAGACCCCCCCTCTCTTCCCCCCCCAGGGCCCCCGATATGCCCCCCATCTATCTCCCCTCCTTCAGTCTCCTGCACAGCTGATTCCCTGTGGCTGATCCACCATGGGACTGTAGAGTCTGGGTTCCTCCCCGCTGGCATGGAGGCAAGGAAGTGCCATCCGGACCCCCTGGCCTCCCCCCCCCCCCCGCCCAGGGCCCCAGGGCAGCAGTAGGGCTGGAGGAAGAGAGGGGGGAACCAGAGTCCTCAGGACCGGCCAGGGGTCCAGTTGATGGTGGCTAGGGGGTTAGGGAGGCGTTTGGGGTGGCCAGAGGGGGCTGCCGCTCTGGGCCACACCCGTCTGTGGGCCTGGCCACTCTGCCCCGTGAATCCCCCCCCCCCATCCTCACCCTCAGCTGCCCCCATGCCACATGGCCATACACCAACCCCAGCAGGGCCGGGCTTGCTCTCTTCCTTCTGCCCAGTCTTCTGTTTATTGGTACATTACAGCTCCTCATTAAAGCTAATTAGGGATTGTCAAAGTAGACGAGAGAAGAGCTCAGTGGTGCCTCATGCCTCTTCTGGCCAGGCTTTTCCTTACTCTTCTTGCATCTGGTTTTGGGGCTGCAGGGCATCCCTCCACCCCCAGACCCCCGACTCCTGCCGCTTGTTGCCTTTCTTTGGCCCTGTGGTGTAACGCCTGGGGTGGGGGGTGAGGGCACCCTTCCCTTCCCTGTCCTGAGGGCTCACGGGCATCATCCCCTGGAGGGTGGGGTCCTTCCTTCTGGCCCTGCTTTTTGGGGTCCCCATCCAAGGCGCAGTGCCTTTCCCTCCCTGGCCCCACTTGCTGTGTTGGGCCCTCTGAGGCCCCCTTTCTTTCCTTCTGGACCCCCAAGTGCCAGGGCCCCTATGGCTCTTGCCTTCCACAAAACGCGGGTGCATTTCTGGCTCCCCGGGAGCACTGCCTGCAGTGAGAGGTATGATGTCCCCGAGTGCCTTGGAGCAGAATAATAAGGGTTAATGATAAATCAGTCTGTTAATTATTTTTATGCCATCTTTCCAGAGCAAAAAGCCCTCTTAAGGCAGTTCACGAATAAAACCATAAAACAACAAAAACATAAAATGTAAATGATTAAAACAGCAGCATAAAAGCACTCGTAAAATGCGTCTCTCAAGTTGAAACTGCAGGAAAACAGAGCTGCAGCCTCTTTATCCGATCCGGGTCTTGCAGGGCCCTCCCAAACCCAAACCCAAACCCAAGCTGTTTGGCCTCTCCTGGAAGTGGGGGGCATCCTGCTCTCCTGGCCTGGGCAGCCCTTGACCGGATGGGATGAGGCAGCCCTCTGGGGCCGGCCTCTTCCTAACGGGGGCTCAGAGGTGCCCCCCACTCAGCTCAGCCCAGGAGCCCCAAGCAAGAAGGCTGACGGCAAGGGGTCCTGGGAAGGGCAGCCCAAAATGCCCACAGGCCCAAAGGTCCCCCCGCTCTGTGTGTGGACCTGGGGCCCATGCCCGCCATTCTCACCATTATCCCAGTCCTCCTGGCAGAGTGGAGTTCCCTGGGGACCCCAAGAAAAGCACCCCCTAAAGGGCACCTCTCCTCTGGGCAGGTGGCGGGGGGTTCCTGTTGCCCCGTGGCACGCAGCAGGACGCGGGCAAAGCTCAGCACCAGTTTGGATTCGGCTCCGGGGTGCCTTGGCCAGCCCCCGGCTGAGATGGAGAGCAGATTCGGACCCTGCCTTGAAAAGCCACCCCCGTCTCACACACACTCGCACAGAGAGAGATTTTTTTAGCAAAGCTCGGAGCCTGAGGGCTTGAGCTTTGCCATTTCCCAAATGGCAGCAGAGCCTGTCCTCGGAGGCCCAGATGTCTCTTCGGGGGACCCCCACCTGCAGCAAGGGGCCGGGGAACCGCTCTGCCTTTTGAACTTGCTTGCAGCCCCTTCGGGAGATGGCTGTGCTTTCCTCCCTCCTGGAGCATCCTTTTGTGAGAACCACTTAAGGACGCAGGCATTTGACCGTTGCTGCAGGAGAGAGCTGTGGAGTTGCGTGGGTCTCTTTACCAAAATGGTAAATGCTTCTTTTGTTGTGGCTCTGTTTCCCTTCCATGTAAACAAAACCACATGGGCCTTTGGATGGTGCCAAGGGGGAGAAGCCTTTGCTGGAAGAAAGCCCCCCCCATGCCCCCCATGGTCTGTGTGGCTCCCAAGTGCCAGCTTCGTCTGTCTCCCTCCTCCTCCTCCTCCTCCTCTTCTTGGGGGTCTGGGAAGAGCAAGCCTTGGCCGGTGAGCACTGGGCCACCAACAACGTCACACCGCTCCCCTTGGGGCCGGCACCACCTTCCATGCCTCACAAGCACATCTGCTCTCGACAGATGTGTGGGAAAAGGCCCATTTCTCCATTGCTCAGGCTTCAGCAACAAACAGCATGGCTTCCCTCCTGCCAGCCCTGGGCTGACGGTTTGTTTTCTGAGCCATCAGACTTGCAAGTCCCATTGAGTTCCCAAGGGGCAACCGGGTGGGAACCGTTTTTCCTTTCTGGGCCCACCTGGCAGGCCCCCCTCGGCTCTCTCTGGGGCCCCACCTGCCTTGGATCTCCTGCCATTTTGCATGATGGGCTGGGGGCTGGTGTGGCTTCTGTCTTGGGGGGAAGGAAGCCTGCCTGCCTGCCTGCCTTCCCTCCCTTCCGCTGTGCGTGGCTCTATAAGCCTCTCCGGCCCTCCCTCCCTCGCCTTATTCCCTAAGCTGGGCTTCTCCAAATCTTGCCAAATGTCCTCTTAAGGGGCTTCTTTCTTTGTGCCCCCTCCTGCCCCATTCCCAGCTCTCCAGTCTCCCTTCTGAGGAGTAGCCAGAAGCCAGAACTGTACACAGCCCTCTACCATTTTGCGGGAGGGCAGTAGGATATTGGCCGCCCTATTTTCAGTTCCTTTCTGCATAATGTTTAGCAGAGGATTTGCTGGATTTTTTACTGCTGGCTGAGTCCGTTGCTTATCTGGCACTGTCTGTTGGGAGGCCCAGCACTCCCTTGCTCCCAGTTTTCATAGGATGCTGCATCTGGAAGAGACCTCAAGGGCCATCCATTCCAGCCCCTTTCTTCTGCCATGCAAGAATACACAATCCTAGCCCTCCCTCCCTGTGACCCAGCCTCTGCTTAAAAGCAGCCTCTAAAGAAGGAGAACCCAGCACCCTCCATTGAGGCGGCAGCACCTTCCACTGTCCAACTTTTCTTACCATCAGAAAGTTCTTCCTAATGTTTAGGAGGAGTTTCTTTTCCTGTAGACTGCATTCATTGCTCCATTGGGTCCTGTTCTCTGGAGCAGCAGAAAACAAGCTTGCTGCATCCTCAATGTGACATCCCTTCAAATATTAAAGTCCTTTCTCTCTGTCTCTGTTCTGATTTAGCACGGAGCCCTCCTCCCCCTCAGCTGGGCATAGTGGCATCTGGCATTAGCAGAGACACACACCTGTGTTTGTCTTCCGCTCCAAATGTTGTTGGCGTGCCTTTTTCCTCCCTGATCCTTCCTTCTTATTTAAACCAGTCTTACAAGCTCCTTCCCAAATGCCACCCGGTCCTTCTTGGTGAGGGATGTTTGCAATCAGGACAGGCCCTTGGGAACCAGGCATCACAGTCTGGATCTTCTCCAGCACCTTCTGGCATGCCCCAGAGGACACATGGGATCCACTCCAGCGGCCTCCCAGTGGGGCCGCGGCCGTTCGGACTGGGGGCCTGCTGTGGTGCTGGCTTGACCTTCCTCCGCGCCCGACGTGTCCTCCTCAGGCCACCCCCTCACCCGGCGGCCTCTGCCTGCCTCGCTGGCCCTGTGTGCCAAGAAGGAGCTGTGTGCCAAGAAGAGGCTGCAACCGGGGCCCTTGCGTCCTGCAGCCTGGATTGTGCCGCTGGCCGGGGCTTCCCGGCTCCATTTCTCTCTGGCTTGCTGCCGCCGCCACCACTGCCCTGTGCCAGTTCCCCCCCGCACAGCCATCCCTCCCCTTCCGGCCTTTTCCTGGCCTCATGGTCACGGCGGCCATCGTGAATCCGTCCTTCCTGCTTTCCAGAAGTCCTGCGCAAGACAAGAGGCTGGGCCATCCCCACCTCCATGTCGCCTCTCTGACTCCATAACTGCATTTGGTGCAACACTTTAAAAAGGAGAGAGAAGGTTTCTCAGATGTGTTTTTAACCTTGCTGTACTAGTCCCTTTTCTCTCTCTGCCCTTGGCTTTCCTTCAGTGCTCTCAGCTGGCTGTGTGTGTGTGCATTTGTGTGTGTGTGTCCCGTGTCCCCACTGCCCTTGTGGCCTGCAACCCCCACTCTAGGTGGCCCTCGCACGCTTGAGGCCGAGAGGTGGACGACCCAGCCTTTTCCACCCACCAAGGCGTCCCCCCCATTCCACTTGCTGCCTGGCCAGGGGAGACCTCGTCCCTTCCCAGTGACCTCCCTTCTGTCCAGGGAGAGGAGATGCAGCGCTGGGGAAGAGGGCCATGGGGCACAGGCAGATCTTGGTTGCAGGGAACTGACCTCTTGAAAGGTCACTTCTGTGTACAGCTCAACATGCTTGCCATGACTTATAAATCCCTACATGGCTTTGGTCCAGGCGACCTGGGGCTTGTACGGTTCTACCTGAGTCTCAAGAACCCTAGAATCATAGAGTTGGAAGAGGGCTCAAGGGCCACCCAGTCCAACCCCTGCAGGTCTCCCAGTCCTGCCTTTGTCACTGGTCTGTCTGGTGAGTACGTGACAGGCAGGGTCTTCTTGGGGTTGCTTCCAGGCACATGAGACTAGGATGGCTCCTCTTCTGCTCTCCTTCAGCCGGCATAATTCATAAATCGCACACCGGTTTTCTTCTTCCATTATGGCTGCAATGTATGTTTGTAATATGCTCCTTACTGCCTCTTCCTCTTCTGAAACTAACTTTTATTATACTGAAAACAATAATTTTATGGCAAACCACAGTGCCTTTCAGTCTGTAAAAGTTGCTAATAATTTTATTTTTTGCCATCACTCTTGGTTTTTGCCATTTTATTAGGAGTGAGCAAAAAGCAATAAAAGAAACCATCAACATTAGTAGACCAAAGAAAATGGTTTTGTCTCCTCTCTTTATCCATAGTGTCAAGCAGGCATAATTCAACCTAAAAAGGAACTGAAAAAAGGGAAACCAAGACCAGGAATCGCCAGAAAAAACGCCTCCCTCCTGAATTTCTTTGTGCCCCCCCCCCCCAATTGCTGTTGCTGCTGCAGCTGCAGACTGTCTCCTCCGTCTGTCTGCTGGGGAACATCATAACCATCATCTTCATCGCATGCGAAAGGCTGCTGAGCCAGTCTTCTTCCTTCCTGGGGTCATTAATTTGTGGCAACGCTGGGTGCAGCTTTTTGCTGCCCAAAGCACTTTCCCTTGATTTATTTACCTATTTCTTCCCTCTTCTTTTCTGCCTTCCTTTGGATCCCATCCGAGATAGCTTCCAGGCATGCTCTTCCCATACCCCCCACTGCAGCCCCCTTCCCCACCTTGCGCAGGAGGGTGAGGGGCGTCTTCTGGGGGGGATGCCCACTTCCATGGGGCCAGGGCCAGGCTGGCGTCGCCAAGGGAGGAAAGGGGGTCCCCACGTTGGTCCCAGGCATCTTCCCTCCGTCCCTGGAGCAAACCAGTGACGGAGAGGGGCTGGAGTGCTTGGTGAAGCTGGTGCAGTTGCAGCCCCCTTCCTCTTCTGCAGACCCTTCCCATTGCCAGCCAACCATGCCCATTCTAGAGCCAAGGGAGGGAGGGGGGCTTTGGGCCAGTTGGGTGCCTCTGGATGGATGCCACTGCTGGCTTTGACCCTGGCAGCTACCCAGGGAAAACTGCTGGGGAGTGTTACCTGCCTTGGCATGTTTTCGGGGTGGGCGGACTCCATTTTGCCATTGTGGGGGGATCCATTTGCAGGGTCTGTGTCTGCTCTTCTCCCTTTTTGTGTGTCCTCCCCTGCAGTTGTTCCTGCTTCCCAGGAGGATCTGGAGTGTGGCTCTGAGGCAGAATGGATGCTGGGTTGCTCCCCACCTTTCCTGCCACATAGTTCGGGAGGTTGGGGGCTCTGGTGGTGATGGGTGCCCTTTGGCACTCACGCACGCACGCACGCACACCCACCTGCTTGCTTGTATTGCCTCCCTCAGCTGTTTCCTGGCTGTTGTGTTGCTTCAGCCTCTTAAATGCTGGAGATTTACGGCAGCCGGCCATGGAGGCAGAGTGAGTTTTCATCCAGTTTGTCACTTGGGCCGGTGCTAAAGCAAAGGGACTTTTAACCTGGCTGCCCTTCCGGCCATTTCTTCCCAGAGCTGAGGCGGCAAAAAGGCCATTCCTGCTTCCTGGACTCTTGGACTCTTGAAGGTGTGGGTTCAGCTCCTCACCTCGGCCCTCCATAGGGAGTTGGGGCCCCCAAGGGCCATCTACTCCTACCCTGTGCTGCCACAGCCGGAGCCTCCCTTTGAGGCAGCCCCTGCTCTGGCCCTCAGGAAAAGGATCTTCCTTGGGGTTTCTCAGACACTCCAAGAGGCTTCTCCTCTCTCTCAGAGGTGAGGAAAGGACAGGTGAACCCCCAGTCCTCTGTTGACCCGGTGTCTCTTGCTGGTGTGTCAAGAGGAGTGCAGCTTTCTTTCCTGGGGGGGGGGGTCCTTGGTGCTGGGGTCTGGGAGGCCAGGTCCCCCCCCCTCGGTTAATCCCCCTCTTAGCTCCATACCTACGAGTCCCTTTGGGCATCTCTTCCCAGAAATTGCCTTTGGGCACCGACTGGCTCAGGCGGGGGCTGATGCTGGCTCCAAAGGGCCCCCACCTGGCCCCATGCCTTCAGCTGCAGCTCACCTGTGTCCAGTTGTCCGGTCTCCTCCTTGTGCTGAGCTGGGGGGCAGGGTTGGTGGTCCTTTATTGTTGATGGGGATGCATCTGTGTGTATGCATGTGGCCTCTTGAGCAGCTCCTGGGGGGTGGCCTGGGGTGCCAGCAGAGCTCAGGCTGGGAGGGTGAGGGGTTGGGAAAGTGCAGGGGCTGGCGGGGGGATTAGGACTCTCTGCTGCCCCTCTGGGACAAAGCCCTGGGTCCCTGGGGTGGCTGCTGCAGGGGATGGAGAAACCCCTGGGAGGCAGGTGGGGTGGGGGGCCACTGGGAGCTGGGGGTTCTGCCTTCCTCCCTCCCCTCCCCTCCCCTCCCCAGCAAGGATCCTCTGAGCCCCTCAGCCTCCGGTCCTCTCACTTATTGATCAGATGCATGTGTGAACGCAGATGTGCCTGTCCCTGGAGCTCTGGCATAGGGGTTGTGGGGGGGTAGGGGTTTTTTGGTGCAGGGTTAAGTGGGAGGAGGCTGGGCTGGGCTACCCCCCCCCCCCCAAAGTCTCTAGCGTTGTGCCCACCTGAGGTTTCTTCCCACCCCAGGCCAGGGTGGCTGCTTCTCCTAGGAAACAGATGAGGGTCACCCCCTCACTCCTGGCAGAGCTCCAGTCCCTTGCCACTGCTCTTTGGTGAAATGGGGACAGGGGAGGCCCAGATGTGCAGGATCTGGCCACGAGAGGCTGTCCCTGGGCCAGGATGCTCCAGTGGTGGCCCAACTTGGTGGCCGTGGGGAAGCCAGGTGCTCATCCTGTCTCTCTCTCTGGGGGTTGGGAAGGGGCTGCCACTGTCCACAGCCGCTCTGGGCCCTGTTGCCAAAGTCTCTGGACATAGATGCTCATGGTGCCCTCCCTCTCCGTCCCCCCATTGCAGGCATTGAGTGCCCCCGCGGAGCCCGAAACCTCCCCGGCCTGGTCCAGGAGGGCGAGCCCTTCAGCGAGGAGGCCACCCTCTTCACCAAGGAGTTGGTGCTGCAGCGAGAGGTAGGTGCAGCGGAGGGGGTCTCTTTTGGAAGGTGGGGAAGGGGGCTGCAGTGGGGGTATGGGAATATGAACTCTCAAGGCTACCGGGTGGCCCTCTGCCTCGTTTCTGAGGGCAGGCGTCCTCTTCCAAAAGGGAGGGATGTGGTGCCCATGATGGGATCCTTGTGGGGATGGGTGCCTCTGTGCTTTGCTGCCCCCAGGCCAAGTGCCCACAAGGCCCTTCTTGCCCGGACCAGAGGCATTTCCTCTCTGCCCATCGCATGGCCCACTTTCTGCAACGTGTCCCTGTTGACTTGGTGAGCAGCAAATTGTCTGCTCTCAGCTAGGAGGGGAGAACATTCATGCCCCCCTTTTACACTCCTGCCCTCCTTGACCTTCGCCTGGCCTTGGCTCGGGAACAGGGCTGCTCCCTCTCTCAGTCCCTCTGTCTGTTGTTTGCATCCTGTGCCTCCGTGCGGTCAAGGTGGTGGGTAGGCCGACGTTTCCCTGCTGCCACTTACTGCCATGCACCCCCCCCCATGCACCTCTGTCTCTGCCAGTGAAAAGGTCTCACCTGCCAGAGGCATCCCTCTTCTGCTCCCTCCCTCTGGGAGCAAAGGGGTTTTTTGGGCGCGCCCCAGTTGGGCTGCTCCCAGAGTGGCATGTGAGTCCCCCAGAGGGATGCTGGGTGCTGCTCTTGCAGGGCTTTGGCCTGGACATCCTGGGCTGGCTGGCCTGAGCCCTAGAACCCTTTTCAAGCCCATGCTGTGGGTAAATGTTGGGCAAAGGGGCATGGCAGTGATGGCTGCCCTGAATGGGGAAAGGAGGTACTCTGTACATGCTCAACGGGCAGTCTCTCTTGGCTTTGCATATACCTGATTTGGGTCCCCCTCTTGAAAATTGAGCCCTGAGGTGTGGAGCTGGGCTTCCGTGGCTCTGGGCCCCTTCCCATCATTGATGGGGGCCACGGGGGGCTGGCCACTCCTCCCTGGACCCGTCTGGATGTTGGCTCCTGGCTCTTGTGGTGCTTTAATACCCATTGGTCTTGCCATTGAAGGGGCCTTGCCGTTGCAGCCCTTGTTGCTTGATTTCTCTGATCCGACCTTGGTGACTCTTGTGGAACTGAATTTATGAGGAACAGCAGAGCAGAGGAAAAGCAAGCCCCTCATCAGCAGACCTCCAAAGGGAGAGGAACAGGGGTTCCTAGGCCTCTCTCCTGCTCCCCTCCCCTCCTTAGAGGACTCATGCCCTGGGGAGGCAGCAAGCGAGGACTGCTTTCTGGAGGGAGGTAGCCACCTGGCCTGGCCTCCAGTGCCACTTTCTGCTCCTGGTGGCCCTCCCCTCCCTTCTGCTTGTGAGGCAGGTGCCAGCAGGTGAGGAGAGCCAGCCTTGTCAGGTGAGCGGTTCAAGGGGGCCTTCGCCTCATCCCCCATTCTGTGCAGAGCTGTGAGTCTCCCTTGGCATGTCTTGGTTGGTTACCTTGGCAAAGCCCACGGGGCATCTTCTCAGCTGCCTGGCGTGAATCTTTTATGCTTGGCTGACCAGGCAGAGAAGGCTGCCCCTGCCCCAGGAAGCTGCCTCCTGGCAGCAATGGCAGGGGGGCTGGCAGGGCAGGGCAGGGCTGCGGAGGAAAGGACCATTTCCCCTGGCTGAGCAGTTTCCCTTTGGGGTACATGAGGAAGTGGGGAGGGTCCCTGCCCTTTCATGCCTTGAGCAGTTTGGCTGGCATGGGAAGGTGCCAAGGTCCTAGAGAACTGGCAGGGAGAAAGGAAGCCCACAGGGTCCTCACAGGCGCAGCTGAGCCGGACAGTCAGAAGGCAAGGACATGGGGCAAGGGGGGAAGAAGGAAGTCAGAGTGAGGTTGGTGGTCCTTAGAGGAGGCCTCTGGAGAAGCCTCGGTGCTTCTGCTCCGGGACAGGGACCAACAGCCTGGAAGCATTTTCCCCCTGGCAGGATGCCCTGCCTTCCATATCTGCCCACAGAGGGACCTGGGCAGGGGTTGTAGGGGTCTTAACTGGTCCCCTGCCCTGTTGGCCTTTGTAGTTGAGGTCCTGGGCACCCCTCTCCCCAGGCCTGAGGGTCAAAGGCCCCTACGGAGGCACCCCCATTTCCTTAGAAGAGCGCATCTTCCTTAGAAGAGTGGATGCTAGATGTGAAAGACCGATGGAAGGGATGTATGTGTCTGTGTGTGTGTGCAGAGTGTGTGTGTGCAGAGGGGTGCAGTTTCCTGATTGGAGCTGGTGCGTGTTTCACTCCAGGTGCATTTGGCGTAATTATGCTGTGATTCACAATTGCCAAAGAGGAGCCAAGATGCCCTTCACAGAGGGACTGGCGAGAAGAAAGGCGTCTATTTGGCACCTGTTCTGCCCTTCCTCCTCCTGGGTTGGGCTGGGTGAGAAGGGGCTTTGCACTGGGGGTCCACTCCCCAGTTAACGATGTCTGGGTTGGGGACAGCTGCTGGTGGTGAAGATGGCCAAGGAACCCATGGCCAACCTGCCTTCGCACCCTCTTCCTTTCTCCAGGTGTGCTACCTGTCTTGCTGAGGAAGGTGCAGCCCCCCAGAAGGGCTGTGTTGAGGGTCATGGCTGAGGGGGGCTGAAGCTCTTCTAGGGGCTCTTTCTCCATCTTGGTGGAGGGCTTCCTTCTTCCTGCCAGATCCTTTCCAGGTGGCTGGGTGGGCTCTTCCCGCCCTCTTTTCACATCTTTCCTCTACCTCTGTGAGTCACTGGCAGATGAAAGCTGACGCTCCTCTTGCAATGAGGCTGGAGTCGTGTTTTGGGGGAGAGCTTTCTTTCTCCCTCTCTTCCCCCGCCCCCCATTGGCTTCCATGGTCTTCCCTCAATATCACTGCCGACTTCCCAGGGGGGTCCTGGGTTTTGTGGTTCCAGCAGAATCACTGGGGGTGGAGGGGGGTGCCTGTGGGTCCTCCTTTTCTGTGCAGGATCCGGCATTTGTGTCCCCAGTGCGTTTGGGGTGGGGGCGGAGGAGCGACATGGGCTGATTCAGTGGGCCTCACACCCCCCCCCCCCCAGCATTACCAGGCTGATCTGCGGCACAAGGAGGTTTGTGTTCCTTGCATCGCCAGCAGAATTGCCGACTTGCCTGGATTAGAGTCGCACAGAATCCCTGCTTGCTAAATCAGTGCAAGGCTTGCGATGCTTCTTAGCCAGTGCCACTTGCATGGCCAAAGATCCGCCTCGTCAGAGAGTCGTGTGCGTTTCTCTTTCTCTCTCCCTTCTCCCCGTGGCTTCCCACGGAAATCCAGCTCACAGTGCCCGTGGCACAGGCCCATGCTCTCCATGGCCGGCACTGCGAAGGCCGGGGCACAAGTGCGTCTGAATCGGGCGCATAGAGAGGAGGGAGCTGCCCTTCAGCTGAGTTGAATTGGGCTGGGATTGAGAGGTTGCTTTTCCCAGGAAGGCCCCCCAACCTTGGCAGCCATCCCTCTGCAGCCCCACCACCCCAGGCCTCACACGCTGAGAATCCGAGAGGGCAAGAGGAAACGTTTTTGCTGCTTGGAGGGCCGTGCCTTTGGGCACCGGGTGGAGATGTGCCAGGGAAGGGGTCAGAACCCCATTTTGGGGTGCTCCCAATCCCTTGCCCTGAAGCTTCCCTGTAGAGAGAAGGCCAGTCTCATGGCCCAGTTCCTTGCAGGGAGGTCGGATGGCTGTGGAGGCGTTGAAGCAATCAAGGGGATGCTTTGATTGGGAGTTCCTGCATGGCAGGGGGTTGGACTGGATGGCCCTTGTGGTCTCTTCCAACTCTATGATTCTATGATTCTATGAAGGGAACCCCCCCCCCCCCGGCCACCATAAGTAGCCCCAGCCCCATAAAAGGGGTGAGGTGGGGTGGGACCAGGCCTCGAAGGGGGCTCCCTGGGCAGGTCTCCCCCGGATGCCACAGAGAGGGTCCCTGCTGGCCTGGCCAGGTGGGCTTGGCTGGGGCCGTGGTTCCCGTTGGTGAGGGAAGCAGGTGGCAGTTCATTCTGGGGCATGAGGTGGGAGTGTGGACTGAGTGGGCTGCCTGGTTGATCTCCTTTCTCTTGCTTTTTTTGGGGGTGCTTTGCAGGACTAGCCAGTCTGTCTCTCTACAGGGCTCTCTGTTGGGTGCTTTCCTGGCTTGCCCCATTGGAGAGCGGGCTCCTTCTGTGGGGTTACTGCACTTAGGGGTCCTTGCCGGGCTCCCTCACTCTCTGCTCTGTTGGCAGGGCTAGAAGGAGACCCCTGCCCACCCCTCTGTGCTGCCTGCCTTCCAGCCCCACGGTCAGCCCCCTCCCTCCCTCCCTGCCATGGCTGAGTGTTTAATGGTGACGAATGCACTGCTGGCAGCCAAGGACCAGCGCTCCCTAATGAGTTTCCCTTGGCTGCCGCCATCTCATCTTTGCACAGTCTTAAAAGGGCTGGACTGGAGCATGGAGCAGGACTGACCCTTCCCAGAAGACAATGGGCCTGTCTGACCACTGCGGCTGATGGGGCTGGGAGGTCCTGCCAGCCACCAGTCCAGTCCAGGGTCCAGGGTCCGGGGTCCGGGGTCCAAGGGTTCTTGCAGCCGGCTCGCCTTTGCCGGCCCCAATACCCAGCTGCTGCCCGGGCTGAGGGCTGAGGGCCGAGGGCTGAGCGGTGAGGCTTTGGCTCTAATCCTTCAGCATCTTAATGCGCAGCGCCATGGCAGCCTCCTCCTCAGCCGCTCTTCCTCCGAGGCCCAGGGCACTTTTAAACGTTTCCTCAGCCTCATAATATCGCCACTTCAGCCTGTGCCGGGTCAGCAGCTTTGCGGCACTTTTGCTAACTGCTGGGCCCTCCAGGAATCGGGCAGAAAAGCCAGCGAGTTTTATTTTCCCCTTTGGGCTTCTTTTAAATTGCCTGAGTTAAATTTAGTTCTGGCTGCCCACATGATGCTCGGACGGCACTTTCTAAGGTGTGTGTGTGTGTGGGTGTGTGTGGGGTGACGGGAGGTCTGTGGCCATTGGTGCTGCTCAACCGTTGGCAACTCCTTTTCCTGTGCCGTTTCGCACCCGTTGCCTCCCAGTGTGGCCTAGAGGTTTCTGCATTGGGATCCGGAACAGCAAGGTTGAATTGCTGCTCAGCCATGGAGACCCATGGGGGTGGCTCTTGGAAGTCACACTCTCTCAGCCTCAGAACCAAGAAAGGGCTAAGAAAACCCCATGAGAAGTTTGCCATAAGTCGGAAACAACTTGCAGGCATGTGACAACAGCAAATTTTCCAGGGAAGCCGGAAGAAATAGCTCATCTTTGCCGTAAACTCATTGTTAGACACTGGGCAAATTACTCTCTTTCCTGGTCTCAGTTTCCCTATCTGCAATAATGACTGACTTCCCTTACAAAGTTGTTGTAAGGATTAGAACCGGACACATGAGAAGAGAGCCAGCTCCAGATAGCGGTTTAAGTGTTAGAGTAGGACTTTGGGGAACCAGGGTTGAATCTCCGCTCAGCCATGGAGACCCAGAGGGTGACCTTGGGCAAGTCACACTCTCTCAGAGGGTCCAGGGGCACCTGCTCTCTTCCACCGCCACCACCACAAGCTGTGTCTCCATCCTGCGAGGAAACTGCGGAGGGGTCAGGGGCTGCCTTGGACCAGGACACCGTCCAGCCCAGCGCTGGCTCTGCACTGACTTTGGCCGCTGTGTTCGCTGCTCTTGGGGATTTTGGACTTCTTCCTCCTCCAGCCAGACCCAGAGATGCTGCTAGGCATTGAACCTGGGGCCTTCTGCTCCCAGGACCTCCCTGCCTTTTTGGACTGTGCCAGACACACCTATGGGGCAGAATGACCCGCAGGTATCTCCTCAAGCAAAGACAGTACAGGATGCAGAAAGGGGGCAAGGAGTTGGTGGGGCTCAGCCAGGCCTCCAGCCCTCCTCCTGTTCGCTCTCAAGCCCACTCCCAACTGTCCTCCCAGGGCTTTTCTAGGGGTAGGAAACATCCATGGCCTGGGATGTCCAGCGGCTCACCTCCCCCCACCACCACACAAAAAGTTGTCCCTCAAAAAGTTTCCCTCCAGCTTCACAATGACAATTGCCACGCATCATGTGTAGCTTGTCCCCACGATGCTTAAAATTGAAGGCCCCCGATCCCTTCAGGTCCCAAGGAAGGAAAGAAAGAACCCGGCCCCCCATATGCTCTCCCTCTCCGATCCCCATCCCCAGTGCCTGCAATTTGTACAGCAGCGTTGGGAGGTGTAGGGAGGATCAATACCAATTCACCCTTTTCCCTTTATTGATCAAAGTGACTCAGAGAAAAATTGCAGGTAGTGCCTGGTCATTTATCACAACAAATCTGGTGGTTCTGAAGTGGGGAAGAGGGGTGTCCCCTCCAGCCCCCTGGTCCCCTCTTGGCCATGAGAGGTCCCTCCGGACTTTTTCTGTGGAATCGCCGATCGTGGTCCGGCCAGCTGCGGCAGAAGACCCAGGCCCCTCTGGCTCCAGCCTTCTCCCGACTCCTGGTGCGGTTCGGAGCAGAGCTCGGTGCCAGTGATCTGTCTCCCCCCGTTCCCAGTCGCCCTGCTGCCCTTGGAGAAGGCACTGAACCCTCCATGTCAGCTGCGTCAATCTAGCTCCTTTTCCCAAATTGGAAACTGTGGGTGGCCAGGCTGATAGCCTGCCTTGGCTACTTAGAAACATTGACTCTTATTGTAGGGATCCCAAGTCAAACTTCCTTCTGCTGTGAATCAAAGCAAACCCAGCAGGTGCCCATCCAGCCTTTGTTCAAAGACCTCCAAAGATGGAAAATCCACCACTCTCCGAGGTGGTCCATTCCACTGTCCAGCAGCAGTTGTGGTCAAGGAGTTATTCTGAATGTTTAGGTGGACTCTCTTTTCTTGTAGTTTGCATCCATTGCTCTGTTTCCTATTTCCTGGAGCAGCAGAAAATAAGCTTGCTCCATCCTCCAGATGACACCCCTCCAAATACTTGAACAGAGCTATCATGTCCCCTCTTGACCATCTCTTCTCCAGGCTAAACATACCCGACTCCCTAAGCCACATCTCATAGGGCTTTATGGTTTCCAGACCGTTCACCATTTTGGTTGCCCTCCTCTGGACACCCTCCAGATTGTCAACATCCTTTTTTGAATTGTGGTGTCCAGAACTGACACAGGAGAGGAGGCCTGACCAAAAGCAGAATAGAGTGGCACTATCACCTCCCTTGAGTACAGTGGACACTGCGCTGTTATTGACGCAGCCCAGAATCGCATGCGTAGTTCCTGCCTGACGCCCTCCGACCTCAGGGGTCCCCCTCTGGCCAGGCCTCCCCCAACCCTTGCCCCTTCTGGGCATGGTCAGTGGCAGAAGGAAGTGGCTTTGGGAGCTGAAGGTGTAGCGGTTCTGAGCATCTGTTGCTGCCGGTTGCGTTGGTGGTGGCAGCGATCCGTCTCGCACAGGCTGTTCTGTGAAGACTGACTCCTCCAGAGAAAACCAGGAGGGCGACTGGTGACGGATGGATTGGCAGACTGGCGGCAGGAGGGCGAGGGAGTGGGCGCCAGACTCACGCTTCTCCCGTCTCGTGGAATGGCAGAAATCCCCCCATCTGCACCCTTTGATTTGGGGGGAGACTGGGCCCTTCCTTTGCCCCTCCCTCCCTGCCATGTGTAGCCAAATTGCGCAGGGAACAGGTAAGGTGGGCAGGACGCGGGAATAGCAATAGCAGCTTCATTTATATACCGCTTCATACTGCGCTGTGCAGTTTCTAAGCGGTTGACAACTGTAAGCTAATTGCCCCCAACAAATCTGGGGACTCATTTTAGCGACTTTGGAAGGATGCAAGCCTGAGTTGACCCTGAGCCCTGGCTGGTACTGAACTCATAGAATCATAGAATCACAGAGTTGGAAGAGACCACAAGGGCCATCCAGTCCAACCCCATTCTGCCATGCAGGAACTCCCAATCAAAGCATCCCCATTGACAGATGGCCATCCAGCCTCTGCTTAAAGACCTCCAAGGAAGGAGACTCCACCACTCTCCGAGGGAGCAACCTTGTGGTTTGTGAGTGAGTGAGTGAGTGAGTGGCTGCAGGACGGGCATTGAACCAGGGCTCAGGAAGGTGGGCAAGCGGGCTCCACGGCCGAGGGGCTCAGGGAAGCCGGATGTGCTCCAGGGCAGCCTCTCGGGGGCTACTTCGGAAAAGCATGGAAGCTGGTGCTGGAGGCCTCTCTAGCCCAGCAGCCTGTTTGCACAGTGGCCAGCCAGCCGTGGGCTTAAGGGAAGCCCTGTGGAGGAGAGGTCTGCTTTCCCATGTAGAGCGGTGGGCTTTTCTGCCCACCTCTCCCAAGGAAAACAGCAGTCACTCTACCGCTGATCTGTAGAGCCACTCTGCCCCTTATACTGGAAGAACCGGGCATCCATCATGTTGGCATCCATGGAGGGCCCCCCATTGCCCCATCCCCCTTTAAAGCTTCCCAAGTGGGCAGCCACAGCCACATCTTGTGGCAGTGAGTTTCTCAGCCCACCTTGGCAGTGTCTGAAGAAGTCCCTCCTTCTTTCTACCTGTCACCATACCTGCTCCAAGGCTGGCCACGCTCTGTGTTTGTTTAAAGGTGCTCTTCCACTGGCAGTTTCATTTTCCCTGCTTTTTGTAGTTATGGCCAGTGTGGGTTTGCCTCTTCCATTAGTGCTGGATACTGAGTTGGCATTGGGACCCTTTTGCCCTTTGCTTGCGCACAGCTTGGCCTCCTCTTCAGTCCCTCCAGCCTGGAAAGACCCTCCTGGACCACTATGAAGCCCCTTTTTGTTTTAAATGCCCTGAATAAGGGTGTCATCTGCACCTTGGCCCCTCACACTTGGTGTCCCCCCCCACACACACACACACACAAACACACACCAGCTCAAGCCTATTTATGGGCCTATGCCTTTTCCATGCAGATTCCTGGGGGTCCCTGCGGTCAGCACCCCTCCTTTGGGAGAGCTCCCTCATAGGGCTTGATGATTTCCAGACCTTCTACCATTTTGATTGCCCTCCTCTGGACACAGTTCCAGCTTGTCCACATCCCTCTTGAATTGTGGATTATTCCAGGTGAGGCCTGACCAAAGCAGAATAGTGGCACTATTACTTCCCCCTATCTAGACACTACTATTGATGCAGACTAGAACAGCATTGGCCTTTTTAGCTGCAGGATCACACTGTTGACAACAAGCATTCCTCAAACTACAGTACCCATCACATGAAGTGGGGAAAAGACCCCAAATAAACAAGGCAAGATGTGTACCCAGGACTGATCTATTACAGAACAAATTGAAGAGGGAAAACGACTGAACCCCACTGGTGGTCACATACAGCTCCCAACTGGGACCACTCAGGCGCATCATCAATGAACTACAACCCATTCTGGACAATAATGCCAATTGTTATTATTATTTCCAGGATTTATATCCCACCTTTCTCTCACAGTGGGATTCACTCTTTCAAGGGCTCTTGGTGGCAGACCTTTACTCGCCTACAGACAGCCTCCAAACCTCAAACAGATACTCACCTAAAGGACGACACACAACACAGATGGGGACATAGGTACTAAGCCTTGCCACAAACCAAAATGCCAACTCTGCCCACACATTTAATTATCCAGGAAATGGCACCACAAGACCTAATGGCATCACCCACAATATTAGGGGGACCTTTGCGTACTCATCCTCCAATGTGATCTATGCTATACTGTGTCAGCAATGCCCTTCAGCACTGGCACACAGGCCAGTCCCTGCGCCAGAGGATAAAGGGACATAAATCCAACATTAGGAATGGGAATACACAAAAACCAGCGGCAGAACATTTCAATCTCCCTGGGCACTCCATCTCAGGCCTCAGAACAGCGGTCCTTCAACAAAAGAACTACAAAGGTAGCCTGGAAAGAGAAACAGCAGAACTGGAGTTCATCCACAAACTGCAGTCCCTCAGCAATGGATTGAACAAAGACAATGGGTTCCTTACTCACTACACACACTTCAACACTATCTGGCCCTGTCCTCAGGGGGCCATCCTACGCTCATCTATCCTCCCCACCTGCAGGATGGTTTCCAAATTGGTCTTGCCACCTCATTTCCATACCCAATGGCTATGTCTTTATCCACAAATGACCATCGTTAAAATTGGACTTGCTATTTCATTTCCATACACAAAGGATTTTGGATTTAAATTGACTTTCTCACACAAACCAAGGGCATATATATGTCTGTCCCTGAAGTCCCCTAAGAAAGCTCCTCATGCTGCCAACTTCTTTCTTTCACTTAGTCTCAAAGGTGCTACAGGATCTCTCTACACACTATTGACTCATGTTCAACTTTGGTCTCTTAGGACTACTAGATCCCTTTTGCATGGTCAAGCCAGGTGTCCCCCATCCTATACCTGAGCCTTTCGTTCCCCCCGTCCCCCAGTATAATACCTTACATTTGTCCCTGCTAAAATTCATGTTGTTAGTTTTGGTCCAGATCTCTAATCTGTTAAATTCATTTTGAATTCTAATCCTGTCCTCTGGGGTATTAGCTATCCTTCCTAATTTGGTGTCACCTGCAAATTTGATAAGCGTGCCCCCTATTCCATGTTTGAGGCCTGAGGTCTCTGCTTCCAGCTGTCTGGCCCTACTTTCCTTTCTGGCCACGGAGCATCACCCGAAGTCTAGTTGGGGGGTGTGAGGCAGAATAGCAAGTGCCCTCGGCCCCCCTGCCTTGCTCTGCCCTTGTTGCATGCTGGGGCTGCTCGGCCTCTTCCTTAAGACTTCCATCCAGTCCCCCCCACCCTTTCTGAGACCTCCATGAGGTCGAAGGGGGAACGCTCCTTGTGGGAGACAGAGACATCTGCCAGGTGTGGGAAAGGTATCCCCTCCCTCTCCCCCATGGCTGCCACTGCCACCCAGTGCCCTGCTCTGTGGGTCTCTTGTGTCATCCATCCGGTGGGGGGCTCCCATTCTCTGACAGTCATCCATGGGGGCTCCTTGTTTGACTCTTCTGTGGGGCAGCATGGTCAGCTATGGCTGTAGGGAACTCTCCTCCTTTGGCCCAGCAGTGTCCACCCTGATGGGCAGAGGCTCAGGCTCTTCCTTGCCCAGTGGACTATGCCCAGCAGGGCCTTTTAACCTGTGGTGCCACGACCCCTCCCTGAACGCTTCCCTCTTGTCAGTCAGACGCTGCAAACGCTCTGCGCAGGCGGCCAGCGTCAGTCTGTCCAGCCAGGATAGGCTCCCTCCCTCGGCGCTCAGCCCGGCACCATCCTGGTCCTGGTGGTAGGCACCGGGCAGCAGAGGAGAGCCCCCCCCCCAAAGGCAGCTGCTCCCCCAGGCTGCTTCTGTGGGAAGGGGGCTGGCGGACTGGCCCAGGATCTCTTTTCATGAAGGCTGCCCTGGCATGGCCAGCTTTCTTCTCTTGTTGTGTGCCTTCAAGTTGTTTCCGACTTACGCGGACCCTAAGGGGAACCTATAATGAGTTTTCTTGGCAAAGTGACCCCTCCTAAAGCGAGTGAGTGACCGAGGGTTCATGTGGGATCTCAGAGGGGCCCGTCTGGGGAATTCGGGTGGTATGGGGTGTTGTGGTTGCAAACGGCTGCTGTGGTGGCCCTGCGGCATCTGCCTCCCAGCCTTGGCGGGTGTGCCGTCTCCCCCGTATTATCCCTGTCACCCCAAGCCCAGCGTTGCCAAGGCAATAATCCCACCGCCCACCAGCCAGGTTAAATTAGCTCCTTCGTTACCTGAGAAACCCAGCAGCTGCCGGATCATGCCAACGGAGGTGCGCAGCTCAAGGCCAGGTGGATCCTGGCAACAGCACCCTGTGCCCCTCCCTCTGCTGAGGAAGCCCCCCATTGCCTTGGGGGGCAGCTAAGGGACAGACAGGAGGCTCCTGGCTGCGGCTGGGCAGCGGTGGAGGATGATTGAGGGCCGAGGCCCATTTGGTTGCTCTGGCTTCTGCCTGTCCTTCCTGCCAGGGTACATTGCTGGGGGGGTGGGGGGTGCCAGGCCAGGAGATTGGAAAGCCCAGGGGGTCAGCTGTGGGGCCACAGGCCTTCTCTCTGGGGAGTGGACTTAAGTTTCATTGTGGACCCAGAAGGCATTTGCTTTGGGACCAAAGTGCTGGGCAAGAGGAGGGAGGCCCCAGAGATGCCTTGTGCCTTGATGCTCTCCCAGGCAGAGAGTGGCATGCAGCCGCCTGCAAGCGGCAGACGGGGTGGGGGGGTGGGTCCAGGTGTTGGTCCAGGTGCCCTGTTATGTTGGGGTTCACTGCCTGGGCTGGGTGTGGAAGGAAGCCTCTGCCAGGGTTGTCAATCTGTCCCCAAAATGCCTCTGAATTGAGGCTGAGGGGGTGCCATGCCAGAGGGACGGGTGGGCAAATGCAAGAGGGAAGTGGGCCGGGAGAGGTCCTGTGATGCTTTTTGCTGCACACAGGACCTGCTTGTGCCCACCTGAGACATGCTGGCACTGCGGCGACTTCATAGAATCATACAGTTGGAAGAGACCCCAAGAAGGGCCATCCAGCCCAACCCCATTCTGCCATGCAGGAACTCTCAATCAAAGCACCCCCTTTGACAGATGGCCATCCAGCCTCTGTTTAAAGACCTCCAAAGAAGGAGACTCCACCAAAATCTCCATTGAGGGAGCAACGTGTTCCACCATCAAACAGCTCTTACTGTCAGGAAGTTCCTCCTAATGTTGAGCTGGAATCTCTTTTCCTGGAGCTTACATCCATTGCTCTGGTCCTATGCCCTGGAGCAACATATCACCTATGAACCTTCTCTTCTCCATACCCAGCTCCCTAAGTCTCTTTTTAGAGGTCTTGGTGATTTCCAGACCCTTCACCATTTTAGTTGTCTACCTCTGGACACACTCCAGCTTCTCAACATCCTTTTTGAATTGTGGTGCCCAGAACTGGACATAGGATTATTGCAGATGGAGCCTGACCAAAGCAGCATACAGTGGCACTATTAATTCCCTTGATCTAGATACTGTACTTCTATTGATGCAGCCTAAAATCGCATTGGCCTTTTTAGCTGCGGCACCACACTGTTGACTCATGTTCAACTTGTGGTCTACTAGGACTCCTAGATCCCTTTCACACGTATAAGTCTCGTTAAGCCGGGTGTCCCCCATCTGATATCTATGCATTTCTTTCTTTCTTTTTTGCCCTAAGTGCAGCACCTTACATTTCTCTGTGTTGAAATTCATTTTGTTAGCTTTGGCCCAGCTTTCTAATCTATTAAGGGCATTTTGAATTTTCATCCTGTCTTCTGGGGTATCAGCTATTCCTCCTAATTTGGTGTCATCTGCAAATTTGAGAAGCATGCCCCCTATTCCTTCATCCAAATCATTGACAAAGATGTTGAATAGGAAACTGGGCCCAGGACAGAACCCCACTGGACACTCCATTGGTCACTTCTCTCCAGGATGAAGAAGAGGAGCCATTGCTGAGCATTCTTTGGCTTTGGTCAGTCAACCACTTACTAATCCTCCTAACAGTTGTATTGTCTAGCCCACATTTTACTATCTTGTTTGGAAGAATATCGTGGGGGACTTGTCAAAAGCCTTATTGAAATCAAGATATGCTATGTCTACCGCATTCCCTTCATCTACCAAGCTGGCAATTTTATATATATATATATAAAAAAAGAGATCAGAGTAGTCTGGCATGACTTGTTTTTGAGAAACCCATGTTGACTTTTAGTGATTATGGTATTCCCTTCTAAATGTTCACAGACTCTCTCTTTAATGAACTGTTCTAGAATCTTTCCAGGTATTGATGTCAGACTAACTGGACAATGGTTGTTGGGATCCTCTTTTTCCCCCTTTTTGAAGATGGGGGACAATGTTTGCCCTCCTCCAGTCTGCTGGGTCTTCTCCTGTTCTCCAGGAGTTCTCAAAGATTATTATTGCCAGTGGCTTTGAGATTACATTTGCCAGTTCTTTTAATATCCTTGGATGTAGTTTATCTGGTCCTGGAGACTTACATTTATTTAGATTAACCAGGTATTCCTGTACCTCCTCTTTACTTATTTTGTGCTGCATGTCCCCTATTGTGTCCTCTGCTCCATTTTCTTCAGGTTGAGCAATCTTCTCCTTTTTTGAGAAGACTGAGGCAAAGAAGGTGTTGAGTAGCTCTGCCTTTTCCCTGTCCCATTAGAATTTCTCTATCTTCTCTGCGCAGTGGCCCTATCATTTCCTTCTTCTTTCTTTTGCTAAGGATATACCCAAAAAAGCCCTTTTTATTGTCCTTAACCCCTCCAGCAAGCCTGAGCTCATTCTGTGCTTTGGCTTTCCTGACTTCACCCCTTCATGTGCAAGCTATTTGTTTGAATTCCTCTTTAGTGATTTTGCCCCTTTTCCATTTCTTATACATCTCCCATTTAAAACTTAGTTCAGTTGAAAGTTCTTTAGTCATCCAACCCGGTATCTTGAGACATCTCCCATTTTTCTTCCTCATTGGAATAGTTTGAGATTGTGCCTTCAGTATCTCCCTTTTGAGAAACTCCCATCCATCCTGAACTCCTTTCTCTTTTACTATTCCTGACCATGGGATCACCCCCAGTATTTCCCTAAGTTTGTTGAAATCAGTTCTCCTAAAGTCTAGAATGTTTGACTATGCCTGGCTTCTCCTTTCCACTGTATAAGAAACTCCAGGAGGACATGATCACTCCCGCCTAAGGATCCCACCACTTGCACCCCGTTGACCAGGTCATCCCTGTTGGTTAGGATCAGATCTAAAATAGCTGATCCCCTTGTTGCCTCTTCCACCTTTTGGACAATGAAAGTGTCTGCCAGGCAAGTGAGGAATTTGCTAGACCTTGAAATATTGGCTGAGTTTGACTTTAGTCCTCCTTCTGCCTGGATCCTGCCAAATGCAGCCTTGCCCCCCCCCCCTCTGAGGGCAAGGGGTTCTTCCAGCCCCCACACAGGAGGTGTGTATGTGTGTGTGTGTGTGTGTGTGTGTAAATGGATCCTTCATCAATTTTCTTCCAAAGGGTGTCTGTGGAATGGCGATTTTCCGGTTGTGAGATGATAATTGCCGAGCAAAGGACATGCAGATGTGTGCGGCACCTGTGGTGTTTCAGGGGCCTTAGATGTGGATGGAGGATAGCGGGGAGAGGGCCCCCTTGGGCAGGTTCCTGAGGATCTGGGGGGTGACCCCTAGCAGGGGCATACCTCTTTGGGGTGCGGGGGGTGCGGGCGAGGGTCTTTCCTGGAGGCAGGAGCAGCAACAGTAGTGGCGGCGCAGGTGTGGGTGGGCTTGGCACAGACCCTAACAAGCAAGAGTTTTGCAGGGGGTGGTTTTCTCTTCTTCAGCTGTCCACCAGCTGTGGGGTCTCTCCCTGCCCCCCACCCACCCCCAGTCTTCCTACCAGGAAGTACAGAGTGACTGAATCCCCCAACTCCATTGCCGCTTACGCTTCCACTTCCGCCGCACTTCCTGTCCCCTCGCCGCATGCACCAGTGCTCCGCTTGTGCAAGCGTGTGCACGAGAGGGAGGGCCATGCTGCACACTCACAGGGCTACCACACGCAGACTGGCACAGTGCATGTGTGCCAGGGGATGGGGGCGCTGTGTGTGTATGCTTGGCATTTGGGATGCTGAGATTACTTCTCCCTCTGCCTCTTACATAATCACTTATCCACAGCTGACCAGCTCCCTGTCCGGAGCCAGCCAGCCACACGGCCTCCGCTCAGGCTCTGCCATGGAGGGCTGGCTTTGGTTTCCTGCTGCTCTCTGCTTCTGCTGTGTGTTGCTGATGCTGCTTGTGAGACCCCCAAATGGTCCCTGGGAGGGCAGCCTTGCATCCCTCCATGCTGACCGGAGCAGATGTGCCAACAGGAACCTGCTTGGGGGCCACTGAGGCTGGGGAGACAGTGCTGGGAGGGCAGCCACCAGCCTTGGGTTAGGGATGCTGGGTTGGGGGCAGCTGCTTGGTGCCAGGCTCCTCCTTGGAGCTCAGCGGCATTGGACCAAAGGTGGCTTTGGAGGAGACCTGCCTGTGCCTCCGTGGGGCAGTAGTGGCGACCTGGTGCAAGAGCCCTCTTGTGAGTGTGCCCACCTGTCCTGCGGGTAGGCTAGGCCAGGCAGGTGAGGCTGAGATGTAGTCAGGGGGTGATTTTGGCAGGATACCAGCACTGATGCCAGGTTGGCACATATTCAGGTAGAACAGGTCTTCCTCATCCTGGCAGAAGTGGGCTTTTCATGGCATGGCATGGCACCCCTGGCACTCTCAGTGCAGTTTTCTTGCCATTGTTAATGTTGGGCAAGCCATGGCTTCTTGTGGCACAGAAGGCCTGGTGGCTTCTCAGCTGTCTGGAGGGCATTGCACCCGGCAGCTGCCTGCTTCCTCTTCCCAGGGCACCCCTCCTGCCAGCCCACCGCTGCCGCCTCCTTTTGATGCCAATGCCTCCTGACGTTTCTGCCCATCAAGGGTGCCAGGGCTGAGCTTAGCCCTCGCCAGCCAAAGGCAGCAGCTGCCAGGAGGAGCAGGAGCAGGAGGAGGGCGGTCAGCGGGGGGTGGGGGGCGGCTTCGGTGTGTGCCGCTGTTTTACTCCTCTGAGGCCCCCCACATTCGCCGTGCCAGAGGAGGGGCTCTCTTTTGGGTCGGGGGGGGGGAGAAGCAAGTGAGAGCTCCTTCCCTCCTGTCCCCCAGGGCTCCCCTTGAAGCATGGGCACACGTGGCTGCCCTCGGAGCGTGTCCTTCCCCTTCCCCTTCTGTCAGCATCTGCGGTAGTTGTGCGCCTTGGGTGGTGGTGATGGTGGTGGTTGTGTCACACACACACACACACACACACACACATTTGTGCACATGTTTTTGAGTTGAGCTGCTGCTCTTCCTCCTCCTGCTCCTCTTGCAATGGAGCTGCAGAGCTCAAGCCCTTCTCCTCCTGGCCCCCCAGCCCCACACAGTTGAGCTCTGGGGCCTAGAGGAGGCTCCCCCCTTTGCTCCAGTCCAAGCATATCCCTCCCACACTTGGAAGGCGGCTGTGCCCTGGAGCCACTACTTTGGGTATGGGCACCCGGGAGGGTGAGTGGCACATGGGCCCCCCACGGCCCTCTTCTCGCCCCTGGGCTGCTGTGGCCCTTCATGGAGTCTGGTGGGGGGCTAATGGGAAGGGGGTCTCCTTCAGACGAGGATAAATGAAGTCCTGCCCACTGCAACCAGGGGGGCAGTTCTCAGTGGCCGCCTCACCCTACCCCCCTCCTTGGGTTGCCCCAGGAAGCCCCCTACGGAGGGTTGGGGGGGCTAACAGGGGCCGGGCCTTTTCCTGGGGCTGCTGGAACCGGTAGGCTGAGTGGCTGTGGCCCTTCTGGCAACTGGGGGGCGGGGAGATGGTGGCTATGGGAGAGGCAAGTGGGGGGGAGGGCACGGCATGTGGCATGTCCCAGCATCCCCGGCCTAGGGTCGTGTGCCCCTCACAGGAAGGGGCTGCTGCGTGCCGACAGTGGTGCTTGCTCGGCAAGGGTCCCCCAGGGAAGTGTGCCTCCCTGGCCGCCTGGTTTTTAGGCAGCCCCCCCCCGCCCCCCACATCCCTGTTTGGGCTCCCAGTGATCTCAATCGTCTTTGCAGATAATTTGGAGCATTTTGCCAAGAAGGGCCAGCGGATGATTCAGCCCCTGGCGTGAATGATGCCGATGCGTGTGGGTGCTGAGTGTGCGTAATTTTTGCCCTGCATGTCTTGGGGGGCAGGGGGAACAATGGCTGACTCCCCCCTCCACACACAGGCCAGGGAATCCCCCCCCAGCCGACAGGGTGCTCCCTCCTTCTCTTGGGGCTCCTTTGCTGCCCAGAACACCAAAGGGCTGAAAGGACGGGGGGGGGGGTGGACAGAAGTGGCCGCGCTGCTTCCTCTTGCCCCCCCTCGTCCGGCAGAGTGCCTGGGAACCTGGTCTGGCCCTCTGGGTGGGGGTCCCTCGCTCGGTGGCCCTTACAAGTCCCCTCCTTCTCTTGCAGGCTGGCGGAGCGTGGCCGCTGTCTGGGGCTCTCCTCCTGCCCTCCTTTGAGACTCCGTTGGCGCGTGGCCCCTTTTGTGGCTCTTGCTGAGAGGCAGCGCCTCCCCTCTGCGGCCTTCTGGGGGGGGTGGTCTGGGGCTAATTAGCCACTCATTAGCGCTGCTCTTGGTTTTGGAACAGCCGTGCCAGCTCATTACGAGAGGCCTGTCTTTAAGCAGCTAGCCTGTGAATCGGTGCGTTGGTTAGCATCCGTGGATTAATATTTGTATGATTGCTAATTAAAGCACCGTGTTACATTGACAGGCCAGGGAGGTAATAAATAGGACTCTTCTGTCGTTGTTGTGGTCCACGTGGAGCAAAGCGGTGGGTTGTGGGGAGGGTGTCTCTGCAGGAGTGAATGGGGGGCAGCAAGCGATAGGTAGCCTGTCCTCCTCTCTCTCATCCAAGACCTGCCCCACATGCCTCGTCCTCCTCCTCCTCCTCTGTGTGCCTGGCCTGGGCCCAAGGCCAAGCTCTGGCCAACTGGAGCTACTGCCTGGCTCCCTGGGCATCCCCTCCAGGTTGCCTTTCCTGGCCTGGCCTTGGGGAGATGGTCAAAGGTGCCCCCTCACTGACCAGGGAGCTCTGGAAGAGGGGAAGGCTGCCCACCCCTGGCTCCCCGGAGCAAGAGGATGGGAATCTTTGTGCCAGCTGCCCCTACGAGGAGAAGGGTGGCAAGAGACAGAGCCCCACTTCTCATTTCTGCTGGGCATTTGAGCCCAGGCCAAGACTGGCCACCTGGAGAGCCCCAGGCCAATGCCTTTCCAAGTGGAGAGGCAAGAACCACCACCTGAAAGGGATTGGAACCTTCCCCTCCCCCCCCGCCCCGACAGCGGATAAGGGGGGAAAGAAAGAAAGAAAGAAAGAAAGAAAGAAAGAAAGAGGGGAGGCGTGTACCAGCCTCTGATCCTGCAGCCCCAGAAGACGATTCTGCTGACTCAATGGAAGCTCCTAAAGGGGAGGAAGCCAGGCAAGGGGGGTGGGACGGGGGGGCAGATCCACCGCGTTGCATGAGGCACGGTGCCCATTGGCACGCCAGCACCATCCAGCTGGGATCTCTCCTCCTCAGGCTCTGGGCCCCACGGCAGGAGGACGAGGCCACCTCCTGGCTCATAAGCGGCCACTTGGTTCCTTCAGGTCGTGGGGCTCCTTTGTCTGGGACAACAGCGGCTGCCTTGCCCTTTTGCCAGCTTTGGGGGCGGGGGGCAGCGGCAGGCAGGATCCAGGTCCAGGGCAGCTGGTAGAAGGTGGGAGAAGACTTCCTGTGCCATTAAGGTTTGGGGGGGGGGATTGAGCTGGGGGGGCAGAGGATGGCGAGGCTGTGTAATTCTGCTAGAACACTGCTTCCGAACCCCTCCTTTCTTTCCCTCTGCCCCCCAACCGACTCACCAGCCAGGCCTGCCTTCCCACTCCAGCCGGCTCTTCCAGACAGGATGCCAGTTCCCTGAGGGGGAAGGCCACCAGTGATGCCACGAGTGGTGCCCACAAGTCCAGCAGCATGGGACCCTGTGTGGGTCCCTGGCTGTCTCCAGGCCCACGGTGCCCAGAGCACAGACTGAGGGGACCGCTGCCAGCTTGCTACACAGAGAGGACCATTTAGTTAAGAGGGATAAAGATTACACGAAGGGCAAGGCGGAGCGTCCAGGGAGAAACGCTACAGAACACAGACCAGGGGGGCTTGCTTTGGGGGTCTCTGCTACTTGACCAGCTTGATGATGGGGGGCGGGCGCACAGGGGAAGCTTAAAAAGGGACTCAGACTTGAGCCCAGGCCAAGAAGCCCCAACTAGACCTCCAAACTGGACTGTCCAGTTGGTAGCCTTGAAGACCTGCAGGGCCCTCCTGGATTCCTGACTCCTGTCCAGTCCGGCCCTTGGCCCTTGCGTGGTGGATTAAGAAGGCTAGCCTACTTTCCCCTGCTGTAAGGAGAGCAGCTCACCAAACCCAGCCATCACAATCATATAATCCACCTCATCAGAGCCATAAAGCAAATGCTGCAGCATCAGCTCCAAAGAGCACAAAGGAAAGGAAAGGGAAAGGGGAAGGGAATGGAAAGGAAGGGAAGGCGCCCTTTGCCCGTCTAGAAAGAAGGCTACAGCTTAAGCGGCAACGCAGCTGAAAGCTTCCAGGAGAAGCTGGGGGTGGATGGGTCTTTGAGCCCCTTGTCCTGCAAAGCACATGAGCTGGACCGAGCCCTTGGGGACAGTGGGTCCCCCCCAAAAAAGTGGCCCTGCTACCACGCCAGAGCCCCAGAAGGCTCAGCACTGCTGCTGCCAGCGGTGGGGGAAACCTTTGTACTGCGCTTCCCATTACCCTGACTTTGGGCCATGCCATTGGGAAAGGCCAAAGCCACCCCGCTGGTCTACCCCGGAGGCAATGCCTCCGCAGGCTTTCAGGTGTATGGGGGGCGGGGGGGGGAGCTAACCCTAACTCATTCAGAGGCCCTGGTCTTTGCCAGTCGTGGTGCTACCCTTCTGGGATGCCCCCTTGGGGCATAAGGGGGGGCAGGGCAGGGCAGGGCAGGGCAGGACAGGGAGGATGGCTGCCCCCCTGCTCTTTTTGCACTCTGTGGTGACCCCCTGCGCCGCCTTCGATTGGCTTCTGTGAGTTGAACGTTGTGCCTCCAATGGTTTCCGCATTGTATTTTACATTGCTAATGCTTGGTTCATTTATGTGTATTTTTGCCTCTTGGGACGTGTGTATCTGTGCTGCCAGTAGTTGTAGTGGAAGTAGCTGTGTGTGTGTGTATGTATGTATGTATGTGTGCGTGCGTGCATGCATGTGTGCAACAAGACACACACACACACAAAGAGTGTGTTCTTTATCCTGTGAGGTCAGCCCTCGGGCCTTGCAGGCAGAAATGGAGGGAGAGGGAGCGTTCGTGAACTAGTGGCTGCCTACCCTTGCCATGGGGCAGAAGGCAGAGCGTGGAAGAAAGGCAGGGAGCCCACCCCCCTCTTGCAGCACAGACCCCTTCCCCCATTTCCCTTTGACTTCCGCAGAAGAGAAATTGGGCCGGCTGCTGTCAATGGGATGGTGCCTGCCACGACTTGTGGCTTGGCCCTCTGGCAGACCCTCCCCAACTCCCCTCCTCCTTTCCATCCAGCCCCCTGCCTCCTTCCCTTCGCCCGTCTTGGGGGCACTGGCCCTGCCGAGTAGGAGCCTCCCTCTTTGGGCTGCCCTGCCAGCCCCCAAATGGGCAGGTGAGCCCTGAGGGGTCTTGGGGGCGCTGGCCCTGCCGAGTAGGAGCCTCCCTCTTTGGGCTGCCCTGCCAGCCCCCAAATGGGCAGGTGACCCCGGAGGGGTCTTGGGGGCACTGGCCCTGCCGAGTAGGAGCCTCCCTCTTTGGGCTGCCCTGCCAGCCCCCAAATGGGCAGGTGACCCCGGAGGGGTCTTGGGGGCGCTGGCCCTGCCGAGTAGGAGCCTCCCTCTTTGGGCTGCCCTGCCAGCCCCCAAATGGGCAGGTGACCCCGGAGGGGTCTTGGGGGCACTGGCCCTGCCGAGTAGCTGCCCTGCCAGCCCCCAAATGGGCAGGTGACCCCGGAGGGGTCTTGGGGGCGCTGGCCCTGCCGAGTAGGAGCCTCCCTCTTTGGGCTGCCCTGCCAGCCCCCAAATGGGCAGGTGAGCCCTGAGGGGTCTTGGGGGCGCTGGCCCTGCCGAGTAGGAGCCTCCCTCTTTGGGCTGCCCTGCCAGCCCCCAAATGGGCAGGTGACCCCGGAGGGGTCTTGGGGGCACTGGCCCTGCCGAGTAGGAGCCTCCCTCTTTGGGTTGCCCTGCCAGCCCCCAAATGGGCAGGTGACCCCGGAGGGGTCTTGGGGGCGCTGGCCCTGCCGAGTAGGAGCCTCCCTTTTTGGGCTGCCCTGCCAGCCCCCAAATGGGCAGGTGACCCCGGAGGGGTCTTGGGGGCACTGGCCCTGCCGAGTAGCTGCCCTGCCAGCCCCCAAATGGGCAGGTGACCCCGGAGGGGTCTTGGGGGCGCTGGCCCTGCCGAGTAGGAGCCTCCCTCTTTGGGCTGCCCTGCCAGCCCCCAAATGGGCAGGTGACCCCGGAGGGGTCTTGGGGGCACTGGCCCTGCCGAGTAGGAGCCTCCCTTTTTGGGCTGCCCTGCCAGCCCCCAAATGGGCAGGTGAGCCCTGAGGGGTCTTGGGGGCGCTGGCCCTGCCGAGTAGGAGCCTCCCTCTTTGGGCTGCCCTGCCAGCCCCCAAATGGGCAGGTGACCCTGGAGGGGTCTTGGGGGCACTGGCCCTGCCGAGTAGGAGCCTCCCTCTTTGGGCTGCCCTGCCAGCCCCCAAATGGGCAGGTGACCCCGGAGGGGTCTTGGGGGCGCTGGCCCTGCCGAGTAGGAGCCTCCCTCTTTGGGCTGCCCTGCCAGCCCCCAAATGGGCAGGTGACCCCGGAGGGGTCTTGGGGGCACTGGCCCTGCCGAGTAGGAGCCTCCCTCTTTGGGCTGCCCTGCCAGCCCCCAAATGGGCAGGTGACCCCCGAGGGGTCTTGGGGGCGCTGGCCCTGCCGAGTAGGAGCCTCCCTCTTTGGGCTGCCCTGTCAGCCCCCAAATGGGCAGGTGACCCCAGAGGGGTCTTGGGGGCGCTGGCCCTGCCGAGTAGGAGCCTCCCTCTTTGGGCTGCCCTGCCAGCCCCCAAATGGGCAGGTGACCCCGGAGGGGTCTTGGGGGCGCTGGCCCTGCCGAGTAGGAGCCTCCCTCTTTGGGCTGCCCTGCCAGCCCCCAAATGGGCAGGTGACCCCGGAGGGGTCTTGGGGGCGCTGGCCCTGCCCAGTAGGAGCCTCCCTCTTTGGGCTGCCCTGCCAGCCCCCAAATGGGCAAGTGACCTGGCTCTGCCCCAAAGCCACCAGGGCTCTGCTACAGAGGCAGAAAGAGCAGCAGAGAGTCGAGGGGGCTTCAAGGGACCCAGAGACAACAGCCCTGGCAAAAGGCAGGCAACCTCACCATAGGCCTGCCTGGGCTCAGAGGGGAGCCTGCACTCTCTGCAGTTGCCCAAGTAAGTGCCTCTCTCTCAGCCCAAAACTCTCACTCCGCCTTCTGCTCCCGGCGCCTTGAAGGAAACATCTGGCAGCATCCATGGGGCCAGTGGGTGGCCGGGGGATAAGTCCCATCGTGCAGGCGGCAGGCTGGTCTCTGGACACTGTGGGCACTATTCAAAATGCTGGGCTTGACCTTCTCTTTTTGGCGAAGAGGAGACAGAGGGGCGGCCTGGTGGCCCTCCTTAAGTCCCTCCAGGGATGCCCCAGAATTGGGGGGCAAGCCTGTTCCCTTCTGCCCCAGAGGTTAGGACCAGGCCCAAGGGTCAAAGTGACAGGAGGGTAGTGCATTTTGGTTGAACTTCTTCCAGGGGTAAAGGGGCTTCCGCAGGGGGACCCTTTCCCTGGAGGGCTGGTGGGGTCTCCCCTTTCTTTGGGCCTTATCCAAAAGTGGCTGGGGAGTTCCCTAAATTCTCCTCCTTCCTTACAAGGCAGCCTGTGTTTCCTCCTGGGGAGGTCCTCCTCCTCCTCCTCCTCCTCCTCTCCGTCCCACCGCCCTCACTCACATCTGGAGCATCTGGGGCAGCCATGAGAGGAGGGGGCTCCCCACTTAGGGAGGCCAGACCCACAGCAGGTAAAGGCCCTTCTGTTTTGGCTTGCAAGGTCTTGGAGGGCCACTTGGCCTCAAGGGGAAGGGCCCCCCGCAAAGAGTGCTGGGGTTTCTCTTCCTCCCCCCCCCCCCCCCCGCCATTTAATCTTTTGAATGGCTTTTCTTCTAAAACAGTTTCAATGTTTTGACAGCTTAATTTCTTTGTAACTTTTGTATGGTGTGGTTTTCAACTATGTTTCTTTAATTGTTGTAAGCCCTTCTGAACTCAGGAAAAGGCAGGATATAAACACATAAGTCTAACGCAGCAGCCCCAACAAGGGGGGGGGATGAACTGTCAGAGGGGCCCCAGATAAATGGGGGTCTGTGCCACCCCACACCTGGATGGAAAGCACCTGGCGCTTTCGGGGGCAACGCCGTCACTCCACGCACCCACCCTCCTCTCCCCTTGGACCCAGGGCCTATGGGGGGTTGGGGGTCAGAGGGGGCACTGCCTGGATTTCATGGTCCATGTCCCCCACCCTCCAACCCCAGAGAGAGAGAGAGAGAGAGACTGATTGCTGGGGAAAGAGAGATGAGGGAAGGTGGCCATTCCTCCTGCCAGGTGGCCCATTGCTGGGAGGGGGGAGACCTCATGTTACTTGGGGGAGCAGGGAGGGAGGGAAGAAAGACAGGCTGACAGGCTGAGAAATGGAGGTGCAAAGGCTTCTATGGGTGGGAGAATGGGGGGGGCAGCCCCAAGGCCCATATGGGGCAGGGCAGGACAGGTGAGGTTAGGCCCTGACTTGTGTCAGGAGAGGCCAGGAGTTTGGCCTGAAATCTCTGGGACAGAAGGTCCTCGCTACCCGCTGTAGGTATGCCTGCCTTCCTTCCTTCCTTCCTTCCTTCCTTCCTTCCTTGGGTTTTGGGCTGGGGCAGGGAGACTGTGGAAGCACTATCCAGCCCAAACCCCCAGCCTTCCCTCCTCCCAAGACCTTACCTTGCCCCCCCAAACCCCCAGCCTTCCCTGACCCACCCGGGAGCCAGGGCTGAGAGAGGGACACTGCTGTGGGGCAGAGGCCAGAGGGCCCCCGGGGCCAGCAGAGGACTTGGGGTCCCTAGGCCTGCCCTTTGGTATGGGCTCAGGGTGTTCCTAGCTGGGCAGGACCAGGCTCCTCCATGACCTCTAGCCATGAAGATTTGGGGTGTCCCTGCTGTGGGTCTCCCCGCCTTCTCCTTCCCTTGCTCCAGTCCCTCTCTCAGTCTCTCTGCCTCCCCATTGCTGCCCTCTTGGGGGTTTTTGACAGCATGGGCAGCATCATGCCAGGCCCAGCTGCCCTCCTCCTTTGGCTGCCCTCAGCCCCCCTCCTCTGCCCAGACAGGATGATGGAGAGAAGGAGGAAGAGGAGGAGGAGGAGGAGGAGGAAGAGAAAGGCACTGCTGTTGCCTCTTAGGCCCCCCAAGGCCTTTTGGAGGCACTTGCAACCCCCCCCCCCCGCCCCAATTCCCAGCCTAGCACTTTCTGTCAGCTGCAGAGTCAGCTTTCAAAAGACAGGAAAGGAACTTGGCCCATGTGCGCAAGCGTGTGCGCATGTGCCTGGCCTCTCCCTCGGCCCCCTTTTCATGCGACTGGCTGCATTATTTACTTTTAATATCAAGGCAAAATAGAAAGCCCTGCTGTCCAGGAAATGGCCTGTCTGGAATGGGCCCTCCTGCAAAAGGGGGGGGCAGGTTGGGGGTGAGGAGGACCAAGAGGACCAAGAATGGGGCCCCAAGCAAAGGCTGAGTACCAGCTGGGACATTAACTGATCCTGGAGGGGAGATGGGTCTTCCAGACGGTGCTTCCTGGCAAGGGAGGAAGGAAGACAGGCTGCCCACAGATAGAGAATGGCCCTTTGGCTTTAGGGGAGGTGAGGGGACCTGGGGCCAGAAAAGGGGGTGTGTACCCTGCTGTGGCACCCCAAATATGATGCTGAGGCGGGTCCCTGCCCCTCATCTGTGCCCAGCATTCCCGAGAGCGGAGCCGAGTGACAGGAGTCCCTGCGCAGAGGCTTCACTATCCCCCCCCCCCCCGGCCAGTCAGCGATCAGGCTTCCTAAACAAAAAGGGGGGCACCTAGGGATGGTGGCCATGTGAGAGGCCTGGCTTGGCTTCAGTGAGTTCTCAGCAGCCCCCCCAACCCACCCCACAGCCCCTTCCCCAGAGGGATATACCTGCTTCTGGCTTCCCTTGCTCAGTGGGGAGGGGAGAAACACAGCACTTTGAATTTGGGGGTCTGCCCCTTCTCCCCCCCTCCCCCCTCGAGGGGCAAACACCTGCAGAGGACCTGTGCCCCCCCCCCCCGGCCCCTTTCAAGCTGTCGCACTAGCAATAGAAGCAGGTGGCCTCTAGTTCTGCCACTTGACGTGATTTTATTTAATTCCAGAAAAGGTTTCTTGACATTTTAAAAAAGCCCTATTAAATTCTGCCTAGAAATTGGGCTTTTGGGGCATCGCTCTCCCCTTGCATGCTGCCCCCTTGCCCCATGGCTGCTCCCCAACCCTCCTCCTGGATTGCCAGGCCATTTCCCGGCTCCCAAAGCTTCCGAAATGTGCAAGTGGTTTTATTACTCTCCCCACACACACCTTGCAGGCCCCCCAGGCCTCCCGCAGTCATGGCATTCGGTGTAATCCTTGAGGGACATTGCATTATTAAAAACTTTAACAATATTTATTAAAATACAAAAATACAGTTGTCTCAGAGTTACAGTCAGATTATTCTGGCTTTTGGATTGTTGTCATCTCAGCCCCCCCACCAACCCCCCCCCTTTTCGTTGGCAACCACTTTGACCCCATGAAATGGGGGACTACAACCAAAGTCAGAAGAAGAAGGAGGGGCGGGGGGGGGCAGCGGCTGATTTGGGGGGAGCAAAGTGCCCACCCCCTCCCTGGGGGACACGTGGGGGGTCAGCAGCAGTGCCGCCCCCCCCCCAGCCTGGTTCCTCCCTCTCCCCCTGTGTGGGCCGGGGGGGGGGCGGTCTTGCGCCCATGTCCCTCTGTCCCTCGCACCCGGCAGTGCCCTTCACTGCTCCTTCCTGGCACTGCTGCCGTCTGACGGGCAGAAACACAGGCAGCTGCCCCCCTCGGCTCCACACTCCCCCACGCCACCCCCAGTGTCACAGACCCCCCACGGAAGATGAGGGAGGTGGGAGAGACCCCCCCCCAATTCTCTCCTCCCCCCCCCCCGCCTCAAGGGAAAAGTCAAATGAACAAGAAGCACAAAATTGGTTAACGGTTCTACAATCATATGTCAGATTGCCCATGCCAGGCTGGCCGCCCCTGGCCCCGGCCCCCAGCCCAGGCTGGCCCTCTGTGGGTGGGGGGTGCCTCCTCCCACCCCCTGCGACCCCCACCGTGCTGCTCTGCGCACCAGGCCCCCTGCCCCCCCCCGGCCGGCTGCCAGGGTTGGACCAGCCGCAGGAGTGTGCTGCAATGGGCAGGAGGCACCACCGGGCACCGTCCCCCCTTTCCCTTCCCTTCCCTTCCCTTCTCACTTGGGGGACAGAGCGAGAGGGATGGAGGTGGCCGACTGGGGCTGGCCACTGGGTGGGTGGGGGTCTTCCCCCCTCGGCCTCCCCCACCCCCACGGCTGGCCACAGATATCCAACACACCGGCAGCGGCGGCGGCAGTAGCAGCAGCAGTAGCAGCAGCAGCGCATGGCTGCTGCCTCTTTCGCCCAGAGGAAGGGAAGGAGGGCAGGCCCTGCTGGTTGGAAATTTTTTTGCTGTTTGATAGAATTAATTAATTCCCTTGTGGTAATTGTCTTTTTTTCCTTTACAAAAAAGAGGGGGAGGGGGGAAAGACCTTTTTATTGCATTTGTAACCTTTTGGCACAGTACAAACCCTTGGTGCGCTTCCCCTTTTCTGTAAATAGCTGCAAATATGGAGACTTTGCTTTTTTGTGTTTTTTTCCCAGGGCTTTAAGAAAAGAGTGTCTCTATAGAAACGGGTTTGTTTTTGCTGCATTCTAAGTAACGTCTTCTAAAAAGGACAAACCCCCCACCCACCCCCATTTCCCGGCTACTCTCTGGTTTGGGCTTTTTCCCCTGCCCATCTTTGCCGTTGTCCTTTTCTCTCTTGCTCTCTCTTTCTCTGTAAAGCCGCCTTATGCTAGAAAGTCCCAGCGGCCACCATGCCTGCCTCTTGGTCGGGGAGGGGGCTTCGCTTTCAGGGTGGGGGTGCTGGGTTGGGGGGGGTTAGTTGCTGCCTCCTTTTAAATAGAACTTACGAGTTAGAAAATAGGGTGTTCTTTGTGGGTTTTTTCTTTTTCTTTTTTAATATAATCTGCTGCTCTGACCTCAGCCCAAGGACTTAATATATATTAAGCATATACAAGGAGACCCCCACCCCGGACTCCCAGGCCTGTGCCCCCCTCCCCGGCCTCTCTGTACAAAAGTGGACATCGGTCGGTGGTGCCGCTGTGTTGTGCATCCCACGGCTAGGTTCCCGTTTGGCCGACTAAGGGCCTCATATCTGCGTCTCCTGCACTTTCTCCTTGGGGTGGGTCTGGATTATGTAAGGTTCGGCAATAGTCGTGACTGTGGGGTGCAGGGAGTTCCCCAAACAGTTTTCTGTCCAGTGGGCCCCGTGGGGGGATTTGTAAGTGTTGTAGTTAATGTGGTCATGAATAGACGGCAGTACAACTGCCCCCTCACCTGATCCGGCCGGGGCGGCTGAAGCCCCGGTGCCCGAGGCCGCCGTCGCCGCTGCTGTTCCCGCCGCGGTTGAGGCGGGCATGTCCTCGTCCACCTGGATGATCTCCACGGTCCGGGCTGCGGCCACGGTGCTGCGCTGCTGGTGCCGCTTGCGGAGTTTGTAGAAGACAATCAACATGGCTGCCGCCAGCAGCGTCACTGCCACGAAGCAGCCAATGATGATCTTGGTGGTTTTCATCACCTCGTCGAGGCTGGTCTGCATCTTGTCGTTGTTGTCGCTGTTGCTGTTGCCACCACCACTGCCGCCGCCGGACCCCTGGGCTGGCCCCCCCACGTCCTGTCGGGGCCCCCGGGTGGTCTGGACAAGGACGGTGGTGGTGGTGGTGTAGGCCGGCTGGTACCCTGTGGAGGTGGTGGGGACGGGCTTGGTGAACTTGGGGAAGAGGGTCTCCGGGGAGGTCTCGGTGGTCTCCACGGTGACAGTGGTGAAGAAGCTGTAGTTGGAAGTGTTGAGCTCGGCTGTGCTGACGTTGAGGTAGGCCGAGGCGTTGGAGTGGCCGGCCACGTTGGTGACCATGCAGGTGTAGAGGCCGGTGTCACCAAGCAGCACCTGGGAGAAGTTGAGGGTCCCGTCGTTGAGGACGGAGAGGCGGGGGTGGCTGGAGGCATGGCTGAGGATCGTCCCGTTGGGCAGCAGCCATCGGACGGAGGACATGGCCGGCGTCCGGCAACGCAGCTCAGCCACCCGCCCCTCGGAGATGTTGAGGTCCCGGGGAGCGTCCATGATGAAAGGGGCGGCGCAGCGGAAGGCGGTCTGGTCCACTTCCACCAGGAAGCGGCCGCGCAGGTGGGCCGGGGAGTGGCAGCGGCCGCAGCAGGTGGAGTTGGTGGGTATGGACTCGCGAAGCCACCAGGCCAGCCAGAGGATGTCGCAGTCGCAGCTCCAGGGGTTGTGGTGCAGGTGGAGCTCCACCAGGTAGCGCAACGGGGCGAAGAGGTCGTGGGGCAAGGAGGTGAGGTTGTTGTGGGCCAGGTTGAGCTCGACCAGGGCGGCCAGGTCGTCGAAGGCGTTGCGCTCGATCAGCCCCACCTGGGAGCTCATGACCCAGAGCTTCTTGAGGGAGCGCAGGCCCCGGAAGGCCCCCGGGCGGATGGCCGGGAAGTGGTTGCCGGACATCTCCAGCTCCTCCAGGCCCACCAGCGGGGTAAGGTTGGGCACCTCCCGGATGCCGCACATGCCCAGGTTCAGGTAGCGCAGGTTGTGGAGGCCCTCGAAGGCCCCCTCAGAGATGTACTTGAGCCGTTTGAGCTCGCCCAGGTCCAGGCGCATGAGAGAGGGAACTCGGTTGAAGGCGTAGGAGGAGATGCTCTCGATGGGGTTGTTGCGCAGCCAGAGCTCACGCAGCTTGGACAGGTACTCGAAGGCCCCGCTGGGCACCACCGTCAGCCAGTTGTCGAAGAGCTCCAGCGTGTTGAGGCTAGCCAGGCCGTTGAAGGCGCCCACCTCGATCTGCCGGATGGCGTTGCGGCCCAGCTGCAGGACCTCCAGGTGGTGTAGGTGCCGGAAGGTGTCCGCCTGGATGCGCTGGATCTGGTTCTCCATCAGGTTCAGGTACCTGGTGGTGGAGGGGATCCCTGGGGGCACCTCTGCCAGGCCACGCCGCGTGCAGACCACCTTGCTGAACTGGTTGCTGCAGGAGCACGAGGACGGGCAGCTCTGCGGGCCCACTGGGACCCCCGCCACGGCCCCCAGCCCCACCGCCAGCCACAACGCCAGCCAGGGCCAGGGCCAGGGCCAGGACCCTCGGACGGCCCGGCCAGGGGGCCACCCCCGCCTGCCCCATTGCCTCATGGCGAAGGCAGCGCCGGCGGAGGAGGCTCCCTGTGGCCCCCCATGGCCCCGCGGGGGTCCCGGGCCGCCCCACACGATCCCGCTGGCCCCGTCGGACCCCAGCGGCCCCTGGAGGAGGGGGGGGCGGCCTCTCAGCCCGGCCGGGGGGGCAAGGGCGAAGGCAAAGGCGAAGGCAAAGCTGGCGGGGGGGCGACGGTTCTTCGGGTGCGGCGGCGGCAGCGGCAGGGCCCTCTCGCCATCCGTCGTCGTCGGCGTGGGGGGCTCCTCCGGCCGGGCGGGGGGCTCCGTCAGGGCGGAGGCTTGGGCTCCCTCCTGGGGGGGCTCAAAATGGTGTCCCGGGGGGTTCTCCCTGTCGCCCCCAAAGGATGCTGCCGCTGCCGCTGCTGCCCCCGGGCCCCCGGCAGACCCCCCCTCCTCCCCCTCCTCTGGGTGCCGGTTCCGGTGCGTGGGTCGGGGGTCCGGCGGTGGGCGCGTGGGAGGCGTCTGCGGGGCCTGTCCGGCTAAACGGCGAGGAGGGCAGGGCCATTGCCGGCCCTTGCGGCCGGAGAGCGCGGGGCGAGGGGGGCTCCCGGGGGGCCCAGCGGCACCGATCCCTTCGGCCGGGGGGGCCCTCCAGGGGCCGGAGGCAGGAGGGAGAAGGGACGCCGGCCGGGAGGAAGAGGAGGAGGAGGAGGAGGAGGAGGAAGATCCATGGCCGGCCCTCCGGCCGCCCGCCTTCCCTCGCCCCCTCCGCCCTTCCTCCTCCTCCTCCTCCTCTCCTTCTCCTTCCCTTTCTTCCCGGGGGAGCCTCTGGAGCGGGGTTCCCGGGGACTGCGGCGTCGGAGTGTCCGGGGGGCTCGGGTGTCCTCCTCCTCCTCCTCCTCCTCCTCCTCCTCCTCCTGCTGCTCCCTTCCTTCCTTCAGCGGCTCCTCTGTGCCCTCCGGACCTCCTCCTCCTCCTCCTCCTCCTCTTCCGACTGCAGCGGAGGGGGGCTGGGGGGCCGGGGCGGGGACCCCCTTCCTCTTCCCCTTCCTCTTCCCCTTCCTCTTCCCCTTCCTCCGGCGGGGCTGGGGCTGGGGCTGGTTCCGCTGCCCGGGGAATCCTCAGGGTGCAGCCCCCGGGGCTCCCGGCGCATCCTTTTGTCCTTCACTCCTCCTCCTCCGCCGCCGCCGCCGGGAGACCGAGCCGCTCCCGAACACCGCCAGGACCACGACGACGACGACGAGGAGGAGGAAGAGGAAGAGGAGGAGGAGGAGGAGGAGGAGGAGGATGCTGCCCAGCCTCGCCGAAGGATGCCCAGGATGCCGCTCCCGAGGAAGAGGAAGAGGAAGAGGAGGAGGATGCTGAGGATGCTGCTGGTGCTGGTGCTGCTGACGCATCGGTGGCGGCGGAGGGAGGGAGGGAGGGAGGGAGGGGGGAGCGAGGCGGCGGGGGCAGGATCAGCGTCATCGCCCCCCCCACCCCCAATTCCGCCGCCGTGGTCCGAGGGAGGGAGGCCCTGGGGAAGAGCTGCCCTGGCTCCGCTAGGACCGACCCCGGTCAAAGGCAGGCTCCTCCGCAGGCTCTCCCTTGCCCCCCCCTCCTCCTCCCGGTGCGGCATGAGGCCAGGGGTGGGGGGCGGGGGGCGGGGGTGCCCCTGGGATGAGGCGCTCCCCCGGGGTTGACCCCTCCCCTTGGATGGCTCGCCCCATCGCTTTTGCTTGGCAGCGCCTGTGTCCGGCCTCTACGGAAGGGGCAGGGGCAGGGGCAGTGGGGGGCTATGGCCTGAGCCAGGGCCAGGGCGAGGGGGGGCTTCTTGGGTGCCCAAGGAAGGGGCCCACAGCAGCAGCAGCAGCAGCAGCAGCGCCCCCCTCCTTCCCTCCCTCCTTCCCCCCCTCCCTCGTGGATTCCCAGCAACTGGGGGCGTGGGACCCCCCCCTCCTGACCTGACCAGCGGCCATCTTGGCTCCTCCTTTTCACCTTTCCTCCTCAGGGTTAGGGTTAGGGGCAGGGGTGCCAAGGCCTTTGGCCGGTGGTGCCTTGGGGTGACCTGCTGGCCTCCTCCTCCTCCTCCTCCTAAAAATCCTCCAGAGAAGGGAGCCCCCGCCCTGCGAGGCAGGCCACTCTGCTGTCTGTCTGTCTGTCTGTCTTTGGAGGGGGGCAGGCGTTGGCACCTTACCTCTCTGTGGACGCAGCTGCCCCCTTCACCGTGCCCACGGCCCTTTCCTGCCCCTTTGCCGCCTCCACAGAATGGCGCATCCGCCATTGACCTGTCCAGGCATTCGCACTGGACAGAGCTGGGTTTGGGCAACACAGACTTTTCTCTTCCAAAAAATCCAGACGCTGGGCTAGCATTTCCTTCCTCAAGCCATCCTTCCGCCTACCTGCTTTTGCCTCTTGCTGCAAAGGGCTTTGTGGCCCATGCCCTCTGCTTTTGCGGTGGCCACTGCTGCTGTGAGGAGGCCATTGTGCAGCTGGAGAACTGAGGCTGCAAAGCCACTTGGGCCATCCCAGAGTTCCCCAGCGGAGGGTCTGCGAGGACCTTTCCCCGTCCCACCGCCCCACTGCCTGTTGAGGGGCTCCTGGGCAGGGGTCCCCATGCCCTTGTTTGCAGAGTCTGGGCACTGCCCCCTTGGACCAGCAGAAGGTGGGTACAGAGGTGGACAGATCCAGGGTCCGCTGGGCGGCCGTGAGGGGGGCGGCCTGGGATGCCGCCGGCAGCAGATGCGCACATGCGTGTGTCCTGTGTCCCAGGAGGGCCAGCCGGCCCCCCCCCCCCCCGGTCCTCCCCTCGTTTCCCCCTCAGCTGAGGAGCTCCATGGGAGCTGGTCCCAATGTGGGGCGCTCCAGGGGGCCGATGCCGAGAAATTGGGGCCAGAGTGGGACAGGGGCCAGCGGAAGGCACGGCCCTGCGGGTCTCAGCCTGGCGCTCCTCGCTCATTAAAAGGCATTTTGGAAATGGCAGCAAAAAGCGCTAAAGGATGACCTATTACCTCAACTTATTAGGAGCCAAACCAATTTATGGGCCGCTATAAATATTGCTCCTCGCCCGGGCGCCGTAACTCAGCCGGACCGTCGTGGCACCCGCCTGCACTGGCGCTGGCGCTGGCACCTCGCACTCTCGCACCTGCCCCCTTCCCCCCCCCCCCCACAGCTGGAAGAGGAGGAGTGATTTGTGGTTTCTCCCCAGAGGCACCTGAATCATCCTGGCTCTGAGTCCTTGGGACTCTTTTCGGTCAGGAAATGGGGGGAGGATCTGCTGCCTGGTGCCCGCTGCCAGAGGCGGCCAAGGGGATGATGGGAGAAGGACTGCAGTGGCCATGCCTTCTCCCCCTCCCCACCGCCGGGAGGTTGCCCCATTGCCTGGCCTGCTGAGGGCAGGGTGACCCTGATTCTTCCCTTAATGGCCCCCAGCTTGGCACACTGGCTCGAGATCCCCCTGACCCACCGCAGACCGGTGGGCTGGATGGCCATCTGTCGGGGATGCTTTGATTGGGAGTTCCTGCATGGCAGGGGGTTGGACTGGATGGCCCTCGTGGTCTCTTCCGACTCTATGATTCTATGACCCCTCTTCTGGTCACTCTTCACCAGCTCTGGTGCCGCTAGCACACACGTGGCACTTTTGGCCCTGCTGTGTAACCCTCACAGTTCATCCTGTGCGATTCTTTCCCAGGTTAGAAAATGGGTCCCGTGCGGATCTGGGGGCAAGGAGGGGTGCCCTGTTTTCAGCCTCCTCCTCTTCCTCTTCCCACTCCTTGCCTCTTGTTCTTTTAACGGGTGACGGCCCCATTGTTGGACCAATAAGCCCATTCTCTGCGTTTTCCTGGATCCTGCGGTCTGGAAACCACCAGCCCTATGAGGAGCAGCTTAGAGAACGGGGTCTGTTTAGCCTGGAGAAGAGAGGGTTAAGGGGTGATAATGAGGATGGAGCAAGCTTGTTTTCTGCTGCTCCAGAGAATAGAACTCGGAACAATAGATGCAAGCTCCAGGAAAAGAGATTCCAGCTCAACATTAGGAAGAACTTCCTAATAGTAAGAGCTTTTCGACAGTGAAATAATACGCAGCCTCAGAGCGTGGTGGAGCTTCCTTCTTTGGAGTTTTTTAAACAGAGACTGGATGGGCATCAGTCACAGGGAGGGCTTGGATTGTGAGTTCCTGCATGGCAGAATGGGCCTGGACTGGGTGGCCCTCGGGAGTCTCTTCCAACTCTAGGATTCTGCAAGAAGACATTTCGGCAGGGCCCCATCAGGCTCAGTCCTTTGCTCCTTCCCAAGATGTTGAACAAGTCTGGGTCCTGATTTTTGGTCAGCGCCGTTTGCCTCTGGACCTCAGACTCCCTTCCTAAAAAGTCCCTGCAGTCACAGGTGCCTCTCCTAACGCACCTGTGTTTCTGTGCATTTCACTGCATTTTTGCCTCACCTTGGAAACCCAGCGCGGTCTAGTGGTTTCAGTGCTGGACTAGGACTCTGGTAGACCAAAGCTAGCATGCCTGCTCACCAATGGAAACCCCTTGGGGACTTGGGCAAGTCACACTTTCTCGGCTTCAGGAAGGTCATGGTGGCCAACCTCCTCCGTACAAACCTTGCCATGAAAACCCTACGATAGTTTCACCTTAGGGTTGCCATAGTCAGAAACAGCCTGTAGGCACCCAAGAAGTGAATTCAGGGTGATGGCTGTGGCTCTCCACCGAAAATGCATCCAGCTGCTCTGCGCTCTCCCTCTTCTCTAAAAACTCCTTTGCCGTCTAGTCTAGTCTAGTGGACCAGCCACTTTCCAACTGGGTTTCCAATATACAGATTTTCTTAAAAAAACAACACACGTTATTACTGACCCAGACACCTTGAAATCTTTCCCCTCCATGTTGTGTTTTGTTTTGTTTTTGCAGTCCTTCTTGCACTTCTATCTTCCTCTTGGTCCTCCTCGTGTGGGCAAAAGTTCCTTTTTCTGAAGGAAGCTTTCATTTCTCCCAGAGCATCCTTGACTCGTGAAGCCTATTCCGGCTGAGCTGCCAGCGCTGCAGTCGGAGTCCTCGTCTCTTGGAGAGGTGAAACGATCGCGCCATGTTTAAGTGCTTGAATGGATGTCGTGTAGTAGATGGAGAGAGCTTGTTTTCTGCTGCTCCAGAGACCATGCGACGGACTGATGCATTCATGCTACAAGAAAACATTAGGAAGAACTTCTTGAGAATAAGAGCTCTTTGACAGTGGGATATGGACTGCCTCAAAGGGAGAGGGAGTCTCCTCCTTTGGAGGGCTTTAAGTGGGGGCTGGTGGCCGTCGTCCAGTAGGGCTTCAGCTGTGGATTCCTGCTTGGCCAGGGCTGGACAATTGGCCCTTGTATTCATTTGTGATTATTCTTCCCTCCCTGCCCCCCAGCATCCTGGAGCCCTCTGACCCTGGCTCAGGTGTGTCTTTCGCCTTCCCCTTCCACCCTTTTTTGGGAGTCCCTTCCATTGGGTTGTGCTACGGTCACTGTTTGCAGTCTGGCCCCTCTCTTGCGTGGGACCCTGAACAGAAACAACGGGGCATCAGCATCCCCTCTGGTCAGTTTGCCCACCAGCTGCCCCGGCAAACAGGTGTGGAGGTACCCCCAAGATTTAGGGGGCAGCTTGCATTTCGCCATCAGTGTCACAGGGCTAGTTGAGGTCTCCTACCTTTGCAGCATTTGGGTAGTTTGCCCCCAGTGCCAGTTGGGAGGACTGTTTCTGTGTCCTCGTGGTTCTGCAAAGCCTCCCCTCTTCTTTTCTGTGAATCATAGAATCCTAGAGTTGGAAGAGACCCCAAGGGCCATCCAGTCCAACCCCATTCTGCCATGCAGGAACTCCCAATCAAAGCATCCCCGACCGATGGCCATCCAGCCTCTGCTTAAAGACCTCCAAGGAAGGAGACTCCACTACTCTCCGAGGGAGAAATGTGTTCCACTGTCGAACCGCCCTCACTGTCAGGAAGTTCCTCCTAATGTTGAGCTGGAATCTCTTTTCCTGGAGCTTGCATCCATTGTTCTGGGTCCTATTCTCTGGAGCAGGACAAAACAAACTTGCTCCATACTCAACATGAACTCCCTTCAAATATTTAAACATGGCTATCATATCACCTCTCAGCCTTCTCTTCTCCAGGCTAAACATCCCCAGCTCCCTAAGTCCTTCCTCATAGGGCTTGCTTTCCAGACCCTTCACCATTTTAGTTGCCCTCCTTTGGACACGCTCCAGTTTCTCCACATCCCTTTTGAATTGTGGTTCCCAGAACTGGACACAGGATTATTCCAGGTGAGGCCTGACCAAAGAAGAATACAGTGGCACTATTACTTCTCTTGATCCAGACACTGTACTTCTACTGATGCAGCCTAAAATTGCATTGGCCTTTTTAGCTGCTGCATCGTACTGTTGACTCATGTTCAACTTGTGGTGTACCTGGACTCCTAGATCCCTTTCACAGGTAGTCTCATTCAGCCAAGTGTCCCCCATCGTATATCTGTACTTTTCATTTTTCCGCCCTAAGTGCAGTACCTTACATTTCTCCGTATTGAATTTCATTTTGTTAGCTTTGGCCCAGCTTTCTAGTCTGTTCAGGTCATTTTGAATTTTGATCCTGTCTTCTGGGGTATTAGCTATTCCTCCTAATTTGGTGTCATCTGCAAATTTGATCACTATACCCCCAATACCATCATCCAAGTCATTGATAAAGATGTTGAACAGCACTGGGCCCAGGACAGAGCCCCACTGGACACCCCACTGGTCACTTCTTTCCAGGTGGAGAAGGAGCCATTGTTGAGCACCCTGTGTTTCTTTGGCTTCCTTTTGCAGGAAAGAGCGATGCTGCCCTCAACTCTCTTTCCTGCCCAGTTAGTCTCCAGCGATGCGACGTCCCACCTGTGGCCTCCGTGCCGGATGCCCACGAGGCCCTCCTTTGAGACCCAAGCGCCGCCCCCCCCCCCCGTTCCCACCATCTTGCCATGGGGCATTTAGTTGTGTGTTTCTTCTCTTCTGGATCCCCACCCATCTTCTTTGTAACAAGGGGATGGGGCCCTCGGGTTGCTGCTGTCTCACACACACACACACACACACACACCCAGAGGGAACTGGCCGGCTCTTTCTCCCTCCATTGTCCTGGGGGCAAACGCCAGGCCTCCTGCACTTGCCCACAGTCACACTGCAGCCATTTGCAGCCAACGTGGAGGTTTTCACGCAGCTTCCTGCAGCCTTTCCATGGGGGTCGAGGGAGTCCCCATCATGCTGCCCCCCCCCGTGCCAATTCTGCTGGGGGGGGCTGGGTGCCTTTTCCCTGCCTCCCCCCCCCCACCCCCCGAAAGGGAGAGCCAAGAGAGTTCCCTGCTCCTTGGCCCTCTGCTCCTGGGCTTGTCTGATGCTGATCAGCAACCTTGAAGGAAGCTCCTGGGCCGCCTCTCCTGGTAAGAGAAGGGTGCCAGAGCGCAAGATGGCAGCAATAATCCATCACTGATCAGAGCGGAGACACAGATATCCGCCTCAGAAGTGGCAGCTGTTCTCTTGCAGGGCAGAGCTCTCCGCTTCAGGCCTCACCATTCCTCTCACCAGGCTATGCGTTTGTGGGGCACCCCCCTTGTGTTTGGGGTCCCCCTTCCTCCTGGGTTGGAGAAGCAAAGCAGTTAGTGGCGGGGGGGGGGGGGTTGGAGAGCCAGAGGGAAAGACTCAGAGCGATTTGGTCAGATGTCCCACTAATATAGCAGGGATATTGGCCCTCAGCACTGGACAGCCTTTCCCCTACAGCTGTGTTGGACTGCAGCCTGGAGTGGAGGATAGGTGTTGCAGTCCTCTACTGGTCCTTATAGTGGACCCCCAGATTAGGTTGGTGAAGGCTCAGAGTGGGGCCCATTGTCCCCTCACTCATTCTTACAAAGGCAGGTCGAGGGCTGGTGTGGGGTCTGCAAGGGCATGCGAGGGACCCAGAGGCTTTGCCCAGGGGCCATGGGGGGGGGGGCGGAGGCAAATCTCCAGCCCCATCTCTCCACCAGACTGGATCTGCCCCTTCGGACCCCTCCTCTAAAGAAATCTGTGCTTGATCCTGGGCAACATGGGACAAAAACTCAAGGGCAGCGGGGGGGGGGGGCAGAATCACATGTCTTTGGGAATATTTCTGCACTGCTTTTCCGTCCAGAAATGTCCAGAGCCCCCCTTTCCTGAAAGCAAAACATAGCACCAGAAGCAGATAAAAGCAGTAATAGGAGGTGATATTTGAAACGGAAACCGTTCCAGTGCCCCCTCCGCCCTGGCAGTCGGGGATGGGGGTTAGGCCGTGCGGCCCTCAGGGGGGTTGAGGGGTGCTGGGTGCCCTCATTCCCCCTTCCTTGGCACCTCCAAACCCAGGGAAGGGGTGCATTGGATGCGCCAGATGGAGGGAGGCTGCCATGTTACGGGTCGGCCGGAGTGCCTGCCTGGTGCATTGTGGGGCCCTCCCTGCCCTCCTCCTTGCCAGCTGGCCCAGCATTCATCTCTGGGATCTTTGCTGCTCAGGAAGTACTCTGCTTAATGGGGGGGGGGGGGCTGGGAAGGGGTCTGTGTGATGCAGCAGCTAAAAAGGCCAATGCAATTCTAGGCTGCATCAATAGAAGTATAATGCCTAGGTCAAGGAAAGTAATAGTGCCACTCTATTCTTCTTTGGTCAGGCCTCACCTGGAATAATATTGTGTCCAGTTCTGGGCACCACAATTCAAAAAGGATATGGACAAGATGGAGCATGTCCAGGGGAGGGCCACTAAAATGGTGAAGGGTCTGGAAACCAAAAAGCCCTCTGAGGAGAGACTTGGGGAACTGGGGATGTTTAGCCTGGAGAAGAGAAGGTTAAGAGGTGATATGATAGCCTGGTTTAAGTATTGGGTGTCCAATTGAAGATGAAGGCATCTTGTTTTCTGCTGCTCAGACAACAGGACCCAGAGAAATGGGTGCAAGCTGCAATGATGATAATGATGATGATACTTATTTATATCCCGCCTCTTTGTAAAAACAACCAAGGCAGCTTACAAGATAAAACAAACAGTCCTGTCCCCCAATAGCCCACCCCCCTTATACTTAAAATTAACAAGTCATAATAAATAACAATTTGATCTACAAGAAAAGAGTTTCCACTTAAACATTAGGAAAAACATCCTGACACTGTTCAATAGTGGAACACGTTGCTCCCTCAATGGAGATTTTGGGGCATCTTTAAACAGAGGCTGGATGGCCATCTGTCAAAGGGGGTGCTCTGATTGAGAGTTCCTGCATGGCAGAAGAGACCTTGGGGTCTCTTCCAACTCTATGTTTGCCCCTCTCGCTGAGAGGAGAGCATGGCTGCAGGTGGCTTTTGCCTTTTGTTGGGCGCTGATCCTTCTGGTCTGGGTGCGAGTGATCTGCCTTTCCTCCTCAGTGCAAGGAGTTGTAGGGGAGTCAGGCGAGAGGCTGCCATGGCGGCAAACCTGCCTTTTTTGAGGGTGGTGCCCTGCAGGTGGCTTTCTCTGGGGCAGCCTCCCGATGTGGGGATGGTGGTGGCGGTGGAATGAGAGACTTTTTGGGGGGCTCATGTCGCTCATTGTCCAGCAGCCGGGGTTTCCTTGGCAGATCCTTCCACTCAGCAAAGTGCCCTCAAAGCCATTGCGGAAGGAGCTGCTCCAGGCCTCCTGGTGCAATACCTGCACCGGTGGGTTCCCGAGAGGAGCCAGAGATTGCAGGCCACGGCGTGTGGTTGTGACTGGGCAGCCCATGTGCCCCTGGTGCTGCAGAGCGGCTTCCACGGCTGCCTTGGTGCCTCTCTCCCCCCAAAGGGAAGCAAAGCCCGAGCCCTTGCTCCTTGCGCCGTGAGGTGACCCATGGCCGATGCTCTGTGGGGTCCCTGGCCTGTAAGGCCAAGGCTGGAGTCTGTTGCCAGGGAGGGGTGTTTGGGGGCTGGGTACCCCCACCCCCTCTGCCCTCTTTTCTCCTCCATGCACTCGAACTTGCTGCGTCAACCCACATCCTGACTCACCCCCCCAAAAAAAACCTTCCAAGGCTGCTTCGTTTGCTTAACGAGCAAAGCATTTTGTGCTTCCTAGAATGTTTCTGACTTGCCTGCACAGCACTTTCCCCCGAAAGGGCCTTTCTGCTGCATTTGGGGTGGGATCAGGGCACCTTGGAAGGAGCACCTGCTCAGGCCCAGACAGACAGCCTTGGCTGGGTCAAGGCGCCAGGCCTCCTCCGCTTGGGGTGGGATGCAGCAGGAGCCGGCATGGGTGGGCCGTGGGGATGATGGGAGAGGCACAATCACATCAGGACAGTGAGGGAAGGAGCTCAGGAGCCGTGGGGTGCGGACCCTAAGCCTCCCCTCCCCTCCCCTCCAAGTGCTCTGGTGTCAGCCCCAGGAGGGGATTCCTGCTCCCAGAGAGAGAGAGAAACCGGGGGGGGGGGGGAGCTTTAAAAGGGGGACAGTGAAAGAATTACAGGGCAGGTGGCGTTCAGAGGGGCACTGGCTCTCTGGTCACTCTTTGTTATCATGCAAGCTGGCAGGCCCTTCGCCCGGCTGCTACCGAGGGAGTCCAGGACCCCCAACCCAATGCCCATGAGACCCTGCCCTGTCTCCTCCTCCCCATGCCCTCAGAGACATGGATCTCCCCACCGCTGGAGCTTATGACCATTATGATCATCCCTCTCTTTCATTTAGAAGGATTGAGATGATTCATGGAGTGGATTCACAGAAAGCCCACCATGGTCCCTGATGTGGCCCTTCAAGGGGACCCCTGCCCATGTTGCAGCTCCTCTGCCCTTTGGGTCACTCCGTGGGCAGGTGGGCAGGCGGTCACTGCGTGCCAGGAACCAGATGTGTGGTAAGACGCTTCTGTCTGGCTCTCTGGTCACTTGGACACCTGAGCCAGCTGGCAAGGGGATTAAAAGGCCAACATGCCAAAATCAGTGGCCCAGAGAGAGAGAGCCAATGGCGAAAAGGAAGAGTTACGGCCACACTCCACAAAACCTCCCAGCGCGGCCACTATGCCCCCCCCCGGAGGAGGCAGCATGAGACCCAGAGAGCCGGCCACCTGCCTCCCCCCATCAGAGTCCGCAGAGCTAGAGAGGAGCGGCTGGAGGTGTGTGTGCTCTGTGACGGGCCATTGAGGCCACGGTGGCTGAGCCCCGGACTCCGCGTTTGCCTTACATCCCGGCCACAAGGTGGAGGAGATGGCATTTGCTGGCCAGGCCTGCAGGTGAGGGTCAGATGCCCCACTGGGCAGGAGGGCATGGACCCTATGAGGAGCCTCTACGCCCAGCCTTGGTCCAAGTGACGTTCCCAAGGGCTCTTTGGAGGGGCAGCCCCACGGAGCCTCTGGGTGTGTTTGTGGCACACATACCAGGGAGCAAGGGGGGTGTTTTGTCCCTTGTGGCCCTGCTGCTTGACCGGAACCTGGCAAGAGGGGTCTACTCTCCCAGTCCCTCCAGGGGATGAAGGCCACAGTCTCCTCCTGCCATCTCTGTGCCAGGCTGTGCCCAGGGGCTGCCCTTTGGGGTGCAGAGAGATACCAGTAGGCAGAGGCAAGGCAGGCACTGGACGGGGGTCCCGGGATGGTGGGCAGCCCTCCTCTGCCTGCCTGCCTGGGCTGCCTCTCAGTGTCTCCACTGCCCCCCCCCCCCACCCCCGTGCCTTCTTTTCCCAGTGCAGCCGCCGCGGCCGTTTAAAACCAGCGTCTTTGCTAAGTGCTTCATTTTATGCATCAAAAGCCTTTTCACAACTGAGTGAAGCCCAAATGGCAAGCGTGGAAGGGAGATGGGGAGGGAGACGCAGACACAGACACCACACGCAGGGAGCAGGGAGACGACCGGCTTGGGACCTGCCAGGAAATGCCAGACCAGCTGCCCAGATGCCCGGCCTTCTGCCCAGTCCCATCTCCTGCGTGGGGTGCCCATTCTCCCTTGCCCAAGGCCATTTGGTCCATGAAGCTGTGGGCAACGGATGGGTCTGGGATGGAGCATGCAAGGATCTCCCCCCAAGTTATAGGGCCTGGCTGTTGGAGAAGCCCATGGCAGTGGTGGGTGGCCTTGGCAATCTTGGTTGGCTCAGGCCAGGGGGCACCTGCCCAGGGGAGGGGACTCTTCTGCTCTCTGCTTGGGTGGTGGGCTTGGGACCACTGGTCCTTGGCCAGCAGGTGACTCTTCGGTGGGGTGGGATGCTTAATAATGGCTGCCTTTGTGCCCCTTCCCTTGAAGACTCACTCCTAGGCCAGGGGCTCCTGCAGGTGCATCAAGCTCTTCTCAGGGGCTGCTCCCTTCGACTGGGCTGCCGGCCGGGCAGAGAGCCAGTGCTTTCCCCACCTGGCAGGCATCTCCTTGCTGCCCATCTGGACTGCCTCCCCATGCTCTGGGGGCAAAGGGTCACCTGAATGGAAAGCCAAGGGCAGGCCAGGATGACGTCACATCTTCCCCATGCAGGAGGAGGACTCAAGAGACAAGGACATGGGGCAGCGTCTTCGTCTCTTGCGTCCTCCCATATGGGGACAGGGAAAGGGCTTCAGCCACTGCTCCACATGCTTGGCATCCTTGGCACTGGTCTGGTGGGACCACTTCCTGGGTGTCTGTTGGGTGGGCATTAGTGACCCCAAAGGAGTGGGCCACCTCCCCTCCCTCCTCCTGCCGGCCTTCAGCAACTGCATTGCTTTGGCATCAGAGCCCCCCACCATCACCCCCTGAGTCCTGGCACCCTCAGCCTCCCTGATATTTAGATGCCCACTTGACAGCTTAATCAAGCTGGAAGCGCCCTAATTGGATACAGGTGGGAGTTTTGGAGGAGGTTATAGCCTTGAACTTGCCTGGACTCCAGAGGAGCCCAAGCGGCAGCTGGGGAGGGATGGGGGAAAGACCCTGGAAGCACCCCCTAAACAATGGGGGTCTGTCCTGCCCCCCGCCCCCCCCGTCACTGCTTTTACACATGGCAGGAAGCCCCCCTCCCACCAGGAGCCTGGCACCCCATTTCAAGTGGCAGGAGGGTGGCTTCTCCCAAAAAGGTGGTTCCTTGCATGTGATTGCTGCTTTCCAAAAGACCCCTGGCCTCTTAACTTTTAAGCAACTCTTTTTATCGCGCCTGTTCTGAGAGTTTCTCAGGGAGGGGCATGTGGGACCCCCACTCAGATATCCTCACTGCAGCCTGGGGGGGGGGCGCTCTGATGAGAAGCTAAGTCAGAGAGTGACCAGGGGGTCTGCCACGCAGCGTCCGTGGAAATGCTCCTGGGGTCGGGAGCGTGTCTTTCTGGCCCCATGGATCTGACAAGCTCCGCTTCGCAGTTTCCAGAGCAGTCTCTTTGCGGGGGAGCTCTCAGTGGGCTTTATTCTTGTGTAACCGTGGATGAGGGTCTCTTGCCTGTGGGTGGTGCCCGGCCAGGGCAGGGGGCCTGTGGCCACTCCGGAGACAGAGGCCGGTGCCCTCAGCTGCCCCTCTCCTGCGCCCGCCACCAGGCATGTCCTGGGAAGGAATTGATTGCCTGCCATGTCTCTGGCAAGGGCAGCCCCTGAAGCAAAGTCATGTGCCGCTTGATCCCGGGATCGCAGAGCCTATTGATTTTGAATTTGCTCAAGTGCCGCCGCCCCAGGCAGCGGCCAGGGAGGCGTTCAATGTTCACAGTGTCCCTCTGGGCCCATGCTGGGTGGGAGGGCTGGCAAGGGGCCTTCTGGGGGAGGGCGGGTGGCTGGGGGTCTCCCCTTGTGCCAGGAGGCAGTGGGGCAGGCACCAAGGGGGCAGGGGCTCTGGGGACCTCTCTCACACTTGCCCTCCCCCTGCAGCGGCATGATGGCACTGAGCACAGACCGAGGCCTGCCAGTCTTGCCAGGTTGCTTCTCAGGCTCCCTGGCACCAGCCTCTTCGCCACCGCCATCATTGCCAGGCTGTGTGCCCACGTGTGTGCCATACCTGTGCTCCTGGGCAGGTCTGCTAACTCTGCCGCCTTGGCCCCTTTGTTCCTCCTGCAGGTGGAGGTGGAGGTGGAGAGCATGGACAAAGCCGGGAACTTCATCGGCTGGCTCCACATCGATGGTGCCAACCTCTCTGTGGCCCTGGTGGAGCAGGCCCTCTCCAAGGTCCACTTCACGGCCGAGCGCAGCAACTACTACAAGTCCCTTGTGGCTGCTGAGGAGGCCGCCAAGCAGAGGAAAGAGAAGGTACGCACCCCCCACCCCACCCCACTCCCAGTCGCTTTGGCTCACTTTCCTGGGCACAGCAGCTGGGAAATAGCGTCTGCAGCCTGGGCACAGTGGGTAGACGGGGGCATCTGCTTTATGCTTCCTGCAGCCATCCCATTCCAAGAGCATAGGTGCGTGCGTACCCACTGCAGGCTCCCAGCAGCCCCTGCTGCCCTCTCCATGCGCCCCACTCTCCACTCTCCCCTGGGCTCTGGCTGTGTCAGGGCAGCACCTGGACAGGCGCCAAGGCCTTTGCCCAGCCCCCTGGATGGAAGTGGCTGCTCTGTGGGACCCTTGGGCCAGAAGCAGGGGCGAATGGGAGCCAAGGGCTCAGTCCCCAAAGCCCACCCCACAACGGCCCCTGCGCCAAGCCGGGGGGCTTTTGTCTGTTCACCTCTTCTGAGCCTCCCTCTCCTGCCACAAATCAGCCAGCACAGCCGAGACCCTGGTGCGCTGGGTGCTGCCTCTTTAGGCAGCCTCCACTGGAGCAGGGGAGCCACCTGAGTGCCCCCCACCCCAATTTTAAATCCTGCAGGCAGGAGGGGAGAAGATGCCACTTCCCTCCCTTTGCAGGCCTTCTAATTCTTTGCCTCCTCTCTGCAAGCGCCTGGGGGGAGGCAGTTCCTCAGAGTCTTCCACTTTCCCAATGGCACACAAAGCCTGTGCCCCCAAGAGCCCCTACCAGCCCCTGCCTGAGGAGTGGTCTTCCCCCTCTGGGACCCCTCTGCTCTGCTCCTGGTGGGGTGGCCTTTCCAGTGGGAAGTTTGGGGTCTCTTTGTGGGCAGCCAGCCTCTCCACCTTCTCTGGGCTTCTCCTCTGAGACAGAGATAGATCCTTTTGGGGTGTGTGGGTGACCGGTGGCCAGACTGAGGACAGAGAAGGCAGTGTTCCCCCTTCCCCTCCCTTCCTCCAGGGCCAAGCAGAGGGGCACACCTTCTGCCTTCTCCATGGGGACCCTTGCCAGTGTATGGGCATCATCCAGGAGGAGGCCCACGAAAGAGGCTAGGCACGAGAGGAGTCCGCCTTCTCCTTCTCTGCAGGCCACTGGGGGGGTCCCATGCCTCTGGCGGATTCCTCCTGCCCGGCCCTGGGGAGCCAGTGTGTGGCTGAGGTGGCCGGGCGGCTGGTGATGGCCGAGGGACTGATGCAGCCATGTGCCCTGTCAGTGCCTGTCTCTGTGGCAGATGATGCCGGGCGCGTGAAGAGTGCTGAGTGAGGTGTGCCATCGTGGGGGGGGGGGGGGGGCAGCCAGAGAGAAGCAGGGAAGCCCTCCCTCCCTCTCCTCCAACTTAATGGGGCCTCTTTCAGCTGGGCCAGCAAAGTGCCGACTCCCCCGAGGGCTCCTGGAACCATTTGACTAAATTCCTCCCTTAATTTAATCAAAGGCCGCCGCTGTGCCTCTGGGGGAGCAGGCGCGCCACCCACCGTTTGTGGCACCAGGACAGAGATTCCCTCTGAAGGTGGGCACTTGCTCTCAAGGGGGGACCCAATCCCAGCCTGTCTGGGGGCTGCAGGGTGCGGGCAAAAGGCAGAGCCCACCACCCCAGGTTCCACCCTGTAGAAAAGCCTCCGGAGTGGCTAGCATGGATCCCCCCGCCCCATAGATCTGGGTGGCAGGCCTCCTGTGGCTTCCAGGAATCAGTGCTGGAGGGAGAGCCAGAGAGCCACCATCTTGGGTCAGCCTTGCAGGGTGGGCGCTCCCAAGGGGCTCCAGGACAGTCCTGGAGGGCCCCCTCTCTTCCTTCCTCCCTCCGTCTCTACTCCCTGAGCTTGGGGGATTCTGGCCCAACTGATGGCAACCCCTTCTTGCCTGGCCTCCTGGCTGGCAGCATTTGCATCCAGTCCCAGGGAGAGGAAGGAGGTGGGTAGGTTCCCTCCCTAGGCTCACCCTTGGAGCCATCTTGGGAAGGGGGAGGCATTTTTGCACCCCCTGAGGATAAAACACACACACACACAGAGGCACACATGGACACCCCTTCTCACCCACCCACCAAGAAGTGGGGCAGTGCCAGGTGGGACACTCCAGGGACTTTGTATAAGGCTTCCCCTATGGAAGGCAGACCAGCCTCCCGCTCTCCGGGGGGGGGGGGGGGGGGAGAATGTGGAAGGGAAGGAGGGGGGACAGAAGGAGGGAGGAGGGCATGCAGAAAGTGTCCCCTCCCCCCATGCTCTCCCCCTCCCCTTCCCCTCCCTCTCTCCCTCCCTGTACCCCCCCCCATCTCCTTTGGTGCTTGGTCGCCCACCCAGCGACTCAATTGGACTTGACAGCCTGTCGCCTTGAATCAGGGCTGCAGTGGCGCTGGCTGCTGTGGCATGGAGGGCAGCAGGGCAGGATTGCCACCTGGCACAATTGGGGGACAGGCGGCGGAGGTGGGTGTGCCGGCCGGAGCATCCCCCGACTCTCCCCCTGCCCTCCCCAGGGCTAGAGAACTCTGGGAGGGGAGGGGGCAAGCAGTCCTCCCCCCATGCAGCTGGGTGCGGGGAGCCTTTTCTGCCCAGGGCACCTGAGGATCCTCTGCGCTGGGGGGGTCATTCTTTGGGGGGGGCTGCCTCAGGAAGCACTGCTCCCTTAGCCTCAGGCTGCCCCCCAAAGTCCAGTCCCGGAGGGGCAGCTGGTCGGCTTGGGGCCCATCCTTGGAGGGACCCATGGCTGCTGCCCCCGGGAAGCCCCTCCAGCCAGCCTGATCTATCCAAGGGTCAACCCAGCAGAACACCCCCCCATCCCCATCCCACCACTTTACCAGCCTGCTCTCCTTCCCCTCCAGAGCCCACTGGCACCTTGCAAAGCCTTTAACCCCCTTCCCACCCCCTACCTTTGCCCCCCAGGTGTGGTCGCAGTATGAGGAGCCCCCCACAGAGGATGTGGTGGCCGTGCCCGAGGAGAAGGAGCGCACAGCCAACTACAAGCCCGTCTTCGTCACGGAAATCACGGACGACCTCCATTTCTACGTGCAGGATGTGGAGACAGGTGACGGGGGGCAGCAGTTAGCAATGGGGGCAAGAGGGGGTCTTCTTCCTACTCCCCCTCCCCACCCTGCCCACAGGTCCCCTGGTTGCCTGACTGTCCAAGAAGGGCACCTGCTGGGTGGGTGGGTGGGGGGCTTGTGTGCATGAGGTGCATACAGTAAGAACTCTGTGGGGCAGGCCAGCCCAGCTGGATTGAGAGGGTGCTGCTCCTGCTCCTGCTCCTGCTCCCACCTGGGCACCTGAGGGGTCTGGGGGTGTTCAACTGACCCAGCCGTGAAGGACCTCACTCTCTGCTGGTTGCTTGTGGTACCCAGTGCCTTGCTGGTCATACCTCTGCCTGCTTTGAGGGAGGCCAAGAGGGTCAGCCCCCCAGGCCCTGGGGTCTCCCCCATTCCCTTCTCTGGAGGTCTTCATGCTGCTCTGCTCCAGCCTAGCCTGAATCATTCAGGGCAATGTAACCTAGGAGCCTCTGTGCCCACGTTCAAGACCGGCTGGGTTGGTGGTTGGGGTCTTTGGGGTGGGGGCACCTCATGGGGTGGGGGAGGCAGTGCAGACCCAGCATGGGGAACGTCCCTGGGGGCAGGAAAAGGGCAGGGGGGTCCTGGGATGAGGAGCCCCCCAGGTCCCAGTGCCAGACCCTAAAGACAGAGCCATTCTGAGAGAAAGGGCTGGTACACAACTCTGTGCCACTTTTCTTTGCACAGAGGAGCCCGGAGGCATAGCAGCGTTCAGTCACAGAATAGGTTTTTTTTGGGGGGGGGGGGGATCCAGCTGCATTCCCAGTGCTTTAGGGAATGCTGCGGGGGGGGGGGGGGGAACCAAAATTATCCTTGTCCCCACCTCCAAGCCTAGCCAAGCCTTCTCTTCCTGGTACTGGTCTGGAGGATGTGCCCTCTTGCCCACCCGCCCTGTGCTATCATGGTTCCAGATGTGGGGAGGGGGCTTGGTGCAGGCACCCCTCCCTCACTCTGGCACTCAGCCTCCCCCCTCCCCCCCAGGGACTCAGCTGGAGAAGCTGATGGAGACCATGCGGAGCGAGATCGCTGCCCACCCACCCGTCGAGGGTTCATACACACCACGCCGGGGGGACTACTGCATCGCCAAGTTTGTCGATGGAGAGTGGTGCGTGGGGGGGGGTGTCTCTGTGGGGCTGGGGGCCCAGAGGGTATGAAGAGGGCCTGGCAGAGGGGCCAGGAGCCATGTGTGGGGCACCGTCCCAGGACGGGCTGCAATCTGGAAGGGAGCCCTGTGTCTGACTGGCATGGGTGCAAATACCATGGCGCCAATGCCCAGATGAGGGGTTGTGCTTTCTAGGGGGTTAGGCCAGGTGTGGGAGCCACAAAAGGAGGGGTGGTGGTGGCATACATCACCCTCATAATTCTGCATTCCTCCCCCCGCCCCCCGCCCCAGGTACCGTGCCCGTGTGGAGAAGGTGGAGTCTCCGGCCAAAGTACACGTCTTCTACATCGACTACGGCAATGTGAGTATAGCTGGTGGTGGGGGAAGAGGAGTCCAGTTGGGTACCCATGCCCAGAAGTCCCATCCCTGCTGGACAGTGGGGCAGCCTCTTACCCCTCTGTGCCCCAGAGGTCGGGGGGAGCAGAGCTGGTGCCAGGTTGTCCACCAGATTCTGGAAATAGGCAGGGGCACTGGCCTCCTCTCCTGGGCATGTCCAGCCCTTCCCATGGCCAGGGGATAGTGGCATGTGTTGGGGGTTGAGAGGGCCAGGGGCCCACCAGTGTGGGGCTGGGTAGGCCCAGGCCAGGCTAGGAATGTGTCTGTGCAGGGCATCTATGGCTCTGTGAGTAGAGAACAAGGACCAACAGTGTCCCCTGCCCCAGATGTCTCATAGGCATCGTAAGGAGCCCCCTTTCCCACATTGCCCCCCAGAGGCCCATGGCTCTGCTCACTGGCTGGGAGGGGGCTGCCATACAGCTACACCCTGGTGGGGGGGGGGGGCAGAGGCCAGAGGCCGGGTCGAAAGGAGCCCCCATTTTGCCACCTAGACTCTAGGACAAAAATGTTGGGATTCTGAGACACTGTTGACTCCTGAAATCCAGCGTCTTGGCAGGGGTCCCCTGATTTGGACCATTCTACTCAATTCTCCCTCCCTCATTTGCAGAACTTACTCTGCCCTCCCCATTGGTCAGCTGGTGAAAAACAACCCCCCTCCCCTCCTCTGCAGCCCAGCTGACCAACTCTGTGGTTTCTGGGGAACTTTGGCTCAGGACAGGGATCAGCTTACAGGAGGGGTGGTGGTCTCTTGGCTTAGGGGACTTCGGTGCCACCTTTGCCCTGGGGTAGCAAGAGTGTGGTCACCCTCCCCCCCTTGCCACCCTCCCCTGTGTTCTGCCTTCCCCTGTGCTGCCCCCCCCCCCTTTCTGAGCACCCGCTTCTCTTCCCTCTTCTCCATACAGAAAGAGACACTGCCCTCCACCCGCCTGGCTGCCCTGCCCCACGCATTCAGCACTCGCGCCTTGCCAGCTCAAGCCACCGAGTACAAGTTTGCCTTCATCCAGGTGCCCCAGGATGTAAGTGTGTGGGGTGCTCTGGGAAGGGGTTGCGGAGTGCAAGGGAGACACCGGACAGCCATAGGTGGGAACCAGGCTACACACCCTGCCAAAAAGGCAGGAGGCGGAAGGAAAAATGAGATTCCTAGGTGGGGGCCATGATAGAAGCCAATGCCCTTCTCTCTGCATTGGAGTGGAGGGGGGAATGAAGGTACCTTTGCCCCAGAAAACGGTGCCATTCCGTCTGCTCCCAGGAGACCCTCAGAGGTGGAAAGGGTGGCGGACGCCCAGTTCCTACGCCCTGGAAACAGGAAGGACTGGCAAAGCCCAGAGAGGAGGGAAATCTGGTGCCCATCCTCAGTGGTCCCAGTGTGCCTGTGCAGAGGACCATGTGGGCAACCCATGGCAAGCTGGGCAACAAGGCATTGGCCCTTAGCCACCACTGCCAGCCCCTGCATGCACCTGGCATCCTTCCATTTTCTTCTTCCCTCCCCAGGAGGAGGCCCGTGCAGATGTGGTGGACAGCGTGGTGCGGGACATCCAAAACACGCAGTGCCTGCTGAACGTGGAGCACGCTGGGCCCAGCTGCCCCCACGTCACCCTCCAGTTTGCTGACTCCAAGGGAGACGTGGGGCTGGGGCTGGTGAAGGAGGGTCTGGTCATGGTGGAGCCCCGCAAGGAGAAGCAGTTCCAGAAAGTGGTGCGTCTGCCCTCCCCATCACCCAGAATTTGGCCAAGGGGGAGGGGGAGGGAGCCGGGAGAGACCTAGCACTGAAGGGAGGGCTCATTGTTTCTGGGGGGCAGTGGGGCAAGTGCCCCCCTCCCAGCTGTCTGGCTCTCAGGTGCCATCTTCTCCCGGCAGGTCACCGAATACCTGAACGCCCAGGAGGCGGCCAAGAGTGCCCGGGTGAGTCGGCTGCATTTCCCCTTGGCCCAGGACGGGTGTGTGTGCATTGGGGGCCCCCTTGACCTTTTGGAGAAAGGTGAGGGAGGGAAGGGGCCGTAGCCTTAGGGGCAAGAGATAGTGTGGAAAGGGGGGGTCCCCGGATGGAAGAGGCAAGGGAGGATCAGCCAACCAAAATGCCTCTGTTCATCACAACCCCCCCCCCCTCTCTCTTCTCTTTCTTCCTCTCCTGGCAGTTGAACTTGTGGCGCTACGGAGACTTCCGGGCAGACGACGCGGATGAGTTTGGCTACAGCCGCTGAGTGACCGCCTTGCCCTACTATCCGGCCCCAGCAATTCTTCTGCCTTGTGTCACCTGGCTGCCTGAACCCCTGCCTTGGCCCTAGTCCTGGCACCCCACGAAGCCTCTGCTGGGGTTGGGGAGGGGCTCTGTGTGGCTTCAGAGCAGGCAAACGTGGGGGGCTTGGCATTGGGGGGAAGACTCCCCTCTCGGACCCCCATCCAGGCCCCCTCCTCCTCCTTCTGGGCATTTGGGGGAGGAGGAGACGGTGGCTGCGCAAAGCTTTGTAAGCAAATAAAATTAGTGAGAAGCTGGGCCTGGCGGTGGGCCATGTCTTTCTGGGGGTGGGGGGTGCAGTGGTGCCCCCTGGGCCCAATTTCATGCCGGATTCTGTGCTTTCTATCCCCTGCTCTCACCCCTCTTCACACACACACAGCTCCTAGAGATGGGGGGACAGTGCCAGGACATTACAGGAGGGCCCAGGGGAAGCCCCCTCCTTGCCCCCAGAGATGATGGCCGATGCCTGCTGCAGCCACAGCAAAGCCAGGTCAAAGGGCACTCTGAATCAGGCCGTCTTCCCTCTTCATGGCCGGGCCCTGCAGCAGTAGGTCCAGATGTTTCCCCTCCCCATTTTCCTGCCTCCAAGGGCAGATAGATCAGGACCCTTGCCTTCTCCCCACCTTGGAAGGAAAAGGAAGCAGGTGGGGGCAGTGTCCAACCTTTATGCCATATTCACACTTGGCAAATAATATACATTTGGGAATTATTTTACACAGAAATGGGGGTAAATTCCTGCCCCGGATGGAGTGCCTGCCCCCTCCCCCTCCCCTCCCCTCATCCCATGCGACCCCCTCCCTCTCAGGTCCCCCAACACACATGCCCCCCTGCCATGTTGCCTTCCATTATGGCTTGAGGGGGGGGTCCCTGGGCCCCTCCTTAATGGCAGAGAGCTGTCCAGCCTCTTTCTGAAGATGTCCAGAGAAGGAGACCCTACCACCCCTCTAGGCAATCGCTCCCATTGCTGGACCACTCATTGTCAACAAGTTCCTTCCTTCTACCGGTCAGTCAAAATCTACCCTCCTGCCACTTAAAGCCATGAGACCTGGCCCTTCCCTCTGGGCAGCATCCTCTCTGGAGCAGCCCTTGAGGTATTTAAAGAGGGAGATTGTGTCCACCAGTAAGTCTTCTCTTCACCAAGCAGAAAATGCCAGCTCCTTCAGCCTCTCCTCTTATCATCCTCACTGCCCTTCTCTAACCCTCTCTCTATCCTTCCTAACATGAGACAGCCAGAACCGAACCCAGAACTCCAGGTGAGGCCCAGCCGGGGCAGAGTATAGGGGGACTATGACTTCCCTTGTGAATCAACCCATTAGAGGGGAGTTCTGCAGATGCCCCAGACTGCCAAAAAGACAGATCAATGGTTCAGGAGCAAATTAAGCCCGAATTCTCTCTAGGAGCCCAAATGAGCAAAGTGGAGAGGTCAGGTTTTAGCCACATTATGAGATGGCATGACTCACTGGAAAAGTCAATCTTGTTTGGGAAAGCGAAGGCAGGAGGAATAGAGGGAGGCTGTCCTACGGAGGAATTGCTATGATGAGAAAGGGGCCACAGCTGCTGCCCTGAATTTGCAAGACCTGAGAAGGGTGGCTAATAATCCCAGGATCCCTTGGAGGACTCTCATTTGGAAAGGAGAAGCTCATGATGCAGCTAAGAACAACAGCAATAACAATGTCAACTCGTTCTCCTCCTCAATCCACTCAGGCCTGATTTTCGCATTCAGCCGAATCTCGAAAAGCCGTCCAGATGAGTCCAGGGGCTCCGTGACGGATTCCGTTTTTGAACACTTACCCACATAAAAGCTGGCTAGCAAGTAAACCTGATTAGGAAGCCATGTTCCGGCAGCTCACTTCGTGCTAGAATCAGGGATTGTTTTACAATGCAGGAGGGAAAATGGTGCTGGTCAGTGGCCATTTGAAATGGTGCAGTCCTTTTGACCATCTGGCTGGGGTCATCTCATTCCAGTGACCCATGGAATTGGCCAAATAAGAACTCTGCCCTCCCCCCCCCCCATTACATTTTCCTTTATGTTAAGGCAATGCTAGAAATTTGGGGACAGAAGACAAATGCCAATGGGGGCCAGAATTCTTATTTGGGGCCAGTGCTCTCATTTTGCCCTCCCGTAACCTTGCCTCTGGTGGTCCAAGCCCCAAAATGGAAGGAATATGTGGGGGGGGGGGATGGCAGAATGGCTATCCATGGGGCAGGGAGTTGGGAGACTGAGTGGCTATCCGTATCCACAGATTCCTTATCCATGGATTCAACCATCCATAGCTTGAATATACTTAAAACCTAATAATTTCAAAAAGCAAACCTTGATTTTGCCATTTTATATCAGGGACAACATGTTACTATGCCACTGTATTTAACAGGATTTGAGCATCCGTGGATTTTGGTATCCACAGTGGGTCCTGGAACCAAACCCCAGCAGATGCCAAGGGCCCCTGCAGTACTTCCACCCCCACAATCCACAGATCTTGCCCAGAAGGGATTTCTTTGGAGGAAGGATAAAGTGGAAAGGCAGCCAGCTCTCTCCTTCCAGAAGCCCCAGCTGAAAGGAAAGCCCCCCCTTTCCCTTATTAAAAGGACCCAGGTGTGTGTGTGTGTGTGTGGGGGGGTAACATGGGGTTTTTGGCAAGTGGCTCACCCCTCATTCTTCTGAAGGCGCCCTTTTGAAAGGCACCACAGAATGGCTCCCACCCTCCTTTCTCATCCCTGATTCTAGGCTGAGAGTTTTGATTTAAATTCTCTTCCTCTATGGGCAAGGAAGGTCCGAGTGGCCACCCCGGGGACGGACGATGGGCAGATCTGGACCGTGGCTTCTTCTCTGGATCAGGCCTTTGAGCCACGGAGTTCTCCCAGCAAAGGAGCATCTAGGATGGAAATGGCGGACGGCCTTGCAAATGTTGCTGACAAGGAGGAATCATCCCATTATCCAGGGCTTCTTCATCATCTGTCCTTCCTTCATTTGCAGTCCATGAAGAGCAGAAGAAAGCAAAGCTGCCAGAGAGCTCCTTCCTCCATCTCCTGGTTAGGCCTTTGGCGGAGAATAAAGTTGCTTTTGACTTTAAGGGGGAAATGGACTCAAATAAGCATAAAATTACATTGCCCAGCCACGTTTCCCTTCCATTTCAGCAACAGCAGCAGCAGGAGAGAAGGGAGGGGGACATCAATGCCTTTTTTCTATCTCCCCCCCCCCCCCCCCCGTTTGCTGAGTTGTAGGAATCTACTGGAATGGATGAGATTGGGGGGGGGGGGAAGAGAAAATGAACTTTTGGGGGAGGTTGCTCCTGCCCCCCAACTAGGAGACAGAGGGATCTGCAGCACACTCCGAGGGCAAATTCCCAGGGAGGCCTTGAATTGGGAGGGGGCTGGGGTGCAGAGACAGTGACCCCAAAGCAAAGGAAACAGTGGCCAAAGTGGGGCACTGGGAGCCACTGGTGCTGACTGGGCCCTCCTGACTGGTGCGCCTTTTCTACCCCCCCCCCCCACCATCAGCAGCCACGAAACAGGTCAGCCAGAAGCATTGAGAGGAAGAGAATGAAGAGGGGGACCTTCTTGGAGCCCCCTGGCTCTGTGGGGCCTGGCCCTAGACAGTCAGCAATGGCCAGAGGAGAGTGGACAGGGGGCTCAGTGACTATAAGCGGCCTCTCATCCCCCTCCCCCGCTCTCCCATGAGCCCAATGGGAAGCAGTGGGGGGTGGAGAGGGGAGGCCTTGTGGGCCAGAGGGACCATTGACTCTGCCAGTGGCCAAAGAGGACCAGGGTGGGCAGTCCTTGTATTCACTTCCCAGGGCTGCAGGTAGACTCTGGGTGGGGTCAGTTGTTTTATGTGTTTATTTGGGAAGAAGGGGTGGGGTGGGTGAACATTTAAGTTCCATGCAACAGTGGGGGGTGGGGGGTGGGGGGAGGCTGCCCCTCAGCACTGGGCTTGAATCAAAGGCCAGGGGCCGCCTTTGGTCCCACTCCATGGGCAAGAGCCGAGGGACCGGTGGCCATCAAAGCCCTCTTCTATGTTGGGTCAGGGCGGCATTTCTTGCCAAGGGGGAGGGATATTGCCAAAGAACAGGTGGGGGGAACTGGGGGGGGGGGGTCCCTACCAACTGTCAAATGGTGGGGAAATTAGCATTTGCAAGAGGCTTGGGAAACATTAGGTGCGTCTGCACCAGTGTATACCAGTATTAACTGAAGAGGACTCCAGGTTTTGGATGAAGGTTTTACACTCGTCCCTCCACCTTTGCTGGGGTTAGGGGCACAGGACCCCAGCCGTGGATGTGGAAGAACCGCAAATCACAAAAACACTACGTTTTTACCTGAGAGAAGACCTCTTTAGGAATCTCTCCTAGGTCCTCCAGTGCAACTCAGTGGTCAACATCTGCCAGGCATTGACCATAGAATTAATTGCTCTGGAGGAGCTACAAATGCATACAAATGGAGTGTTCTCTCTAGGAATCTCTAGGTCCTTCAGTGCGGCTTTTGGTTAAAGTTGACCATAGAGTTGCGCTGGAGGACCTAGAGATTCCTAGAGAGAACATATTCATAAAATCTGTGAGTAATCAAATCCGCAAAAGTCAAAGCTGCAAATGTGGAGGGACAAGTGTATTTAGGAAAATGCAGAGACGAGATAGCAATTCAAACAGACACAGCATATAGAGCTAACTGAAATGGAAATGTGGAAAGGGGATAGTGGAGTTTTTAGGGGTTTGCAGTGGGGTTATAATTACCTGTCGGATGAGCAGACCATGGCTGACTGTCAGGACATGTCCCTTTTCTCCTGGGAACCTGACCTTGTGCTCCTGAAATGTCACCAATCTCTCAAAAACATGCTATGCCCAGATGAGGTTCCCAAAATACAGCGCAGGTATGCAGGAGGTGCTAACAGGGGAAATGATGAATTCACTCTCATGCTGCTCCCAGGTATTGGGCCCTTGGACTCCGGACAGAAGCTGGGCACCTGGACGGCCACAGCAGACGTGGCCAGCTGCCTCTGATGCGAGCGATGGGGCAGGGGTGGGGGTGGGGGTGAGGATGGGGGCCAGGGCCAGGCCACATGCACAAAGCCCCCCCCCCCCCATCTCCTCTGCCACTGGCCCCCCAGCCCCTGCCCTCTCTAGCAAACATCGCACTCTGAGCAAAAGCAGAAGAAACTGGAAGCAGCCTTTGGAAGCAGCTGGCAAGAAGGTGAGGCAGAGTCCCAGGATGTGCAAAGGGAAGCTTCCTTCTCAGAAAGCGGCCGGTCTCTTTTGTGCGCAAGCAAGGAGGAGGCATGGCTGCAAACAGAAGCGTTCCCGTCTCTGCTTCTTGTCTCACCTCTGAAGAAAAAGGGAAACAATCCTTGGTCGTCTCCTCTTCCAGGTGAGTATTTTGCAAGTCCTCCGGGATGTTGCACTTTGGTCACATCATGAGAAGATGGAAGGCAGCAGAAAGACAGGAAGATGGACGGACGAATCAGGGCGGCCACGGGCCTGAGTTTGCAGGACCTGAGCAGAGCAAAGGATGATAGGGAGTCTGGGGGATGCCTCATCCTCAGGGTGGCCATGATTGCCTGGAAGGCAGTAAACAACACAACAACCATGTGGTGGTTTCCTCAGCACCGGTGGGCCCCAGTAACCAGTTCTATTTCTGGTATTGTATGCTCAGACACTGGAGTTTCCTGGGCTTGCAGTTTGCTTGTTGCTGGGTGCTATCAAGTCATTTCTGACGCATGGCGACTCTGTCACATGGTTTGTTCGGGGTACATATGTGTGTGTGTCCTTGCCTTCCTCTGAGGCTGAGAGAGTGTGGCTTGCCAAACGTCACCCAGTGGGTTCACATGACTGAGCCAGGACTCGGACCCTGATCTTAAGCCACAGTCCCAACGCTGTCTCTCCCAGTTAAGTTTCCATTATGGTTGGTTCAGACACTGGGAGCTTCCTGGGCTTGCAATTTGCACTTGCTCATTTCCCCTCATTTTGTAGCTGCAGAGGCTGCTCTGTGAAGGCCATAAAGCAGGCTCTATGCGTGATTGTGAGTTTGTGCACGCATGCTCCTCTTGCTTAGGAGGATTAGTGCCCTGTGTGTCTGTGTGTGTGTGTGTGTGTGTGTGTGTGTGTCTTCTCCCCCCCTTTTTTTTCTATGCAGCCCCCCCTGAAGAAAGCTGCACAGATACTTCCCAGCCGGATGGCATTGGGCCATGCCTTGAGACAAAGCCTTTCCCTTCTCCATACAGACCCTGACAGCCATCTCTCCTCCTCCTCCTCCTCCTCTGGCCTCTCTCTCTCCTCAAGGGAAGAAGGACCGGCCCTTCTGGACACTGGTTCTGATGGTCAGCCAACTGGCCGCCTTCGGCCGCTCGCACCGACTGCCTCCCACCCTCTGAGGCTTCAAAGAGGTTTCCATCAAAAGCATGGACCACCGTTTCCATTGGGCTGTTGAATGATGCTAGAATTAATTTAACTGGCACTTTCAAGCCCTCCTGGCCGGAGTCCTGTTGGCCAGTCCCTTCCAAGGAGAGCCATGGAGCCAGTGGCCAGCAGTGGTGGCCTCTTTATTCTGTGGCTCACCTCTAGGCAGGACTCTCTTTGGACTGGGGGACCCCCACCCCACCCCACCCCACCCCACCCCCACCCCCAATTCCTTGGGAGGAAGGAAGGAAGGAAGGGGGTGAGGATGGGGCATCCAGGGGTCAATGGCGGCCCCCTCCTCTCAATGGGTTCTGGAGCCTGGCCCAAATGGCCTCCAAAGCCACTTGGCAGTTGGGGGGCTGCCCAGGTTCCCCCCCTAAGACCAGCACTCGAGGAGGCCCTCTGCACATGTCCAGGGGTCAGAAGCCCCGCGATGGGGGGCAGGAGGGGCCCAGCCCACTATGGCCCCCTTCTTCCATCCCTGGGTCCTCCAGCTTCCTGGGCTGGGCGGGGGGGGGGTCCTCAAATGCCCCCCTGTACCCGAAAACTTCCTCCCCCCTCCTCCCCCCCCCCCTCCTGGAGTGGTTGTTTTCTCTGCCTTTGTTGATTGCTTTCTGCCTCTTTCTGGGCTGGAATTTTAAATGGTTTCATTGCTGGTTCTTATTAAACTTTTATGTTGCTGAAGTTCTGTTGCTCCTATTTGTATTCTTTGGACTCCGCCTTGGGAGTCTTTTCACCCTTAAAAAAGGAAGGAAGGAAGGAAGGATGTACAGCCTTTTAATAAATAAAAGAAATATAAAAATTAGATGGGGATGATTGTTTCTCTTCTAGGCCAGTGAGTACCCAGATGTTTGGAAGGAAATGTCTCTCGCCCGAAAGAGAGAGAGAGAGAGAGAGAGACCCAAAGGGAAGAAAGGTCTCCCTCCTCCTGAGGAGCGCAAGAGAGGCTACAGGCCCCTTCCTTCTCTCCCTCCCTCCCTCCCTCTCTCCCTTCCTTCCTTCCTTCCTTCCTTCCTTCCTTCCTTCCTTTCTTCCTTCCTTCCTTCCTCCCTCCCTTCCTTCCTTCCTTCCCTCCTTCCTTCCTTCCTTTCTTCCCCCCTCCTTCCTTCCTTCCTTCCTTCCTTCCTTCCCTCCCTCCCTCCCTCTCTCCCTTCCTTCCTTCCTTCCTTCCTTCCTTCCTCCCTCCCTCCCTCCCTCCCTTCCTTCCTTCCTTCCTTCCTTCCTTCCTTCCCTCCTTCCTTCCTTCCTTTCTTCCCCCCTCCTTCCTTCCTTCCTTCCTTCCTTCCTTCCCTCCCTCCCTCCCTCTCTCCCTTCCTTCCTTCCTTCCTTCCTTCCTTCCTTCCCTCCCTCCCTCCCTCCCTCTCTCCCTTCCTTCCTTTCTTCCCCCCTCCTTCCTTCCTTCCTTCCTTCCCTCCTTCCCTCCCTCCCTCCCTTCCTTCCTTCCTTCCTTCCTTCCTTCCTTCCTTCCTTCCCTCCTTCCTCCCTCCCTTCCTTCCTTCCTTCCTTCCTTCCTTCCTTCCTTCCCTCCTTCCTCCCTCCCTCCTTCCTTCCTTCCTTCCTTCCTTCCTTCCTTCCCTCCCTCCCTCTCTCCCTTCCTTCCTTCCTTCCTTCCTTCCTTCCCCCCTCCTTCCTTCCTTCCTTCCTTCCCTCCCTCCCTCCCTCCCTCCCTCTCTCCCTTCCTTCCTTCCTTCCTTCCTTCCTTCTTTCCTTCCTTCCTTCCTTTCTTCCCCCCCTCCTTCCTTCCTTCCTTCCTTCCTTCCTTCCTTCCTTCCCTCCCTCCCTCCCTCCCTCTCTCCCTTCCTTCCTTCCTTCCTTTCTTCCCCCCTCCTTCCTTCCTTCCTTCCTTCCTTCCTTCTTTCCTTCCCTCCTTCCTTCCTTCCTTTCTTCCCCCCTCCTTCCTTCCTTTCTTCCCCCCTCCTTCCTTCCTTCCTTCCCTCCTTCCTTCCTTCCTTCCTTCCTTCCTTCCTTCCTTCCTTCCTTCCTTCCTTCCTTCCTTCCTTCCTTCCCTCCCTCCTTCCTTCCTTCCTTCCCTCCCTCCCTCCCTCCCTCCCTCCTTCCTTCCTTCCTTCCTTCCTTCCTTCCTTCCTTCCTTCCTCCCTCCCTCCCTCCTTCCTTCCCTCCCTCCCTCCCTCCCTCCCTCCCCCCTCCCTCCCTCCCTCCCTCCCTCCCTCCCTCCCTCCCTCCTTCCTTCCTTCCTTCCTTCCTTCCTTCCTTCCTTCCTTCCTCCCTTCCTTCCTTCCACTACCTGTGCCGTGTTGCGGAGGAAGAGGCAGTGCCAAGGAGAAAGGAAGCCTTGACCTCTCTTTCCCAAAATTGGGTGCAGCAGGAGGAGGAGGAGGAGGAGGAGGAGGAGCACCCGGGAACCAAGGAGCCTGGCATGCTGCTGCTGCTGCTGACCCCCCACCCCACCCCACCCCACCCCACCCCACCCCACCCCCTGCCCCTGTGACCCTGTGACCCTGTGCCTGGCCCTCCTGCCCTCGGGAGGCCCAGAGGCAGCTGCCCCCTCCCTCCCTCCCTCAGCCACCGGACAAGAGGGACCCTCGCGGAGGGAGAGGGGAGGGTCAGGCCGGACCCTGAGGGGCCCACACCCCCACCCACCCCCACCCCCAGGCAGGGGCCGAAAGGCCAAAACCCCCCCTCTCTCTCCCCCCCCCCCCCCCGCAAGGACTTCCCAGGAGGGCGGACTGACCCCGAGGCAGAGACCCCGGCCCAAGCCCAAGCCCAAGCCTCCCCCGCTCGGACCCTCCGCAGCCCAGGACACCCCCACCCCTACCCCCACCACGGGGGGCACCTCCACCTCCCTCTGGCCTACCCCCCCCCCATGGAATCCCCCCCGCGTGGCCTTTGGGATGGCCCTTGGGGGTACCTTCCAGCTCTAGGAGCCTATTTATTCCTCCATGGCAGAAGAAGGGGGCTGGACTGGATGGCCTTTGGGGATCCCTTCCAACTCTATGATCCTATGTATTCCTCCATGGCAGAAGAAGAGGGTTTGACTGGATGGCCCTTGGGGATCCCTTCCAACTCTAGGATCCTATGTATTCCTCCATGGCAGAAGAAGAGGGTTGGACTGGATGGCCTTTGGGGGTCCCTTCCAACTCTAGGATCCTATGTATTCCTCCATGGCAGAAGAAGAGGGTTGGACTGGATGGTCTTTGGGGGTCCCTTCCAACTTTAGGATCCTATGTATTCCTCCATGGCAGAAGAAGAGGGTTGGACTGGATGGCCCTTGGGGGTCCCTTCCGACTCTAGGATCCTATGTATTCCTCCATGGCAGAAGAAGAGGGTTGGACTGGATGGCCTTTGGGGGTCCCTTCCAACTCTAGGATCCTATGTATTCCTCCATGGCAGAAGAAGAGGGTTGGACTGGATGGCCCTTGGGGTACCTTCCAGCTCTAGGAGCCTATTTATTCCTCCATGGCAGAAGAAGGGGGCTTGACTGGATGGCCTTTGGGGGTACCTTCCAGCTCTAGGAGCCTATTTATTCCTCCATGGCAGAAGAAGGGGGCTGGACTGGATGACCTTTGGGGATCCCTTCCAACTCTAGGATCCTATGTATTCCTCCATGACAGAAGAAGAGGGTTGGACTGGATGGCCCTTGGGGGTCCCTTCCAACTCTGGGATCCTATGTATTCTTCCATGGCAGAAGAAGAGGTTTGGACTGGATGGCCTTTGGGGGTCCCTTCCGACTCTAGGATCCTATGTATTCCTCCATGGCAGAAGAAGAGGGTAGGACTGGATGGCCCTTGGAAGTGCCTTCCAACTGTAGGATCCTATGTATTCCTCCATGGCAGAAGAAGAGGGTTGGACTGGATGGCCCTTGGGGGTCACTTCCAGCTCTAGGAGCCTATTTATTCCTCCATGGCAGAAGAAGGGGGCTGGACTGGATGGCCTTTGGGGATCCCTTCCAGCTCAAGGAGCCTATTTATTCCTCCATGGCAGAAGAAGGGGGCTGGACTGGATGGTCTTTGGGGATCCCTTCCAACTCTAGGATCCTATGTATTCCTCCATGGCAGAAGAAGAGGGTTGAACTGGATGGCCCTTGGGGGTCCCTTCCAGCTCTAGGATCCTATGTATTCATCTATGGCAGAAGAAGAGGGTTGGACTGGATGGCCCTTGGGGGTCCCTTCCGACTCTAGGATCCTATGTATTCCTCCATGGCAGAAGAAGAGGGTTGGACTGGATGGCCCTTGGGGGTCCCTTCCAACTCTAGGATCCTATGTATTCCTCCATGGCAGAAGAAGAGGGTTGGACTGGATGGCGCTTGGGGGTCCCTTCCAACTCCAGGATCCTATGTATTCCTCCATGGCAGAAGAAGAGGGTTGGACTGGATGGCCCTTGGGGGTCACTTCCAACTCTAGGAGCCTATTTATTCCTCCATGGCAGAAAAAGGGGGTTGGACTGGATGGCCCTGGGGGTCCCTTCCAACTCTAGGATCCTATGTCTTCCTCCATGGCAGAAGAAGGAGCTCAGACTGGGTGGCCTTTGGGGATCCCTTCCAACTCTAGGATCCTAATTATACCTGTATGGCAGAAGAAGGGGGTTGGACTGGATGGCCCTTGGGGGTCTCTTCCAGCTCCAGGATTCTGTAGTTCTTCTCTGGCAAACCAAGGCAAGGCAAGGCAAGTCCAGCTCTTCCATTAGTCAGCGCCCCCTCCATGGTTTGGCCAGAGGGGCTTCCTGAGCCCAGGTTAACCCTCTACCTGTCCCTCATAGACTCTCGTTGTCCTGGAGTCATGGTGACCCCGTGGATGATGGGCCTCCAAGCCCCTCTGTCCTCAGCGTCTCTGCGCAGGCCTTGGAGGACCAGGACCAGGACCAGCCAGGGCTCCCTGACTGGCATGCGGTCTTCCTCTTTGACTGCTGCATTCTACCTTCCCTAGCATTATTGTCATCTCATTGTCTTTTCTAAACAGGTTCCATTGTGGCCAGCAATCTGCAGTTAATGCACACACTTTCTGCACACTCTCTCTGCAGGGTTGTTGTACACATGCAAGCCCAAACTCCGCGGGGGCGGGATCCACGTGGGGAAGGGCTGCCATGAAGTCCCCAGCACCCATTTGCCCCTGGATCAGGTGCTGATCATAGATTCAAAAATTGGGAGGGACCCCAAGGGCCACCCAGTCCAAGCCCCTTCTTCTGCCCTGTAGGAAGATGCCATTAAAGCCCTCCCTGGGACAGATGGCATTGGCCTTTTTGGCTGCTGCATCACACTGGTGACTCATGTTCAACTTGTGGTCTACTAGGACTCCTGGATCCCTTTCAGAGGTATAAGTCTCGTTAAGCCAGGTGCCCCCCGTCCTATATCTATGCATTTCATTTTTCTGCCTAAGTGCAGTATCTTACATTTCTCCCGGTTGAAGTTCAGTTTTGGCCCAGCTTTCTAATCTGTTAAGTCATTTTGAATTTTGATCCTGTCAAGACATATGTCTTTTCTGGGGGCGTCATTGCGTGAATTCACCCCTCCTGTTAAATGCAGGCACAGACACATGTATGGCTTAGACAATCATAGAATCCTGGAGTCCGAAGAGGCCCTAAGGGCCATCCAGTCCAACCCCCTTCTGCCATGCAGGAACTCTCAATCAAAGCATTCTCAACAGGCGATGGCATTGTCTCAGCCAGGAGATCCCTCAGTGCCCTCCAGAAACACTAACTGGGGGGGGGGGGGACCTGTCTGTCTGCTTTGGGTGGGTGCGTGGATGGGAATGTTGGATGCCAGCCCTAAATTTCTGAAGCCCTTGGGGTGCGTGCAATTAATGGTTGGAGGGATAGAATCATAGAATCATAGAATCATAGAGTTGGAAGAGACCACAAGGGCCATCCAGTCCAACCCCCTGCCATGCAGGAACTCCCAATCAAAGCATCCCCGACAGATGGCCATCCAGCCTCTGCTTAAAGACCTCCAAGGAACGAGACTCCACCACTCTCCGAGGAAGGAGTGTGCTCCACTCTTGAACCGCCCTTACTGTCAGGAAGTTCCTCCTAATGTTGAGGTGGAATCTCTTTTCTTGCAGCTTGCATCCATTGTTTCGGGTCCTAGTCTCTGGAGCAGCAGAAAACAAGCTTGTTCCCTCCTCAATATGACATCCCTTCAAATATTTAAACACGGCTATCATATCACCTCTCAGCCTTCTCTTCTCCAGGCTAAACATCCCCAGCTCCCTAAGTCCTTCCTCATAGGGCTTGGTTTCCAGACCCTTCACCATTTTAGTTGCCCTCCTTTGGACACGCTCCAGTTTCTCCACATCCTTTTTGAATTGTGGTGCCCAGAACTGGACACAGGATTATTCCAGGTGAGGCCGGACCAAAGCAGAATATAGTGGCACTATTACTTCTCTTGATCTAGACACTATACTTCTACTGATGCAGCCTAAAATTGCATTGGCCTTTTTAGCTGCTGCATCGCACTGTTGACTCATGTTCAACTTGTGGTCCACCTGGATTCCTAGATCCCTTTCACAGGTAGTCTCATTCAGCCAAGTGTCCCCCATCGTATATCTGTACTTTTCGTTTTTCCGCCCTAAGTGCAGTACCTTACATTTCTCTGTGTTGAATTTCATTTTGTTAGCTTTGGCCCAACTTTCTAGTCTGCTCAAGTCATTTTGAATTTTGATCCTGTCCTCTGGGGTATTAGCTACTCCTCCTAATTTGGTGTCATCTGCAAATTTGATAACTATGCCCCCAATACCGTCATCCAAGTCATTAATAAAGATATTGAATAGCACTGGGCCCAGGACAGAGCCCTGTGGCACCCCACTGGTCACTTCTTTCCAGGTTGAAAAGGAGCCATTGTTGAGCACCCTTTGTGTTCGACCAGATAACCAATTACAAATCCATGTAACAGTTACTTTGTCTAGCCCACATTTTACCAACTTGCTTGCAAGAATGTCATGGGGAACTTTGTCAAAGGCCTTACTGAAATCAAGATATACTATATCCACAGCATTCCCTTCATCTACCAAGCTGGTAATTTTATCAAAAAAAGAGATCAGATTTGTCTGGCATGACCTGTTTCTCTGAAACCCATGTTGACTTTTTGTGATCATGAAATTATCTTCCAGATGTTCACAGACTCTCTGTTTAATGATCCGCTCCAGAATCTTTCCGGGTATTGATGTCAGACTAACTGGACGATAATTGTTGGGATCCTCTTTTTTCCCCTTTTTGAAGATGGGGACAACATTTGCCCTCCTCCAGTCCGCTGGGACCTCTCCTGTTTTCCAGGAATTCTCAAAGATTATTGCCAATGGTTCTGATATTACATTTGCCAGTTCTTTTAATACCCTTGGATGTAATTCATCTGGTCCTGGAGACTTATATTCATCTAGATTAACCAGATGTTTCTGTACTATCTCTTTACTTATTCTGTGATAAAATTCTCCTATTCTGTCCTCTGCTCCATTATCCTCAAGTTGAGCCCCCTTTGCCTTTTCTGAGAAGACTGAAGCAAAGAAGGTGTTGAGTAATTCTGCCTTTTCTCTGTCCCCTGTTAACTTTTTGCCATCCTCTCCACACAGTGGCCCTACCATTTCCTTCTTTTTCCTTTTGCTACTGACATACCCCCAAAAGCCCTTTTTATTGTTCTTAACCGCTCCAGCAAGCCTGATTTCATTCTGCGCTTTAGCTTTTCTGACTTTAACCCTCCACGTGCTAGCTATTTGTTTGAATTCCTCTTTGGTGATTTCCCCATTTTTCCATTTCTTATACATGTTCCGTTTAAAACATAGTTCAGTTGCAAGTTCCTTAGTCATCCATCCTGGTTTCTTGAGACACCTCCCATTCTTCCTCCTCATTGGCACGGTTTGAAATTGTGCCTTCAGTATCTCCCTTTTGAGAAACTCCCATCCGTCTTGAACTCCCTTCTCTTTTAGTATTCCTGTCCATGGGATCACCCTCAGTATTTCTCTAAGTTTAGTAAAATCAGCTTTCCTAAAGTCTAGAATGCGTGTCTGACTATGCCTGGCTTCTCCTTTCCACTGTATAATAAACTCCAGGAGGACATGATCACTCCCGCCTAAGGATCCAACCACTTGCACCCCATTAACTAAAGAGACTGGCATTGGTATGCCAGGGCCAGGCAAGAACCCTTGTGTCTCCAAGGCCCCGCCGCTTTGTTCCCTCTGGCTGTAGGGAAGGAAAGATGGGGTGGCAGGGAGTGCCAATGGTTCTTTCGCAAGGGCACAGCTCCCTTGAGGGGTGGCCTATTAGCCTTTGGCAGCTCTTCCTCTGTCCAGCCCAAGCCAAAGGGATGGACGCACATGGCAGCGCCTGCCTGCCTGCCCACCCCGACCGACACTGTTTAATGCCCCCTGCCCCTGCCCCGGCCCACCCTCCTCTACAGCCCCATCACAGTGCCCCTGCCCCACGGCCGGCCTTCTACCCTCCCACCTCACCTCTGGAGGTCAAAGGGCCTGGGGCTCTCCAGGGGAGATGAAGGGCAGGCTGGACAGAGGAGTCCATTTCATTTTCCATTAGGAGTTCAGGGAAGGAGTGACCCCGCTGCAGAACTTGCAAAGAGACTGCCATCAGATCCCAAGAACAACGCCTTGGGTCTGATTTGTGGGGCTGGGGGGAGGGCTGGGGGGGCTCGCTCCTGCCAGTCTCCTCAGTGGCCAGCAGTGAGAGTGGCCCCTATGCCAGCCCTCCAAAGGGCACAGCAGCAGCGGTCAGGGGTCCAGGCAGCAGGGAAGGAAAGAGGTGCATCTTGCAAGTGGAGGCCACTGGCTGGGAGGAAGGCTAGGCTCTGTGGGGAGGATGGGTTGTGGAGTACCAGTCAGGTGGGGAGCCAGTTGGGGGTGTCACAGCCCTTTGGCAGCAGCACCCCCACACACACACACCCATTTGGGGTAGATGAGGGGGAGGCACAAGGAAGGACACCCCCCGGGGAAAGTGGGACCCCCCTCCCTCCCTCCCTCCGACTGCCCAGGAGCCCATGGGTCAGGGCCCTTGTGCTTCCTCCCAGCTGGAGTAGACCCACTGACTCAATGGGTGAGCGGTCAAGCGGCACGTGGCCCTACTTTAGTGGGACTAACAGCAGGAGTGCAGCCATTGCGAGCCCAGCCATCCCTTCCTGGCTTTGGGTTGGAGGGCAGCATTGGGGAGGGGGGGGCTAGCTGTCCCAACTGCAGAGGTGGGACCGACCTTGAAGGGCTTGACCCCCACCCCCACCTCCCACCCACATCCCAAATGCAGAGCTTTTGGATAAAAGCCAGGCTGTACATGGCTGAGCCAGCACCATGTCCTAGCGGTCTGAGCGTTGGACTAGGGACGTTATCCCACGGGGCCAAAAGCAGCAAGAATCCACCAAGAATCCGGCGCTATAGCGCTAAATGTTTCTGACTGATCCCACGACGTCGCTAAGAATCCACCAAGAATCCAGCGCTATAGCGCTAAATCTTTCCAGCTGATCCCACGACGTCGCAAAGAAACCGCTAAGAATCCGGCGCTATAGCGCTAAATTTTTTCGACTGATCCCACGACGCTGCTAAGAATCCGCTAAGAATCCACTCGGAATGCAGCAACATTCACGTTCTTTTGAATGCCTGGTCTCACCGGGCATTGCAATTGCGCGAGCTGATTCTTAGCGCTATGAAAGCGCTAGCGCCGTGGGCTGGCCATTTCCATCTCTGGGGGTTGCTATCGCTATAATAGTGGAATCATGCTTATGTTGCTTTCTTTCCACTTTCTTGCCACTTTGAGAGCAGCGTGGGATAAGGTCCTAGGACTCTGGGAGACCAAATCCTGGCTTGGCCACGCAACCCCATTGGGTGATCCTGAGTAAGTCACATGCTCTCAGCCTCGGAGGAAGGCAATGGGAGCATACCCCTTCTGGACAAATTGTGCCAAAAAAGCCCCGTAAAAAGGTCGCCTTATGGTCCCCATCAGCTGGAAATGACTTGAAGGAACACAACAACAACAAGAATTGTTTAATAATGAATTGCCACTTGGGTATGGTTCAGTTCCAGTGTGGTGTGGTGGTGTGAGTGTTGGGCAATGACTCTGGAGACCAGGGTTTGAATCCCGGCTTGGCCATGAAACCTGCTGGGCAAGACCTAGGGCAAGTCACAGTCTCTCAGCCTCAGAGGAAGGCAATGGTAAGCCCCCTCTGGACAAATCCTGCCAAGAAAATCCCATGATTGGTTCACTTTAGGGTCGCCATAAGTTGGAAATGACTTGGAGACACACAACACACACAAACACACACACAGTGAGTGGTTTGAGCGTTGGCCTACAAGTCTGGAAATCACGATTTGGGCCTGGAAACGCCCTGGGAGACCCTGGGCAAGTCCAAGGTGACCAGACATCCTTTCCCCCCAGGACCTGTCCTCCATTTCAGCCTTCTGTCCGGGAGGAATTCCAAAATGTCCTCCATTTGGCCCGTGAGTAAGAGACCCATGTTCGCTCTTCCCCTTTGAGATATTTCTCTTATGGGCAAATACCAAATGGATAGGAAAGTACAATTTTAAGAATGTATCTTGCTCAGAGTTCTATAATTATATTGCAAGCCAACAAGGCAGAAAAATACAGATGTGTACATAATAAAAATACAGTATCTGTAACCATATTAATATTAGTGTTTTTAGCTTTTATTTTGTAATGGCCTACATTTTTCTTGAATGTCCCACATTTTGCAGTGCCTTGTCCTCCTTTGTGGTTATGACATCTGGTCACTCTCTCAGCCTCAGAGGAAGGCAAAGGCAAGCCCACTTGAAGGAAAACCCCATGACAGGGTCATCAGAAGTCAGAAGTGACCAGAAGGCACCCAACAACAACAACAACAACAACGTTCACACCCCTCCATTTCCAGAAAGCTTCTGCACACCCCAAAGGGATACCAAGGCTTGCAAAGGCAGAGCCTTTCTCCTCTCTGTCTCCCCAAAAGCCCCCTTTCCCTGGAAAAGCTCCGGAAGGGCTCTGTGTGCCCCCTGCCCCCCTTCCCCACATCTCTGCAAGTGGGGGACCCCCAGAGCAACGTGGCCATTCCTCCTTCTACTTCAAGGGCTCCAAGCAAAGGACCGAAGGAAGGAAGGAAGGGAGAGCCCTCCGGCTGGACCAGGGCCTCTCTGGTCCAGCATTGCCCCCCCCCCCACACGCACTCAGGACACCGGATGGGCCCCCCTTCTCCCCCTGGCCTTCCCCAGAGGCTGATAGCCATCCTGACTAGTGGCCACTCCATGGATGCTGCAGGGAGCCTCCCCTTCAAGATGATTTGGGGTCATGCCGGTCACCTTATTTTGAAAAGAGAGAAAGGGGGAGAGGGGTTAATTGGCTCTGCCAGAAGCGGAGGCCAGTAGGATCCTGAGGAGTGGACAGATCCTCGGCCATGAGGTGTTGACTCAGGACCCATGTCCAGGGGAAAGGATCAGGCGGCCAGAGACCACCCCTGAAGGACTTTGGGGGGAAGGAAGGGGGCTCTGAAGAAGACCACTGGGATGGGGGGGGCACTGCATACCTTTGCAGGCATTCCTGAAGGCTGTAAAGGGGGCTCCTTTGTGGTCACCCCAAGGGCCATCTCATCCAGCCCTCCTTCCGGAGAGATGCCCACCCAAACTCTGTTTAAAGACCCCCAAGGAAGGAAGGAGAGCCCATTCCACTCTTGGAACAGCTGTTCCTCTTTTGGGGGGAATCTCTTTTCGTGTCGTTTGAATCCATTGGCTCATATTCTGCTCCCTGGAGCAGCAGAAAACAAGCTTGTTCCATCTCCTACATGACATCCCTTCAAATATTTAGGGACGGCTGTGTCATGTCCCCTCCTAGTCTTCTCTTCTCCAAGCTAAACGTACTCAGATCCTTAAGTCGCTCCTCATAAGGCTTGGCTTTCAGACATTTTGACATCTTCATTACTTTTCATCTTCATCTTGTTCCAGATTGCCTGTATGTCTGCTGCGTGAATTGTGGAGCCCAGAACTGGACGCAGGATTCCTCCAGGTGAGGTCTGACCAAAGGAGAATAGGATAGAATAGCACCAGTGACCGCAGTGGGTGGACAGCAGAGTGGCCCTGGCTGGTGGAGGGGCGGCCGGAGGGTCTTGGGATGGACAATGAGTGACCCCCTTCTCCAGTGTCACCTGGTGTGGTCTCAAACATCTGCACTGCCACTGTGACACGCCTGCCCTAAAGTGTCCTCATAGGACTTGAGGGTTTCCAAAGGAGAATAGCATAGAATAGCACCAGTGACCGCAGTGGGTGGACAGCAGAGTGGCCCTGGCTGGTGGAGGGGCGGCCGGAGGGTCTTGGGATGGACAATGAGTGACCCCCTTCTCCAGTGTCACCTGGTGTGGTCTCAACCATCTGCACTGCCACTGTGACACGCCTGCCCTAAAGTGTCCTCATAGGACTTGAGGGTTTCCAAAGGAGAATAGCATAGAATAGCACCAGTGACCGCAGTGGGTGGACAGCAGAGTGGCCCTGGCTGGTGGAGGGGCGGCCGGAGGGTCTTGGGATGGGCAATGAGTGACCGCCTTCTCCAGTGTCACCTGGTGTGGTCTCAACCATCTGCACTGCCACTGTGACACGCCTGCCCTAAAGTGTCCTCATAGGACTTGAGGGTTTCCAAAGGAGAATAGGATAGAATAGCACCAGTGACCGCAGTGGGTGGACAGCAGAGTGGCCCTGGCTGGTGGAGGGGCGGCCGGAGGGTCTTGGGATGGACAATGAGTGACCCCCTTCTCCAGTGTCACCTGGTGTGGTCTCAACCATCTGCACTGCCACTGTGACACGCCTGCCCTAAAGTGTCCTCATAGGACTTGAGGGTTTCCCCATTTTGGTCGCCCTCCTCTGGACACTCCAGCTTCTCAACATCCTTTTTGGATTGTGGTGCCCAGAACTGGACACAGGTTTGTTCCAGGTGAGGTCTGGCTAAAGCAGAAGAGAGTGGTACAGCCAGTCCTCTGTATCCAGATTCTTTATCCACAGATCCAAGCATCCACAACTTGAAGATATTCAATAAATAAATAAATTTTGAAAAGGAAACCTTGATTTTGCCATTTTATATAAGGGACACCATTTTACTATGCTATTATATTTAATGGGACTTGAGGTTCAATGGATTTTGGTATCCACAGGGGGTCCTGGAACCAAACCCCAGCAGAAACCAAGGGCCCACTGTAGTAGTACTAATAGTAATAGTAGTAGTAATGCCCCATTATATTTTATGGGACTTGAGCATCCATGTATTCTGGTATTCAGGGGGGTCCTGTAACCAAAGGAGTGGCAAATGACAAAGCCAGCAGATACCAAGGGCCTACTGTACTATTATGCAGCCCAGAATCACATTGGCCTTTTTAGCTGCCACATCACACTGTTGACTGATGTTCAATTTGTGGTCTACTAGGGCTCCTAGATTCCTTCCACAAATATAAGTCTCCTTAAGCCAGGTGTCCCCCATCCTATATCTACGCATTTTGTTTTTTTGCCCTAAGTGCAGTACCTTACATTTCTCCGTGCTGAAATTCATTTTGTTAATTTTGGCTCAACTCTTTAATCTGTGAAGGTCATTTTGAACTCTGACCTGTCCTTGGGGGTATTTGCTACCCCTCCACATTTGGTCCCATCTGCCAATTTGATAAGCATGCCCCCTATTCCATCAGCTACCCAATGGGCTGGACTCTGTCCTCCAAAACAGGTTCAGAGCCTTTGGGACCTCCTTGAAAAGTTTGCCCAGAGCTGGGAGGCACCTGATTGGGACCAATGTGATTCTTCCTGGCCTGCAGAGCTCTTCAAGGACATCTAGCTGGACTCCTGGACCACAGCTGGCTCAAGAGGGTCACATGCATGCGTGTGTGTGTCTGCCCTGCAAAGCTGGAGGGCCAGGTGGAGAAACCCCTTCCCTGCCTCCCTCCAGACTTTTTGGCAAAGTGGACAGAAGCATCAGTGTCATTAAGGGGGAATGGTGGGTGCAGACTGCGCCAGGTGACACCCGAAGAGTCTGTATGATGTGGTCTGGGAGGATGTCAATGCAGTTTGTGTCATGAATTATTGCACCGGGTGATGCCAAGCCTAGGGACACCTCTGGACGGGAGGCCATTGGTGGTGAAGTGATAGAAGATCCATTGGCCGGAGAGGAACCAGGCCAGATGCCCACCTGCAAATGGGGCAGACGGAGGGAAGCGGGGGCAACTCACTCGGTTGCCCAGGCGGCAGAGCAGCTGCCATTAGGGTGTCCAGAAATGTCCTACTTTTCCAGGACCTGTCCAGGAGGAATGTCCAAAATGCCCTCCATTTGGAGGATGACTAAGTAGCTGGCATTTCTACTCCTAGGAGCGTTTTCATCTTTTCCTGGGTCATGTCCTCCAGTTTCCTGGAATGTTTCACATTTTGTGGTGCCTTGTCCTCCTTCTGTTAGGACATCTGGTCATCCTGGCTGCTAAGGGCCGGCCGGCCAGCTATAAATTCTGGAGTCAGGGGGTTCTAGCCAGAAAGGGTCCACTCCTTCCAGGGAAGGAGCCGGAGGATGCGGCTGGAGGAAGGGGCTCCGGGAACAGAAAGGCCAAGTCCGGGAAGGAGTTATTATTTATTTTCTGCATGGATCTTCAAGGAGACAGGAGAGGATGCAATTCTGCACCGCACAAACCACTTTATTTGCCTGGGAATTAAGCGCAGAGCCCATTTTGTCCAGTTTGCAGTGGATGCAGAACTGGGAAGGCTGGGAGGAGGCTTTCAGGAGGCAGGCTCTTAACATTAACAAATCTGTATTTGGAAAAGGGCCCCAAAGCACCTCTGAAGATTTCTTGCTGGAAGAAACCCTGGGAAATCCATGGGGTCGCGGAGGCACGTGGGAGCCTGAATACCCCGAAGGCACCGGATCCCGCCTGATCTTGGAAGTTAAGCAGAGTCAGCTGTGGTTAGTCCTTGGATGGGAGCCCACCACCAAGGTCCAGGCCTTGCAGTCTCTATTTCAGAGGAAGGAACTGCAAAACCACCCCTGAGGACTTCCTGCCTAAGAAAACCCTGTGAGAAATTCATGGGGATGCCATAAATCGACAGGCGACTTGAAGGCACACACAAACACACACTGCCCCCCCCCAAAAGTCTTCCAGAGGAAGGAAAGGGGCTAAAAGCAAAAATCATTAAAACAATAAACGTCAAGTAGCAGAGTAATAAGCAAAACAGCTGACAGTGGCAAATGACAAAGCCATCAAATCAAGTTCTCTGGGAAGGAAGGAAGGCACAAGAGCCAGATGCCAGTCAGGGACGGGGGGGGGGGGGGGGAGCAGTCCTCGGGGGCAGAGGTGGCCGGAGGAACCCCGACCCCTCCCCGAATTGGAGGATTTGGGCTGGACGGAAACCCAGGGGCCTTTGGTCTAGCAGGCGTCCATCCCACTGACAAACAGGGCTGGTGCCAGTTTTGGGGTCCCGGGGGGGTCCTGAGTGGCAATGCAGCAGAGATGCCCCCGATCAATCCCCAGAGAGAGGCACCATCACTCCTTGTGTTGGCACTAGGAGGGCTACTCTCGTGTCCAGTGGTTCCAGAAGGGCTATTTGGTGCTCTCTGGGCCCTGCTGGACGTTTGTTCCCTTTTATTCCAGGAGTTCCTGGCTGGAGGGAGCCTTCCTGGGAGCAATTTGGCCGCTCTCTTTGCTCTTGGAAGACCTCTCAGGACAGCAGATGGGCCACTCCTGGGCAAATTGGGCTCCTCCGTCACTCCATACTCCCCTGGCTGGGGACACACTGTCCAGGGGTTCTGAAATTGGCACCAGTGACCCTGAGACATGTCCCTCTTTTGTTCTGTCTGAGACAGATGGTGAAGGGGTAGCAGATTTAGGAACCGGCGTTTGAAGGTGCATCTCTGACCGCTGTGCTGGGTCCTTTCTTTCTTTCTTTCTTTCTTTCTTTCTTTCTTTCTTTCTTTCTTCCTTTCTGCTTTCTTCCTTTCTTCTTTCCTTCCCTCTCTCAATCTCTGTCTGCACTCAGCGCTGCTTCCTCCCAGGCAAGGCCTGCAGCCATCATCCCTTTGTGTTGCTCTTGCCATCCTGCCATGTTACATCACTTGATGCGGCTAATTTTGCCTCTTTCTCTCTCTGTGTGTGTGTCACCCGAAGGAGGTCTTGGAAAGGCACCTTTGCCAGGGAAGGAAGCATTACCCTCTGCAGCAGCAGAAGCAGCAGCAGCATTATCCTCTGGCATGGCTCCATCTTAGCCGGGGTGACTCCATCTTAGCTCAAGGTGGTGGGTCCTGCTGCCCACAAGGCCGCCTGAGGCGCCACTTTTCTGCGGCTGGGCAGCCTTTGTGTCCTTTCTCTTGTATGCAGATGGGGCCACGGAGGAGCTGCCCTCGGCTAATAAGCAAAGTCCTACCGCAGGCTGCTGTTTCAGGCCAGCCTCAGTCCCTCCAGACCGCCTTCGCAGGAACGCTGGCTCATCGTTCTTGCTTTCCAGGTTGGGGCAGAGGAGATAGATCAGTTCTCCCACACAGAAGCTGGCACTTTGCACACTCACCGGGCACCAGGGCACCGCAACCGGTCACCCATTGGTCACCCAGCTTGCTGCTGCCAATTGTCAGAGAACCATAGAAATGTAGAGATGCAAGGGTCTCTCAGAGGATGGCATAGAGTAGGAAGGGATCCCCACAAGGTCATCTAGTCCAACCCCATTCTGCCATGCAGGAAGACACCATCCAAGCCCTCTCTGGGTCAGATGCCCATAAAGACTCTGCTTAAAAACCTCCAAAGAAAGAGATTCCACCATTCTCCATTGAGGCAGCAGCATCTTCCACTGTTGAACAGCTCTTACCACCTGAATGTTTAGGAGGAATCTCTTTTCCTCTAGCTGGAATCCATTGCTTTGTGTTCTAGATCTTGACCTAGAACAATTTCTGCCAGCATTCCTATCTGCCAGGAGCGGGTCTTTTCTAACGCTCATGGATCTTGCCTGTTCAAGACCAAGCAACCGCCCAAATACTTTTTTTTCCAGCAGGGACATAAATTGAATTCTTCCTAGGAGCCAAGATGAGTAAACTGTGGCTGTCCTGCTCTTGGCCATATTGCGAGATGATGTGACTCAGTGGAAGAGGCAGTAATGCTTGGTCAAGCAAGAGGCCAGAGAAAAAGAGGACAGCCAAATTGCTCCCAGGAAGGCTCCCTCCAGCCAGGAACTCCTGGAATAAAAGGGAACAAACGTCCAGCAGGGCCCAGAGAGCACCAAATAGCCCTTCTGGAGCCACTGGACACGAGAGTAGCCCTCCTAGTGCCAACGCAAGGAGTGATGATGGAAGGCGATGCTTGTCGCAAGACCTGAGCAGGGCTCTGGAGGACTTTGAGGTCCCTCATTCAAACCCAACTTGACCACAGATAACAGCCAAAAGCACATAAATCTGTGGATGGAGGAACCACCTGTCCTCCAGCCCTTGTGGGGAGGCAGCTAAATATGGAGGAGGGTGACAGGGCAGGCCCCAAGTCTTTGACCCTTCTTCCCATTGGCAGACCATGGTCACCGGAGGAGGAGAGCAGAGGTCTGGGGAGGCCCCGGAGACCCCAGGAGGAGGCCTTTCTCTGGGAACCCTGGCTCCTCTCTGTGCATCCCAGTTCCCCTGAGCATGTGCAAAGTACACATCAGCCTTCCTCCACCTCACATTTGGCCTCAAAGGGGTTGAGAAGTCTGAATCCGGAGGCTTTGGCCTGAAATGCCTCCCAGCCTCCCCTCCACCTCTCAGTGCAGGCCTGGTGACCCCCACACCACCCCCAGGACCAGCTGCAGGGGGATGATGGAGAGCACAGTCTTGTCCGGCCAGCTGCATGTTTTGTCCTCCTCCTCCTTGGCCACTGCTTCTTTTTGCTGGTGAAATATTTCATTGCATTTCAGTAGAAAGAAGCTTCCTTTGTTGCCGTAAGGAGTGGGCTGTGTGTGTGTGTGTGTGTGTGTGTGTGTGTGTGCAAGTCTTTCCAAGGGACCTGTTAGCAAGGCCGTGGGTGACCTGATCTATGCTGCCCAGGAGAAATGGCAGCAGTAAACAGGGCAGTAAATTGTGGGCAAAGCAGAGAGAGGGAGGCTGATAGATGGCCTCTGTGGCAGCGGTGGCAGAAGCGGCAATGCCTCCATCCTCCCAGGGTGCCTGGCACCACGCTGACCGCTTGCCCACCTGCACACCCAGGGTGCCTCATCCAGACCATTCTTGTCGTCTTGCTTGTCCCCTGGGCCACAAAGAGGGCAGGAACGGCCTGGATGGGCACCCTGGGTGGGCAGGTGGGCGAGCGGTCAGGCGGTCAGTGCCATGCCAGGCATCCTGGGAGGACAGCGGCAGCGCAGGCAGGGAAGGGGCCTCCTTTTGTTGGGGAGGTCAGGGGTCAGTTGCCCATCCTGCCCAGAGCCTCTCCCGCCATGCACCCCCACACTTTGCCCCAAATCCCACAGAAGCAAGGTGTGTGTGTGTGCCCTGGCAGGTGAGTGACCAGAGGGCAGTCTGTCTGCTCCAAGTTGCTCTTTACTGTTCCTGCTGTTATTCCTGTTCCTGACCAAAGTTGTGCCCTGGGAGAAGAGAGCAGCAGATGAACAGCCCGGAGGAGGAGGAGGAGGAGGAGGAGGAGGAGGAGGAGGAGGAAAAACCGAGCATAGAGTCACTGTTCTTTGCACAGAGCATGTGCAAAGCACATGTGCACCAGGAAGGACGATTCTTGACTCCCTGGTGTACCTGCGCCATCCATGTTTCCGTCCTGGGCCCAAGGAAGGTGTTGGTGCTCCAGGCCCATCCCCTGAAGGAAGCAGTGCCATGTCCCCCTGTCCTGGGGAACAGGAGAAGGACCAAGGAAGGGGGTCCTTGCCCCTCTCCTCCAGGGCCCCCCGGCCGGCCCCCTGTCCTGCCGGTTTAAAGAGCTCAGATGGTTCCCCGAGGGCCGATCCTTGGGAGGGGGCCTGGGCTATTTGCAGCCCCCCCCACCCCAAAAGCGGAGTCCTCCAGTTCCCTCTGCAAAAGAAGCAGGGAAAGACATGGTTGCCAGTTCAGTGGTACATGTAGCTCATGGTTGTCATCACAACCAAGGATGCCGATGCTGCCTGCATCCTCCTCGCTCTGCACACCTCCAGACAGTCAGAAATTAAATCGGGACGAGAGCATAAAAGTGCTTTCTGCGCAACATCTCTCCCAGACTAAGCCGACCGTCAAACACAGAAACAACCCGGGTGAGAGATGCTGCTTTTGTGACGTTGTCGTGGTCGTTATCACAAACAGCCAAGTGCAAGTCAAGGGCCCTGAGGGTCCGAAAGGGAAGACAGAGCCAGGAGAGAGCACCACATTCACCCACGGGGCAACACAAGGAGTCAGACAGACCCACATTGGCCAGAAGCGTGGGATCTGGGGTGCTCCAGCCTGGCCTGGCCGGCCCAAAGCCACAGCCTGCACTGACCCTTGGAGGGTTATAACGAGAGGCTGGACAGGCACCTTTCAGGGCGCTTGCATTGGCAGCACTTGGGTTGGACTTCATGGCCTTTGGGGCACCTTTCTACTCCAGCTGGGGACCCACACACGTGCAAGTGTGCAGAAACAGTCAGACATTTTCATCTGATGCAAAATGGCCACTTTCTGTTCAAGGTAGCTGCGTCACGGTGCATTCGGATGCATGGCACGTGTGTGCATTTACACATGTGTGTGCCAGTTCAGTGGTACATGTATTTGCACACTCACACAAGAGTTGTGCAGCACAAAGTGCAACTCCACATCTGGAGATTTACACCATGGGATCCACATCTCGGGCACCTCTGATCAGCATTAAACTGGCGAAGGTGAAGTGGGGTGTCTCCCCTCCCTGTCCGTCTGTCCATCATCCACCCAGACAGATGGTCACCATCCGCCTTGCCCACCTGGCCTCCTCTCTGCCCAGATGCCAGATGCTCAGGTCACCCCCTGCCGCTGGTTCTGGGTTCAAATATGACAAAGGGCAAAGGTAAATAAAGGCAGAGCCAGGAAGAGAAGGGGGTTGGTGTGGAGCCGGATGCAGAGCGAATGTGGGGGTGTCCAAACCCTGAAACCCACTGCCTTCCTCAATAGTGTCTCTCAGAGTAATGGGTGCATTGCCCTCCCCACTAGATCCCCTTTTAGTTCTCCAGAAAGGGAGGTCGAGATCCCTATCCTGCCAGCATAGGGTGAGTCTGCACTCACGCAGCCCCATGGCGATTGTGCAACGCCAGCCCCCTCGCACTCAGAGCCAGCCCTGATGGTCTGCCTGCCCCTGGGAATTTGGCCATGCCTCCCTTTTGCAAGGGGGAACAACGTGCAGCGGCCGGGACAGTGAATTGCACACTACCCAAGAATGCACAACTGTGGGGATGGGATTCTGTGGGTTGGCCCCAGTGAGAGGGAACCCCTGAATCCATCACTGGCTGCAATGCAGCACCCCTTTAGCGCAGTGTAAATACAGGCACTGAGACACACCAACCCCTCCAGCCCCATGAAGAACAGCAACACGGCAACACACACGTGAGAGCCAGCGTGGTTTGAGGATTAACTAGACCCTGGAGAACTGGGCTCAAAATCCCTTTCAGCCATGGAAACACCCGGGTGACCTTGGGCAAGTCACATTCTCTCAGCCTCAGGGGAAGGCAAAGTCAAAGTCTTTCTGACTAAAATCTTGCCAAGAAACCCCGTGATGGAGTCACCTTAGGGTTGCCATATGTCGGAAACAACTTGAAGGCATAGAGAAACAGCTACACATGTAAATGATTGGGTGCTATTGTGCAATGCACAATACATGATGTGCAACCAGAATGCACAATATACAGTTCACAAGTGTAATGCATAATGTGTGACTGCACAATGCAACACACAGTGAACGGTGAACAGATGCAGCATGCCTTGTGCAGTGCGCAATCACAGTCTGCTCCACCTGGCATGGCCCCATAAGGCACCTTCTCCACTGACCGACCCAAGACTTCCTTGGTCCCATCCTGCTGGCAGCCATGGTTCCCAGTGCTCCCAGTGCCCCTCTGCACCCTTCCTCCGTGGGGGGCATGCTGGACTGTGCATCTCCTGCACCAGCCAAGACCAGCGCCTTCTGCACATGTCCAGGGGGTCAAGGGGGGATGGAGGACGGAGCGGAGGCCTCTTGAGCCGCCAGGTGCTGGCGAGGGGGCACGGGGGGAGGGGGGTCTGGACTCTCTGCCCGCTGCCCCTTGGGAGAGCCAGGCTGGGCTTCTCTGCAGATGCCATTATAGAGCCAGGCAAACACCTTTTGAAAACCCTCCAGGCTTATAGCCTCCGACATGTTTTTTCTGTCCGCTGTGATTGTTTTTCCTCCTGGCCTTCTGCTGTTCAGATTGTGTTTTTGAATTCGCTGTTGTAAACTGCCCTGGAAATTCTGAACTGAAGGGCAGAATGGAATTTTTAATCTGTTTCTGATTTAATGTGAAACAAAGCACACCACGGCCGCTGTGTGACCAGGACAAGAAGGCAATTCAAACTCTCTCTCTCTCTCTCTCTCTCGTGTGTGTGTGTGTGTGTGTGTGTGTGCATGCGCTGTATTTGGGGTGTGAGTGCATGGATTTAGACAGATCCCAACCTAAGCATACTTGGATGTTTGCAATGTGACAGAGAAGTGGAAACTGGCATTGCTAGAAAAGGGCCATCCATGTCCAGGTTTGATCCTGGTTTCCAATCCAGGTTCTGCAGGCTGAAACAAACCATTGTTTGCTAGATAAGAAGAAATGGCAAACAATGGTTCCTTTCCAACCAGAAAAGGGGAAATTCCAATGGATACTGGCTGGCTGAGGAGGGGGGCATGGAGGGATCGCTTGACCCATGGATGCATTCATTTAACAGTTGTGAAAACTGTCTCCCACGCCACGGGGGTCTGCATTTAGCCCTTGTAAGTCCTGCCTGACTCTGCCTTTGCCCTTCCTTGGGTCTGACCCACAACCTACCATTCACCGATTGACTCGGTGGATCTCCTCTATTTGGGACGGAGCACAGGATTCCAGCCATGCGCCTTCTTGGGTGGTGCGTGACTCTTCCTCACTCTCTCCAATGGTCCCCATGGCTCTCTGGGGGGCAGAAAGAGCACTGGTGGGTGGCTACCCGTGGCACTTGGGGGCCAAGAAGCAGACGGCACGTGGGCAGAGACACCATGGCTGTTCCCTGGAAGGGCAGTGGAGTGCCACTGTGGGAATGTGGATCCCACACGCACAAGGCAGCATCCCAGTGAGCGGGGGGCGGGGGGGCGGGGGGAGGAATGGTAGAATGCTGGGGCCAGAAGAGGTCACAAGGGCTGTCTAGTCTGACCCCTGCAGCCACAACCCATAGCTGAGGTCCTTCCTAGAGACAGCAGTCCAGCTCCGTCAAGGACCCCCAAAGGAGGAAAGTCCCCCCTCAGGTCCTCTCTTTCCACGCGGCCGCAGCTGGGTCCCACTGCTAGAGATCCAGCAGAGACCAGAGGAGGCAGCTGCAGCGCAAGGGCTTTGCGTGGCCAACCTTTAAACTTTCCGGTGAATAAGCAGAATGGAGCCCAGAGGGGTGCCAGGGCCTTTTGGGGAGTGAGCCCTTGCTTGTGCCCCCGGGGCGCTAATGGGGGCTTCTCACTGAAGGGGCTCAGATGGAGGGGCACCTCACATTTGCTGGAATATATTAGTAAAATTTGGTATTTTATACATTAAGCACAGCAGCAGCAGCAGCAACAGCAGCACAGAATCATAGAATCATACAGTTGGAAGAGACCCCAAGGGCCATCCAGTCCAACCCCATTCTGCCATGCAGGAACTCCCAATCAAAGCATCCCTGACAGCAGCGTGTGATCCAACAGTATATATGTGAGCTACTGGTGAATAAACAGGATACACTTGGTAAGACAAAAATAAGACTTACTTTATTATTAGAGAGAATTCATCTAGCATTTAGGAAAGGAAGCAATCAGTAGAATAAAACTATACTGTGATGGAGGGGGTCCCTATAGCTGACCCCTATACATGCAAGTAAGAAGACAAGGCATCCTTAGAGAAACAGCCTTGTGGCTGCGTTCATCCTGGACCAAGTCATGAAGGAGAAGGAGACCCAGAACAAGGGGTCCTAAAACTCTTAACCTTTAGTAGAGATGGGAGGAGAAAGGGAGTGATCTCCTTCCAGCCACACTGACCGAATGACCATAGAGATCATCAATGCAGCTATAAGGAAGTCAACCCATCTTTCTTCCAATTCCATAGATACAAGCATTAATGCAAAATCCCAATAGTATTGTTGGATGTCATGAAGGAATTGGGAATTGGGATTTGCGGGGGACTCTGTGTGTGCAACCGGATGGCCCTTGGATCTCTTCCAATTCTAGGATTCTATGATTCTATGAACAATAGCCACGCATGGCAATGACTGGCTGTAATTGTTTATGCGTGGGTTGGGGGGGGCTTTGCTTGGCCCTTCCTGCTGCTCCCCTCCATCCTTGCAGAAGCCCAGGGCCCTCCCCAGATCTGGAGGCTCAGTCCAGCGGACCCCAAAGACTTCACGAAGCCTCTCATGTCCCATCGTCCCCCCCCGAGCCCCCAAGAGCGGCATCACCTTTCTCTCTCTCTCTCTCTTCCACTCCTGTCTGTGGGTGGATGTGGGGTGTGCTGTGGCCTCAGGAGACCCATGGGGCATGCATGGAGATCCTCCTTGACCCCTGGGATGGGACAGAAGGCACCTGGAGGCCTTTCCCATTGCCATCCCAGAACATGGCAAAGATGCCCCTTTGGATTACAGCCCCCAGCATCACTGCCTCCTGCTCATAAAACTAGACCTCCCCTCCGCATCCATGGCACAGATGGGGAGTAGGTTCCGAAAAGGATGTGGGAGGAAGTTAATTGGAAAGACTAGCCGGCAGCCCCCCACGTGTGACCAAACAAGGGTTTCCTGGACATCAGAGGCTTCCCAGCCTGGGAAATCTGGGTGCTGAGAGAGGCAGAAATATTCAGATCTCAACCCTAATGGAAGGCCTGCGGGGGGGGGGGGGGGGATTGTACAGAAAACGTGGTTTTTCTGCAGAAGGGAGCGCTTGAACCATGAATGTGTGGATTTTGCTGCCTGGAGCTTTGGGCACGGGCTGAGATGCATTTTAACAATAACATCTCTCAGGTTTTCCCTGCTCTGTGCTTTTACTGGCACTGGTTTTAATTTGGTAAGTCATCCTGAGTCCTACTTTTGGGGATGGTGGGGGTATAAATGAGTGAATGATTGAACAACAATACAATCCAGAGCAGCTGCCATAAAACCCAGTGTGGATCCACCTCAGTGGACCCATCAGCAGACCCCTCCTGGAGCACAACTGTCCGGAGGCAGAGAGTCAGCAAACCTCAGGATGGCCCCCAGGGCACCTGGATTGTGTGTGTGTGTGTGTGTGAACCTGCATGCATGCATACACACAAGGAGAGAGGCAGCTTTGTATGTGGTGCTGAGGGCAGCTGGAATTCAGGAGAGAAAGTTTAAAGAAACCCAGAATACAGATACAGATATGGCTAAGATTGGAGGAACCTAAGAGATGCAGGTGACGCAATACTCCTAGCACAAACCAACAAAGACCTGGAACAATTACTGAAGAAGGTCAAGGAGGAAAGTGCCAAGGATGGATTAATGCTGAACGTCAAGAAAACAAAAGCAATGGCCATGGAAGAAGTATGTGAATTTATCTTAGATAATGAGAAAATTTAAATAGTCCAAGAGTTCCCATACCTGGGATCAAACATTGATCAGAATGGAGACTGCGGTCAAGAAATAAGAAGAAGGTAGGAATAGGAAGGCCAGCCATGAAGGAACTGGACAAGATGCTATAAAGTGTGAAGAGATCAAGCTGAATACCAATGTGAGGGTCATCCAGTGCATTGTATTCCCATCACCATGTACAGATGGATGTCAGAGCTGGACAGTGAAGGAGGAGGATGAAAAGAAAATGAATTTGCTGGAGATGTGATGCTGGAGAAGAGTGCTGAGGATACTGTTTGTCGTTGTCAACAACACTTGAGTCGATCCCACGGATGGCCAAAAAGACAAACAAATGGGTCCTAAACAGATCAAGTCTGACATTTCCTTGGAGGCCAAGATGACCAAACTGAGGCTTTGGCCGGGTCTTGAGAAGGCAGGACTCACTGGAAAAGGCCTTGATGCTGGGAAAGGGAGAAGGAGGAGGAAGACCCCAGGCCAGATGGAGGGACCGTATTAGGGAGACCGTGGGCCTTAATTTGCAGGACCTGAGCGGAGCAGTGGAGGACAGGGAGGACTGGAGATGATGCCTCATCCACAGGGTTGCCATGAATCGAGGTTGACTTGAGGGAGGGACATTAACTACAACAGACAGATGTGCCTCCCTTGAAGTGTCCCCAGGCTCTCCTTCTTTAGCAGAAGATTTGGTCCCAGAGGCAGAATCAAGAGAAGACGGAGGAGTTTATGCGCCACTAAAAAGGAGAGCCATTCAGCACATTTTGCCAGACTTTTGAATTGCACATTTGAAACTGCCAACCAGGTCAAGTAAGTCTTGCATAAGTGTAATAAAACATTTTAAACCTTCTATCTAGAGACTACCTGAAGGCTTCTTCCAAAATGCATCTTTCGCCAGCCTCCCGTTTTGTACGATTTCTGTCTCAGTGGCCAGACTGACCGATCTCTGGGAGGTGGCTGGTGAGGGAGCCTTCCCTGGCCTTCCCTTTGCTCTCCTCCGTCTTGCTCTCCAGGAATGCTTTCCTTGCCTGCTGCAAAAAGGCCAAGCGGCCGGAGTGGAATCCCACCCTTTCCCAGCTCAAGCATTAGGGCAAACATGCTGCTCCAACACGCCAATGAAGCCCCATTGTGTTTCTCCAGCTCCCTTTCACCATCCTGCCAGCGCTGATGCTGCTAAAAACCTTCTGGCTAGAGTGAGGATGAGGAGCAAAAAAGAGAGGGGCTGAATGGTTGTAAAAATATTGTGCCAAAATATTTGATATAAGGCAAAGGCAAAGGGTGCTCAACTTGAGGATAATGGAGCAGAGGACAGAATAGGAGAATTTCAGCACAGAATAAGTAAAGAGATAGTACAGAAACATCTGGTTAATCTAAATGAATATAAATCTCCAGGACCAGATGAATTACATCCAAGGGTATTAAAAGAACTGGCAAATGTAATATCAGAACCATTGGCAATAATCTTTGAGAATTCCTGGAAAACAGGAGAGGTGCCAGCGGACTGGAGGAGGGCAAATGTTGTCCCCATCTTCAAAAAGGGGAAAAAAGAGGATCCCAACAATTATCGTCCAGTTAGTCTGACATCAATACCCGGAAAGATTCTGGAGCAGATCATTAAACAGAGAGTCTGGGAACATCTGGAAGATAATTTCATAATCACAAAAAGTCAACATGGGTTTCAGAGAAACAGGTCATGCCAGACAAATCTGATCTCTTTTTTTGATAAAATTACCAGCTTGGTAGATGAAGGGAATGCTGTGGATATAATATATCTTGATTTCAGTAAGGCCTTTGACAAGTTTCCCCATGACATTCTTGCAAGCAAGTTGGTAAAATGTGGGCTAGACAAAGTAACTGTTACATGGATTTGTAATTGGTTATCTGGTCGAACGCAAAGGGTGCTCAACAATGGCTCCTTTCAACCTGGAAAGAAGTGACCAGTGGGGTGTCCAGTGGGGCTCTGTCCTGGGCCCAGTGCTATTCAATATCTTTATTAATGACTTGGATGATGGTATTGGGGGCATAGTTATCAAATTTGCAGACGACACCAAATTAGGAGGAGTAGCTAATACCCCAGAGGACAGGATCAAAATTCAAAATGACTTGAACAGACTAGAAAGTTGGGCCAAAGCTAACAAAATGAAATTCAACACGGAGAAATGTAAGGTACTGCACTTAGGGCGGAAAAACGAAAAGTACAGATATACGATGGGGGACACCTGGCTGAATGAGACTACGTGTGAAAGGGATCTAGGAATCCAGGTGGACCACAAGTTGAACATGAGTCAACAGTGCGATGCAGCAGCTAAAAAGGCCAATGCAATTTTAGGCTGCATCAGTAGAAGTATAGTGTCTAGATCAAGAGAAGTAATAGTGCCACTCTATTCTGCTTTGGTCAGGCCTCACCTGGAATAATCCTGTGTCCAGTTCTGGGCACCACAATTCAAAAAGGATGTGGAGAAACTGGAGCGTGTCCAAAGGAGGGCAACTAAAATGGTGAAGGGTCTGGAAACCAAGCCCTACGAGGAACGAGTTAGGGAGCTGGGGATGTTTAGCCTGGAGAAGAGAAGGCTGAGAGGTGATATGATAGCCGCGTTTAAATATTTGAAGGGATGTCATATTGAGGAGGGAACAAGCTTGTTTTCTGCTGCTCCAGAGACTAGGACCCGAAACAATGGATGCAAGCTGCAAGAAAAGAGATTCCACCTCAACATTAGGAGGAACTTCCTGACAGTAAGGGCTGTTCGACAGTGGAACACACTCCTTCCTTGGAGGTCTTTAAACAGAGTCTGGATGGCCATCTGTCCCAGGGAGGGCTGTGACTATTCCTTCTTGCATGGCAGAAGAGTGTTGGTTGGATGGCCTCTGGGGGTCCCTTCCAACTCTATGATTCTATGAGTCTATGAGTCGGGCGGTTCGAGAGTGGAACACACTCCCTCGGAGAGTAGTGGAGTCTCCTTCCTTGGAGGTCTTTAAGCAGAGGCTGGATGGCCGTCTGTCAGGGATGCTTTGATTGGGAGTTCCTGCATGGCAGGGGGTTGGACTGGATGGCCCTTGGGGTCTCTTCCAACTCTATGATTCTATGATTCTATGATTCTATGAAATGAGCTTTGCTATCAGAAGCATTGCTAACTGCACCACACCTGTATTCACAAGCATTTCTGCACACTTTTCATGGACTTCAGAAGTGGGACATTGGAGAACAAAAGTACAACAAATGAGGGGAAGGTGGGTGGGGTGGGAGGGAAGTCATTTCCAAAATGTTAAAATCTTAATAGAAGGGGTGACAAATGGCAAGAAATCAGACCCTTGTAGTAAGGGAAAATGCCAGTGGACTGAACATAAGCCAACTGGTTTTGGAAAGAGAAAGTGTGTCTCAACAGAAACAAAAAGAAAAGGAAGTGTTCCAATAGAAGGAGGTCAGAGAAGGGAAGAGAAGGGAAGGGAAGGAGGCAAGAGAACTGGGGACCCAGGAGGAGGACACCTTCTCCCTCTCTGTCCAGCCTCCTCAGCCCTTCTCTCATCCTCTCACCCCACTCTCTTGCTGTTACAGCAGTTGGGCTTTGTGATGGTGGTGGGCCTTCAAACCGTTTCTGACTTATGGCAATGAAGTTGAAGTTCAACAGGGAGCAAGGTAAGGTCCTCCACCTAGGCAGAAAAAATGAAGTGCACAGGTATAGGATGGGAGGCACTTGGCTGGACAACAGCTCATCTGAAAGGGATCTAGGAGTCTTAGTGGGCCTCAAGCTGCACATGAGTCAACAGTGTGATGCGGCAGCCAAGAAAGCCAATGCGATGCTTAGTCGCATCAACAGGAGTATAGAATCTAGATCAAGGGAGTATAGAATCTAGATCAAGGTAAAAGGTAAAAGTTTCCCCTTTGATGTGATTGACTCTATGGGGCGGTGCTCATCTCCATTACTTAGCCGAGGGAGCCTGCATGGTCAAATGCAACTCCGTGGTCGTGTGGCCAGAATGACTGAACGAAACACTGCTACCTTCCCACCAAAGTGGCAGCTATTTATCTACTTGCACTTTTACATGATTTTGATCCACTGGGTTGGCAGAAGCTGGGACTAGAAACAGGAGTTCACTCCATCATGCAGAACCTGGGCCTTGAACTGCCAACCTTACAATCGGCAGAACTGGCGCCTTAACTACTAAGCCACCGTGTGATTGTTGTTGTTGTTGTTGTTGTGACATCTCCAATAATCTCTATCTTCCACTGCAGTCTTGCCCAGATCCTGCAAGGCCTTCCCCATAATAACCCCCTGATTGAGTCTATCCTTCTGGTTTATGGTCTTCCTCCCTTTCTTCTGCCCTCTCTCTACCTTTCCTAGCATTATTGTTTTTCCTATTGAACTGTGCCTTCTCATTCTGTGGCCAAAGTACGACAGTCTCGACTTGACCATCTTTGCTTCCAAGGAGAGCCCTGGTCTGATCGGTTAAATGCAGTACTATCATAGTGGGATAGTGTCCCTCTATTCTGCTTTGGTCAGACCTCACCGGGAATAATCCCGTGTCCAGTTCCGGACACCAAAATTCAAGAAGGATACTGAGAAACTGGAGTGTGTCCAAAGGAGGGAGACCAAAATAGTGGAAGGTCCGGAAACCATAAAGTCCTTAAGAGGAGAGACTTGGGGAGCTGGATACGTTTAGCATGAAGAAGAGACTTCTGTTTAAAGAGGCTGTCATATTGAGAATCATAGAATCAGAGTTGGATGGAGCAAGCTTGCTTTCTGCTGCTCCAGAGAATAGGACACAATGGAGCAATGGATGCAAACTATAGGAAAAGAGATTCCACCTCAACATTAGGAGGAACTTCCTGGCAGTTAGAGCTGTTGAACAGTGGAACCCATTTTCTCAGAATATGACGAAGTCTCCTTCTTTGGAGGTCTTTAAACAGAGTCTGTGTGGCCATCTTCACAGTCACAGGTGTCTTTCTGCACGGCAGGAGGTTGGACTAGATGGCCCTTGAGGTCTCTTCTAGCTCTATGATTCTGTCTTGTTAGCTTTAGCCCAACCCTCTAATGTGTCAAGGTCATTTTTAATTTTAATCCTGTCCTCTGGGGTATTAGCCACTCCTCCTAATTTGGTGTCCTCTGAAAATTTGAGAAACACGCCCCTTATTCCTTCATCCAAGTCATTGATAAACATATTGAATAGGAAACTGGGCCCAGGACAGAACCCCACTGGACACCCCACTGGTCACTTCTCTCCAAGATGAAGAGGAGCCATTGTTGATCACCCTTTGGGTTTGGACAGTCAACCAGTTACTAATCCACCTAACAGTTGTATTGTCTAGCCCACATTTTACTATCTTGTTTGCAAGAATGTCATGGGGAACCTTGTCAGAGGCATTACTGAAATCAAGATATACTATATCCACAGCATTCCCTTCATCTACCAAGCTGGTCATTATATTAAAAAAGAGAGTTCAGATTAGTCTAGCATGACTTGTTCTAGACCCAGAACAATGGACTCAAGCTATAGGAAAAGGGATTCCACCTAAACATGAGGAAGAACTTCCTGAGCATAAGAGCGGTTCGATAGTGGAATACGCATTTGCCTCAGAGGGTGGTAGAGTCTCTTCCTTTAGAGGTTTTCAAGGAGGTCTGGGTGGCCATCTGTCACAGGGAAGGCTTAGATGGCGTCTTCCTGCATGGCTGAAGGGGGTTGGACTGGATGGCCTTTGAGGTTTCTTCTTCCAACTCTGTGATTCTACTTCCCAAGAAGCCTCTGCTCTTGGGAAGGAGTGGAATGGGGGCAATGGAAACACTACTAGGGTACGTGTGGGGTGTGTGTGTGGAGGACTGGGGTCCAGGCCTTTATTTCCACACCGGACTCCTGAGCCTCCCCTGTTCCCACCAGCACAGGACAAGTTGGTTTAGAAAAGGGCCCCCTCCCTGTGCCACTGATCATCATCATCATCATCATCATCATCATCATCATCATCATTATCATCTCCTCCTCCTCCTCCTCCACAGTTCCCCAAGTGGCTCCTCTTTCTGTCTCTCTTTTGGGGAGCATATGGCACAGTGTTCCAGGGAGCCGTGAGGTTCAAGGAGCATGGCCATGAGAGCCAGCTGTGCTCTTCTTTGCATGTGTGCGAGTGTGAATGTGTGTCTGTGCGCTTGCACGTGTGCACCCATGCAACAAACACACTGATTCAGCCGCTCTGCCCAGCCTCAGGGAAAAGATTGGCATTGTTAGGCAAGGTCCTCTTATGCACCCATGTGAGCCAGCATGTGCACCTTCAGACATGCAACCCTTGACCCTGGACTTCAAAACGCTGAGTCTCCAACCCCGCACCCACCCCACCCCACCCCCCCCCCAAAAAGTTTCAGGATTTGGAGGTTAAACGATTGGTTGCTGGCCTAAGAGGTAATTGATTGCAAAGAAGGAAGCCCCTCATTGGAAAGGCAGGGCTGAGGCTGGCATTAGATTCCAGGCTAGGCATTCATGGGTTAAATTGTATGCAGAATAATTCAAATGAATTTAAATCACACATAAGGGAATCAGCAGTATCATGCATCCAAAAGACATTAACACTGAGAAAGAAGGTTAAGAGATAACATAATCAGCTGCAGAGACACACAGTGAGGGATGCATGACACTGGCAGGTATGTGTGTGAAAGAGAAAGAAAGAAAGAAAGAAAGAAAGAGAAAAAAGAAAGGGATTGAAAGAAAGACGGAGGGGCTGATGGCAGAGCTGCACTCAAAAGAGAAGGGAAGTCGTTTTAGTGCAATCACAGAGCATAAAGCAGCACCCAAAAAAGCCCTTGAAAGGGGAGGCCAGGACCACCTCCAGATCTGTGGGCCTGGGTCTCTCTCTGGGAAAGAGTGGGTGCAATGGTGAAAAGGAGGGGAGAGGAAGGAAGGAAGGAAGGAAGGAAGGAAGGAAGGAAGGAAGGAAGGAAGGAAGGAAGGGGTGACTTTGAGGTAATAGATGGAGCAAGAGCAGCTTTTACGGAGCCCACAGAGAAAGTCTGGCAGGCGGAGGTGGGGGCTGATGGTGGTGGAAGGGAATGAAGGGATTTGGGAAGAAAGCAGAGGGTGACCTTTACTGCAACAGAAGCAAGGCAGGCGGGGAAATCCAGAAAAATCGAGGGTGTCTGGGGCTGGGAGAAGATGCCTTCCGAAGGCTGGCTCCCAAAGAGGCAGAAATCTTGAGAACGAAGCCAGATGGAGAAAAGTAAACCCATATACACCTCAAAAAACCCTATAGGAAGAAGAGACAGTCATTGGGGAAAGAGTGAAGGGGGTGCGGGGGGGGCATGGAGAACAGCTTCTCTTCTGGCTTCTCTGCAAACAGCAATGAGCCTCTGGTCAGAAGGCTAGCCCACCATGTCCTGGGGAAGCGGCCAGGAATTTTGGCCTGGTGCAGAAGTTACATTCAGCTGGGGGTTGCATCCTCCGCTGCCATTCATAGTCCATGCAGGTGTGCACACATATATTTTGGCCAGATGCATTTTGGCCAAATGCACCTGACTGGGGGGGGGGTCTCTGGAGGGAGGTTGTGCCCTCCATGCAGGTGTGCATCTCCATGTGCATTTCAGTGCATTTCAGCGCACAATCCTGGGCCATTCAGCACAAGGGTTGTGCAGCACATAACTCCGCATGTGGAGACTTGCGCTTTTGGCAACCCTGCATTGGATCTTGGCCATTTTGCTATGGCAGCCATGATGAGATCCAAGTCTTTTGTTGCTTTTCCGCAACCGTGGCTAAAGCTCAGGAAGAGGCCATTCTGGAGACGGAGTCTCAGGTGGTGGAGATGGGGAGGAATAGGAAGCAAATTTGAGGGAAGGAAGGAAGGAAGGAAGGAAGGAAGGAAGGAAGGAAGGAAGGAGCTAATGGCTGGCAGGACAATCTGGAAAGGAGGCAAAGAGCAGAGAGATCCTCTTCTGCCGACCTGCTTTTGGGAGCGAGGGGGCTTTTTTGGAAGGGGAGGGGGAGGAAAGGGCTCTTGGGAGCAGCAACCAGGAGGGTCCATCCAGGACCAAAGGGCCCCAAAAATCCAGGGGAGGGGTCTGTTTAAACCACCTTTCAGGACATAATATAGTACAGTGGGCCTGTGGTATCCACTGGTTTAGTTCCAGGATCCTCCATGGAGACAGGGATGCAGAAGCCATGGCTATGGAGGGCTGGCTGTATTCAAACCAGCACCAAATGTTGTCATTTCAAGTGGGTTCCTTGGGACTGGGAGATGGGACATGTAATACAGGGCCATGGGGACCCTCAGTAGCCGCTGGGATACCAAAATCCATGGATACGCAAGTCCCATTATATACAATGGAGTATTATTATTATTATTATTATTATTATTATTATTATTAATATTAATATTATTATTACTAGTAGTAGTAGTGTGGGCCCTCGGTATCCTTGGCTGGGGTTTGGCTCCAGGACCCCGCTGAGGATATCAAAATCCAGGGATGCTCAAGTCCCATTAAATACATGGCATAGTAAAATGGTGTCTTTTATGTACAATAGCATAAGCATCAAGATTTGCTTTTGGGATTCATGTATTTTTAAAAAATATTTTCCAGCTGAATGTGTGGGTAAGGAATCAGTGGAGGAGGCACAGGACCAAAGGCGTCTCCGTCTTTCCCACCAAACGGCGCCTTGGAAGAAGCAACCAAAGCAGACCTGGACTCTTTTGAGGCAAAAGCCACTGCAATTTCCTGCAAATTCAGGACACAACGCTGAGGCATGCAAGATTTTTCAAAAGGGAAAGTTAAAAGGTCAGCAAAGTAAAACCTGTCCTTCTGGTGGCAGGTGAAGACTTTTTGTTTCAAGAGGCCTTTGGGAAGTGGCCTCTTAAAGGAAAGAAAGGGCTTTTTGAAGCACACTGTCTTCTTCTCCACATTTAGTTTCTTCTTCAAGGGCTATTTTTTAAAATGATTTTCATTCTATTGACACGATCTTTGTATATTTCTTTTTTTTTTTAATTTTCATAGAATCATAGAATCATAGAGTTGGAAGAGACCACAAGGGCCATCCAGTCCAACCCCCTGCCATGCAGGAACTCCCAATCAAAGCATCCCCGACAGATGGCCATCCAGCCTCTGCTTAAAGACCTCCAAGGAAGGAGACTCCACTACTCTCTGAGGGAGAAATGTCTTCCACTGTCGAACCGCCCTTACTGTCAGGAAGTTCCTCCTAATGTTGAGGTGGAATCTCTTTTCCTGGAGCTTGCATCCATTGTTTCGGGTCCTAGTCTCTGGAGCAGCAGAAAACAAGCTTGTTCCCTCCTCGATATGACATCCCTTCAAATATTTAAAGAGGGCTCTCATATCCCCTCTCAGCCTTCTCTTCTCCAGGCTAAACATCCCCAGCTCCCTAAGTCGTTCCTCATAGGGATTCATGGTTTCCAGACCCTTCACCATTTTAGTTGCCCTCCTTTGGACACGCTCCAGTTTCTCCACATCCTTTTTGAATTGTGGTGCCCAGAACTGGACACAGTCTTATTCCAGGTGAGGAGGCCTGACAAAAGCAGATTAGAGTGGCACTATGACTTCTCTTGATCTAGACACTGTACTTCTACTGATGCAGCCTAAAATTGCATTGGCCTTTTTAGCTGCTGCATCGCACTGTTGACTCATGTTCAACCTGTGGTCCACCTGGATTCCTAGATCCCTTTCACACGTAGTCTCATTCAGCCAGGTGTCCCCCATTGTATATCTGTACTTTTCATTTTTCCGCCCTAAGTGCAGTACCTTACATTTCTCCGCATTGAATTTTATTTTAATAAATTTTATTGAAATTAAAAACAAAACAAAACAACAACAACAACAACAACGAACAAACCAACAAGAACAAACTTACATAAATACAAAAAATATACACAAACAATAACCTACTCCTTCTACGAAGACAATTAAAAAGACAGCCCGACATTTTGTAACTTCACAGTAACAATGTTTTAAGTCTTCTATCCCCCATTTAAAATAGATATGTCTATAAAGTTTAATTAATTTAACATATCATGTAATATTAAAAAAAAGAAAAAAATTATATAAATCCTATTAAACTAAAACAAAATAAACCACCTATTATAAGCAAAGATCAATCAAAAATCATTATTGTCTGTAGCCCACTCTCCAATTTCAAATAATCCAGCAAAGGTTTCCACTCCAATTGAAAAGTATCATAATCCTGATTTTTAAAAAATGATGTTATTTTTTCCATTTCCATTATATCCCAAATTTTCTGTCTCCACTCCGATATAGTTGGGGTATCAGTTAATTTCCATTTAGAAGCATATAGTATCCTAGCTGCTGCTATTAAATAAAATAGCAATTTACCAAACTCCTTCTCTATTTTATCATCCTTAACTATACTTAATAAAAAAAACTGTGGATCGAACCTAATAGATATTGAAAATATATCTATAATCTCTTTATATATACTTTTCCAGTAATTTTTAGCTTTCTCACAGCTCCACCATAAATGAAAAAATGTACCTATTTTCTTATCACATTTCCAACATTTTGGGGAATAGTTTCCTGTCATTTTTGCTAATTTTACTGGTGTCAAGTACCACCGGTACTGCATTTTATAAAAGTTTTCCTTAATATCCATATTAAGTGTATATTTTAATCTCTTTGTCCAACACTTTTCCCACTCGTTTAATTCGATGTTACATCCAATATCCTGAGCCCACTTGATAATCTGTGGTTTTACCAATTCACTAACTAAATTAAATTTTAATAACATCTTATATAATTTTGATATTTGGTGTTCCTGTACTGAATCTATTATCTGTTCAAAATCTTTATTCATTGAACCAATTGTTTTAGTTTTCATGTCTAACAAAAAACGCTCCCTTATCTGCCAATAGACAAACCAACTACAATTATAACCTTCTAAATTAAGTTGCTCTTGAGTCTTTATCATCAGAGGTTCTTGAGTCTGTCTCAATACATTTCGATAAGTTAACCATTTCATTTTACCTGTTATAATTTCTTTCAAAGGTTTTTCATACACTGCAGTCCAAAGTGGGATTTTATCATCCCATTTACTCTTAACTATGTTCCACACCCTTAAGAGAGATCTTCTCAAATAGTGATCTCTAAACCCACTATGTCTTTTAACCTTGTCATAGATTAAATACCCATGCCAGCTGTACACATTATCATATCCCTCCAATTTTAAATCATCATCATTATCCAATTTTATCCAATCTAAGATCCAATATAAGGAACACGCATAATAATATAATTTCAAATCTGGTAAATTCAATCCCCCTCATAGAATCATAGAATCATAGAATCATAGAGTTGGAAGAGACCACAAGGGCCATCCAGTCCAACCCCCTGCCATGCAGGAACTCCCAATCAAAGCATCCCTGACAGATGGCCATCCAGCCTCTGCTTAAAGACCTCCAAGGAAGGAGACTCCACTACTCTCCGAGGGAGAAATGTGTTCCACTGTCGAACAGCCCTTACTGTCAGGAAGTTCCTCCTAATGTTGAGGTGGAATCTCTTTTCTTGCAGCTTGCATCCATTGTTTCAGGTCCTAGTCTCTGGAGCAGCAGAAAACAAGCTTGTTCCCTCCTCGATATGACATCCCTTTAAATATTTAAACACAGCTATCATATCACCTCTCAGTCTTCTCTTCTCCAGGCTAAACATCCCCTCTCTCAGTAGCGTCTTGTAATAACTTCATGCTAATTCTTGATTTCTTCTTGTTCCATAAAAACTTAATTAAATCACTCTGCCATCTCCTAAAAGGGCCATCGTTAACCAAAATTGGGATATTTTGAAATAAGTATAACATTTTGGGTAAGATATTCATCTTAAAGGCGGCGATTTTCCCTAATAAGGATAAATTCAAATTTTTCCATCTGTTCATCTCCGATTTAATATCATTCCATTTCTTCTCATAATTATTTTTGAAAAGCTCCGAATTCCTTGTTGTGAAAGTGATTCCCAAATATTGAACTTTTTTAACTTCCTGGTAACCCGTTTTATATTTCAATTCTTCCTTCTCCTTATTAGTCATATTCATCATTAACATTTGTGTTTTATCTTTATTAATTTTCAAGCCAGAAATATTACCATATTCTACTAATACTTCCTTTAGTTTATCTATACCTTCATTTGGATCTACAAGTGATATCATCAAATCGTCAGCAAATGCTCTGACTTTAAATTCTGAGTTTCTAATTTTCACCCCTAATATTTCTTTTTCTTCTCTAATTCTTTGCAGGAGAATTTCAAAACAAATAATAAATAACAAAGGGGAAAGAGGACACCCTTGTCGAACTCCCTTTTGTATTTTAAAACTATTTGTTACTTCTCCGTTTACTAAAATTTTTGCCTCTTGGTCACGGTATATCATTCCAATCCATTTTGTATAAATTTCACCCATCTCCAGTTTTTCCAATATAAATTTTAAAAAAGTCCAATTCACCCTATCAAAGGCTTTCTCAATATCATAAAAGAGTAATGCACCCTTTTTATCAATATGCTTATTATAATACTCAATTAAGTTTAATAAATGCCTGGTATTATCTTTAATCTTTCTACCCGGCAAAAATCCTGCTTGATCTTTTTTTATTACCAAATTAAGCCAATTTTTTAATCTGCCATTATATTCGTGAAAATCTTATAATCGCAATTTAATAATGATATAGGTCTATAATTTTTCGGGTCAGCTCTATCCTTATTCTCTTTTGGAATTACAGAAATATAGGCCTCAGACCATGTATGAGGTATCTTATCTTCTAATAGAGCATTCATTGTTTCAACTAAAGGGGGGGCTAACTGGCTAGCAAACGTCTTGTAATATTCAGATGTCAACCCATCTGGGCCCGGAGACTTAGCAACTTTTAATGAAGAGATTGTATTCAGAACCTCCTGTAATGTAATTTTTTTATTTATATCCTCTTTTTGTTCTAACGAAATTGAAAATAATGTCTGCTGTGATAAGAACTTCTTTATTTTTTCCACACTAATATCCTGATCTTTTTTATATAAATTTGTATAAAACTCTAATAAAATTCTCTTTATATGTTTCTGAGATGTGAAAAACTTATTCCCTTCTTTTAATTCTAATATATATTTATTTTCTTGTTCCTTTTTTAGTTTATAAGCTAAGAATTTTCCTGATTTATTAGAACCCACAAATTTCTTGTGTTTATAATATCTCACTTTCTTCTGTATTTCCTCAGTCAATAGAATTGTTAATTGTTTCCGTAAAGCAAATAAAGCTTTCTTAATTTTTGAATTCTCTGGGTTTATCTTCAATTCATCTTCCTTTAATTTTATTTCCTGTTCAAGAAATTTCCCTTGATTTTCTTTCTTTTTCTTAATTTCTGCATATTTCTTTATAAAAAAAGCCTCTCATATAAGCTTTAGATGCATCCCAAACAAAGTTAATAGATGTTTCATTATTTAAGTTATAATGAAAAAAGTTTTGTAATTCTTGTTTTGCTTCGCTCACTATTTTTTCATTTTTTAAAAGATAAGGGTTTATTGACCATCTAACTACTTTAGGGCTTGTTTTAAAAAACAACCTTATAGGGTTATGATCGGACCATACGGTTGGTAATACCTCCACCTTACTTACTTTTTTACATAGCTCCGTCGAAATCAAAAACATATCGATTCTTGACCAGGACTGGTGTACTGGGGAAAAAAACGTGTAGTCTTTTGTATTTCTATAAAGTATTCTCCAGATATCCTTAATTGATAATCTTTCTTGGAGCTCAAAAAAGCTTCTAGGTAATTTACCTTGTGTATTTTTTATTTTTTTAGATGATCTTCTATCCAATAAAGGGTCAATGACCCCGTTCCAATCCCCCATTAGAACAATCTTATCCGAATTTATGGCTTCCAATTTATTTAATAAATGTTCATAAAAATTCCCTTTATTCGCCAATGGCGCATAGATCCCCATTAACAAAATATTTTCCCCTTCAAGATTAATTTTTACCAACATATAATGGCCATTTTCATCAGAGAGGAGCTCTTCTGGATTCAATCTTGGGTGTATGTACATTACTACACCCTTTTTCTTATTTTTTGCAGATGATATAAATTCTATCCCCAATTTCTTATTCTTTAAATATTTAATGTCTTTTTTCCTTATATGAGTTTCTTGTAAACAATAGATATCAGTGCCCAATTTTTGCAAATAATGATTTATTTTTCTTCTTTTTTGTGGTGTATTTAAACCTTTAACATTCCAGGAAATAATTTTTAAAGTATCCATTATATTATTTTTATAAATACACTTGTCAAAATCTGGATTAATATTCAAAGATTAATCTATAGTGGAAGCAACTTCCTGTGCCTTCTATAATCAATTAGTATAATTAATACTATAGTGACCTATTTCTATAATTCTATATTTCTATTTCTATATTTCTGTATTATTTCTATATTTCTATACTTCTATCTTCTATTTCTATATTATGTCTGTACTATATCAAATATATCTATGATGATGTTATATCTATATTATATCAATTTATCTTAGCCAAAGAATTAACCAACACAATTACAACAAAGCAAAGAAAATACAGATAGAAGATTAGCTTGATATCTATTTTTACACTATCTCAAATATTAATTTCAAACCAAGTACACACTATTTCCACTGTTATTTTCAACCTTCCCCTGGTTCCTTTTCTTCTTCCGAAAATTCCTCTTCTCCACTCCTTCGTAAATCTTCTTGATCATATAGGGGGTCTTCGTCCAACCTATCTTGTCCTTTCTTATTTTCCCTATACCTCCAGTTCTCCGCCCCCAATACCTGATATTCTTCTTCTAATGGATCTCCCCTGTTGTATTCTTTGTTTCCCTCAATGGGTATGATACTATAACCTTTTTCATCTATATTACTTCCTTTTGATTCCGCCTTCTCCTGTTTTTTTCTAGTAGTTTTTCTCCTTTCTTCTTCCCTGTCCCAAAACCTCCTTGCTTCCTCCACTGTTCTAATCACTACTCTCCTTTTCCTTATCCAAAAGGATAGACCTTCCGGCGTCCCCCATCTATAAGCAATACCTTCTTCCCAGAGGAAAGACGTAAGGAATGAGTATTCCTTTCTTTTTCTCAATAGTCTTGTGGGGACGTCCTTCAGAATCTGAACCTGAATACCTTTAATTTCTAATGGAGATTCATTGTGTTTCTTTAACAATAGGTCCCGGATTTGCCTCCTAACAAAATAAATTACGATATCCCTAGGGAGGTTCTTCTTTTTCGCTATCGTCGAATTTAATCGAAAAACCCTATCGATTTCAAATTGGAATTGAGTCACTTCTTTACCCAAAAAATTTGCCAATTTTTCAGTAATAAATTCCAATAGTTCCTCCTCTTTATCTTCTACAACCCCCCTAATTTTTACACATTTTTCCCTTAGTTTTTGATCCCAAATAGCTTTCTCATCGAGGTCCTTTTCTCTAAATTGTCTGACTTCATCTAATTCCTCCCCAAATCTATCGTTTCTAAATTCCAGATTATCTACTCTCTTGTTGACTGCTGATAACTCATTAGTCATCTTATCCATAGTTTGGTTGATTTCTTGTAGTTCTGTTCGAATCTCCTGACGAATTTCCTTTTTAAAATCTGTCATCTCTTGCCGGATCTCTTGCCGGATTTCATACCGCAATTTCTTTATTTTGTCAATAATTCCAATATTTGAGTCATTGGATTTTTGTTGATCTACAGAAGCTCTCCTAGGTAATTGGGATTGGCTCTGTGTCTTGGCTGCCTGATTTCTTGACATCATACTTCTCTAATATAATGTAATTTAAATTTATAATTTCAATTTAAAATTTTGAAAATAACAAATTTCAAAACTGCCAAAATTTCAAATTTCAAATTTCAATTTTTTCAAATTTTTTTTAAAAAAAATAATCCCTTCCTTTTCTCTTCCAAAATTGTCTAGTACAAAGGTTCCAGATTCTATTATATACAATGTATCTATATATAGAATAACAAATTTCTAATTTTCGGGAATTCAAAATTTCCAAAAATTCCGATGCTAGTATCTTACTTCAACTTCAGCAAAAATTCCAATTTCCTAATCCTTTCTTTTCTCCCCCTCCTCCTCTTTTTTCCCCCTCCCTCTCCCTTCTCTCTTTTCCCCTTTTCCCTTCTTCTCTCTCCTTCTTCCTTTTCCTTTTTTTTTCTTTTCAGAATTATTTCTTATATTTTATATATGTATATATATTTTTTATTTCTTACTTTTTATATCAAATTTAAAATTTAATATTTCCTATATTAAATCAGATAGCCAGCACAAGTCAATCTCCACTCTAATTAAAGTAAAAGGGGAAAAAAAAAAAACACCCCTTACACAATGAATCAGAACTAATCAATTAGTCAATAGAAGCAAATGAAGATTGGAACTATTTCAATCTCTATAATCTCCCCTAACCCCTCTTAAATCTATTTATACCCCTATTAGTAGTATGATGGCAAGTTATAACACTCCTCCAAAATCCCCAAGAAGATCCTTCAGCCGTTAATTATCGTTAATTATCCAAGTAGTGGATTTCTGTACCAGTCCAATCTAATATTTCATGAAACGTAGTTCCCAGTGCTTCTTAATAGAAGAAGAAAATAGAAAAATTCTAAGATCTTGAGGCAGCTCCGCACCTTCCAACCCGATAATCCTAGAGCGTCCTGGAGGACTTTCTTCCTCTTCAAATGTCACAAAGAATCCTAGAGTGTCTCCTTCTTTCCTAGCACCGAATGTTAAAACAAGGAGAGGTCGTTTCCTTTCCTGTATCGTCACCCCTCTAGGACCCCGCGAATCTCTCCTCTCGTATCCTCTGTATCGCCTATTCTCTCCGGACTCGTCGCTCTCCGCCCACTTGGCGCTTTGTCCTCCAAAACTGCAGCCGTCTCCAGGCCGGCGCACCAACTCCCCTTAATATTCAAGGACACGGCAGCTACTCCTCCAGTTCAAACACTTCCCAGCTGCAATTAGTAAGTCCAAGAATTTAACTATTTAGTTGCCAGGGCAATGTTCTTTTAATGTAGATATAGATATTCTTTTAATATATTTAACGTAGATTTCCTTTATAAATAACCAAGGGCAAGGAGCGATGTAGCAGATAAGGAATATAAGAGATCAGTATCCCCACAATTCATTTGAGAAATCCCAAGTATCCGCTTCAAACGAAGAAGTCAGCCTGTTCCATATTGTAAAGTTCTTATTTTACAGTCCTTTCTCTTTCTTTTTCCTTTCCTTCCCTTTATTCACTCTTCTTTTCTTTTCCACCCTTTGCTCTTTATTCTCTCGTTAGTCAAACATAAAGAGGGGCAAAACCCGGCAAAACCCGGATGGATTGATCCAATTTAATCCGTTATAAATTTCTTTGTAAGTAGGTAAATAAAATGAATAGATATCTTACTATAAGCGTATAGCTAATTTTTAACGTCTCTACTCGCTATGTGAGACTTTAAATTCGAAGTAAGTAAGTCTATAAACACTGGTCCGCCTTCCGTAACTTCTATAATTACAACAAAAACAGAGTAAGCTTACTCTTTTCACTGATTAATTTAGTTGGTGGCGTCTTGTCTTCATTCCGAATATCAGCAAGGTGGCCGTGTCTCTCCCGATCCTCTGGCTCTAGCCCCTAAGTCCAAACGGACGAACTCTTTGTATATTTCTAATTATATTTTGAACTTTCGCATTTTTTGTTGGAAACAGCTTTCACCGATACAGACCTTTTGTCTGGGTCTGCTGTTTGTGTTTTTGCAAGCAGCCTTGAGCCCCAGGGCTGGGGAAAAGTGGGGGATGATGATGATGATGATGATGATACCACCAGAAGGCAGCCTCCCCTTCCCCTCCACACAGTTTATCTCTTCCCCAAATGGGAGGGGTTTTTTGGGGGGGTGCGTGGTGACAGCATAGGCAGCCCCCCTGCAATTCAAGATGGCCTGCTGCTGTCCAAGGATGCCTATCATCCACTGGGACTGCTGGCCGCACATATCCAGAACAGACAGGAGCGAGGCTGTGCTGCGCAGGGCATAGGGCTTCCTCCTTTGGGTCCCTGCATTGCAAGCCAGCAGCAGCCAAGGGTCTGAATTGTTGTGGCTTGTGGAACCCTTGAGCCTCATTGTGGCGGCTCCTGAAATGCTTTGTTGGCCTCTGCTCTTTTGCAAGCTGTGATTCTGCCAGCGGCGGGTTGGATTAGATGGCCTTTGAGGTCCCTTCTATCAGAGCTTGGAACGTTAGGCTTCAACATTAACTTAATGGCGCCAAATATTGGGGACTAGAAAGTTAACTTACTACTGGAAGGGCCCAGGCTGCTTGAAAGCTGTGGTCTTCCGCTAAGCCAACAAATGGCTCCCTTTAATTCCATCGCACCCGATTCCATTCCATTCCATTCCATTCCATGTCAAGGTGCACTTTCCATTCCCAGTCCCTTCTTCCACAGACGGAGCCATTCTTCCGTTCCACAGACCCAGACATCTCGCCTTTCTGGGAACGAAATGAAAGGAACCGATGGCATGCCAAAAGAGCTGCTGCTTCAAGCTGCAGAGACAGGATCTACTCTAGTTCTGACTAAACTATGCCAACAAATTTGGAAAACTAAACAATGGCCCACAGACCGGAAGCAGGAGTTTATCACACGGGGGGAAATTGGTCGTTATTAAACAGTGATTAACCCCTCAAAACTGTGCAATTGAAATTAAACACAATTAAAACATGATTAACGTTTTCACACACAAGAGCTATTATCCCGGGAATAACCAGGCAATAAACAGCAACAAATCATTCACAGGAAAATCCTGTGAATGATTTCTTGCTGTTTATTGCCTGGTTATTCACGGGATAATGGCACTTTTATCGCTTTTCACTGCGATGTCATGTGAAAACCATTAGCACAATTGCTAATGGGATAATCGTGCTTTGAACGTGATGTTGTGTGAAAATGTTACGGTAATCACGAATTCACGATTTTGATGGGTTAATCACCATTTATACTTCCAATTGTCCCTGTGTGATAAGTATATATTCCATAAGTACAGTATATATTCCAGTCCCCAAGAAGGGAGACGCCAGGAACTGCAGCAATCACAGAACCATTGCATTAATTTCTCGCACAATAAATGTGATGTTTAAAATTCCACAACAAAGACTCTTGCAATATACGGAGCGAGGATTGTCCGATGTGCAAGTGGGGTTCAGGAAAGGAAGAGGCACCAGGGAGCATGCAGCAAGCATATGCTGGATAATGGGAAGTACTGTACTCAGGAGTTTCAAAGGAAGACCAGCCTGTGCTTTGCAGACTATAGCAAAGCATTTCTATAGATCACGAGAAAGTATGGCTTGCTCTTAAAGAAATGGGTGTGCCACAACAATCGATAGCCCTGATGCGTAACCTGAACTCAGGACAAGAAGCTATCGTTAGGACAGGAGACACAGAAACAGAATGGTTTCTAATTGGCAAGGGGGGGGTCAGGGAGGCTGCATTTCATCACTCTATCTATTTAATTTGTATGCTGAGAACATCATACAAAAGTAGGATTAGACTCAAGATGAGGGAGGCATGAAAATTGGAGGATGGAACATCAACAATCTTAAGATATGCAGATCACACCATAAAAGAAGCAGAAAATATCAGAGATTATTGAAGAAAGTCAAGGCAGAAAGTGCAAAGGCAGGTCTACAGCTGAACATCAAGAAAACAAAAATTATGGCCACAGACCTTCTAGCCTAATTTTAACTGTCTTAGAGGGTGAAGAGACTGAAATGGTTCAAGGCTTTCCTTGAAATGGGGCTCCGTCATCCATCGGAGTGAAGACTGCAGCCGAGAAAAAGCCAGAAGAAAGAAGACCAGGGCTTGGAAGGAACCGGACAGGAGCCTGACCTCTGCAAAGAGCTATATACTGAAGTTGGGAAGGTCCATGCCAGGGGTAGGCAACCTTTTTCCCCCTTTAAGGGCCAAGGAGGGACTTCAGCTCCCAGAAGCCTCAGCCATGTTGGCCAATAGTCCCATGTTGGCCAATAGCTCCTGGCATTCTGGGAGCTGAAGTCCTTCGGCCCTTAAAGGGGAAAGGTTGCCTACCCCTGGTTTAGAACAAAGAGAGATGTTGTAGATACGGTACTTGCAACCCTTTTCCAAAGCTTCAGAGGGCTCCTCTGATGTTCAATGGGAATTGGTGGCTGAGAAGACCTCAACCCTCGCCTCAAGACCATTGCCTAATACAGGGGTAGGCAACCTTTTTTCCCCTTTAAGGGCCAAGGAGGGACTTCAGCTCCCAGAAGCCTCAGCCATGTTGGCCTATAATAGTCCCATGTTGGCCCATAGCTCCTGGGATTCTGGGAGCTGAAGTCCCTTGGCCCTTAAAGGGGAAAAAAGGTTGCCTACCCCTGGTCCATGCCATCTTGCTCTTATTTCTATGGATGGCTGTGGAAGCTGGACAGTGAAGAAACCGGACAGGAAGGAAACCAGCTCTGTGCGGCAGAAGAGCGGCCAGAATACTGTGGACCTCTAAAGGAAAGGCCACGGGCGACGGATCCTAGAGGAGACCAGGCCCACGCTCTCCCTAGAAGCCAGCATGGCTCAAGTGAGGTTGCTGACCTTTGGCCGTGTCATGGGAAGAAGGAAAGAGAACAACACAAAGTAAAGTGGAGGGCAAGAGGAAAAGAGGGAGAGGGTATACCAGACGGACGGACGGACGGATGGATGGATGGAGTCAATCAGAGAGACCACGGCCATGGATCTGCAAGACCTGAGAGCCACGACCATGGATCTGCAAGGCCTAAAAGCCACGGCCATGGATCTGCAAGACCTGAGAGCCACGGCCATGGATCTGCAAGGCCTGAAAGCCACGGCCATGGATCTGCAAGACCTGAGAGCCACGGCCATGGATCTGCAAGACCTGAGAGCCACGGCCATGGATCTGCAAGACCTGAGAGCCACGGCCATGGATCTGCAAGGCCTGAAAGCCACGGCCATGGATCTGCAAGGCCTGAGAGCCACGGCCATGGATCTGCAAGAGCTGAGAGCCACGGCCATGGATCTGCAAGGCCTGAAAGCCACGGCCATGGATCTGCAAGGCCTGAGAGCCACGGCCATGGATCTGCAAGGCCTGAGAGCCACGGCCATGGATCTGCAAGGCCTGAGAGCCACGGCCATGGATCTGCAAGACCTGAGAGCCACGGCCATGGATCTGCAAGACCTGAGAGCCACGGCCATGGATCTGCAAGGCCTGAGAGCCACGGCCATGGATCTGCAAGGCCTGAGAGCCACGGCCATGGATCTGCAAGGCCTGAGAGCCACGGCCATGGATCTGCAAGAGCTGAGAGCCACGGCCATGGATCTGCAAGGCCTGAAAGCCACGGCCATGGACCTGCAAGACCTGAGAGCCACGGCCATGGATCTGCAAGGCCTGAGAGCCACGGCCATGGATCTGCAAGGCCTGAGAGCCACGGCCATGGATCTGCAAGACCTGAGAGCCACGGCCATGGATCTGCAAGGCCTGAGAGCCACGGCCATGGATCTGCAAGACCTGAGAGCCACGGCCATGGATCTGCAAGACCTGAGAGCCACGGCCATGGATCTGCAAGGCCTGAGAGCCACGGCCATGGATCTGCAAGACCTGAGAGCCACGGCCATGGATCTGCAAGACCTGAGAGCCACGGCCATGGATCTGCAAGGCCTGAGAGCCACGGCCATGGATCTGCAAGAGCTGGTCAGCTGAGGGCAGGGGCACTTGGAGGTCACTCTCTCATTCTGAGGGAGGGTCACCATGGGTCGCAGTGTTGTTATAACAACAACCGAAAGAAGCTAAACCTTCCTTCTTTTTGCAGAGGGAGAGAGAAAAGCATGCCTCCGTCTCCCATCGCTTCCTGAACTGAAAATGACGCAAAGGAAGCAAGGAAGGCCATTTCAGATTACAAACGGGAAATGTTTACGTATGGCTTTTAAATCTGAATATGCATGGAGAGCCTGCATCCTTGCCAGCAAATGAAGACCAGACGAGGTCAAAGGAAAACAACTCTCTCGCTTGCATCTGAGGAAGCAGACTGAGCTCCAAAGCACACTGCAGAAGTAATCCAGTTTGAGACCGCTTTAACTGCCCTGGCGCAGTGCTAGGGAATTTTGGGAACTGTAGTTTTGTGAGACATTTCGCCTTCTTCTCTGCCAGAAAGAGCCCTGGTGCCACAATAAACTACAATTCCCAGGATTCCCTGGCACTGAGCCAGGGCAGTTCAAGCGGTCTCAAAGTGGACCATTCTTTCTGCCCTTTCTGGCTTTTTCTTGGCTGCAGTCTTCACTCCGATGGATGACTGACCCCAGCATGGAAAACCTTTTGGACCACTAGTGTCCTGCTGCTACCAGAGCTTCTTTCTTTTAGTGGACCTCAAAGGTGCTTCAAGGCCCCTTTGCCCCTTGGGGGGGGGGAGACAGAGCCCCTAATATTTGCCCCCAAAGAGTCAGCCAGGATGGCCTTGCCCCCCCGCCCCCCCCATGGTCCCCCCGGGGCAGAGGTCCTGCTCCTCAAAGCCAGGAGGCCTCCGGTGGTCAGCGGGGAAGCATCCTGAGCCGCTGGTGGTCATCGTGGCTTGGAGCGGGCGAAGGCCCCGCAGTTCCGCCTCCGTCGGTTCCTCCTGGCTTTCAAGGCGAAGCCTTCAGGTCCTCGGAGCCTCTCCCTGGGCCGGAGGCTGAAAGAAAAAGGAGACGCCCAAAGATGATGATGAGGAGGAGGAGGATTGTCTGTCCTCGGGAGTTGAATACAGGTGTCCCAGGTGTGGCCACCTGAGGGGTCTCCGGGGGAGGCCAAGGGTGGTCCCCTCCCTCCCTCCCCCCTGCAAGGGGCAGTCTGGGGGGCGACCCGGGCCCCTGGGAGCCACAGGCGCCCTCCCTCCTTCTGGCCACGATGACCCTCCGTCCCTCCCTCCCTCCCTCCCTCGGGGTCAGGGGTCTGTCTCCTGCTTCTACTACTAGGCTCCTCGGGGGGAGCCCCCCCCGAGTCCTCCAGCCTTGACCTGAATGGAGACGTCCTCTGGAGGACAACGACGCCGGAGAGCCCCGAAGGCCCTTCACTCCAGCCCCAAGACTGACCGACCGACCGAGAGAGGCGGCGTGGCTCAGCGTCCGGGCTCCAGGCTGGACCTTCTTCTTCTTCTTCTTCTTCTTCTTCTTCTTGGACTTGGCCGGACGGGGTCCGGGGTCCGGGGTCCGGGGCTCCTTCCACGCCGGACCACCTCCTGGGCCGGCAGCTCCAAGCACCCCGAAAGCGGACCTCCAGGCGGAGGAGGAGGGGGAGGACACCCCTGGCCCTGGCCCTGCCCCCCCCTCCCTCCCTCCCTCCCTCCGGCCGGTCCGGCTCCGGGGCTCCCCTCCTGCCCCCCAACGCTCCCCCCCCCCGCCTTCCGAGGGCAGGAGGAGAGGGGCTCGGCCGCAGGGGCTGATGGACACACGGGAAGATAGACAGACAGAGAGACACTCCGGCCGCCCACGGACAGGGAGCGCCGCACTCGAACTCGGGCCCGGCTGCGAGAGAGAGAGAGAGAGAGAGAGAGAGAAGGGGGGGCTTCGGGGTCCAGGGAGAGAGGGAGGGAGGGGCGCTCACCCCCAGAAGGCGGAGGTCCCGCGGCCCCAGCCTGGGGTCAGCCTCCCCCCCGCCCCCCCGCCCCCCCGCCTCCCCACTCCTTTCGGGGGGCAATCCCTTAGCCCCCCTTTCCTCTGAGCCACTGCCGGACCCCCAGAGCAGGCGCCCCTCTTTCCGCCGGGGGGGGGGAATGGCAGAGGAGAGCAGGGAGGGGGCGCCATGCACCCCTCCCCTCAGAAAAGGCTCCGGCCCCAGGCGCCCCCTTGACCCCCCCCCACTGGAGCAGCCAGGACCCCTCCTTCCAGGGGGAGGGGGCAAAGGAAAGACCCCCAACGCCCCCCCCCAGAGTCCGAGCTGAGAGGAGGAAGAGGAGGAGGGAAAGGGCGCCCCCTGCCGGACTCTGGGGGCGAAGAAGGGACGAGGGTCAGTCCTCCTGTCCTGGCAGGACCAGCCCCCCCCCCCCCCCGTTTGCCTCGGGAGGGTCCTGGAGCTGGAAGGGCGCCTCAAGGGTCACCGAGACGAACCCGGTTCTGCCACGCAGGAACCCACAGGCGAAGCACTCCCCCGCCCCCCCATAGATGCCCCTCCAAGCCCTTCCCGACTCAAGGCCAGCTTAGCCAGGGGCTTCTTCTTGGCCCTCCTCTGAGGCTGAGGCTGAGAGAGTGTGGCACTGGCTCCAATAACATGGCAGCCCTCGGCTAGGAATTTCCTCGGCCAGATTTCTTCAGAGAAGCTTTGCCACTATTGCCTTCCTCTCAGGCTGAGAGAGTGTGACTTGCCCAAAGTCATCGGGTGAGGATTTGAACCCTGGCCTCCTGGACTCCTAGCAGAGGAAGGCCATGGCAAACCTCTTCTAAACAACTCTTGCAGAGAAATCCTCAGATAGAAAGGTTGACTTTAGGGTTGCTATAAATTGGAAATAACAATGCAAAACAATTCCAAATTAAAACAATCCTTAAGTGGGATAAAAACATATAGTCAGCCCTCCGTATCCCGGTTTCTTGAGTCATGATTTAAGCATACGCAGCTTGAAAATATTTTTAAAAATATAAATTTCAGAAAGCAAGACTTATATGAGGGATGCCATTTTGGTGCCCCATTGTATATAAAGGGATTTCGATAACCAGAGAGGACCCAAACCCCAGAGGAGGCACCCAGGGCCCCCTCTTCAAACACAACCCTTAAAACAACTTATTAGGAGGCCACAGCAATGATGAGTGCCCCACGGTGCCACCGACATTAGTGTCCCTGCCAGCGTGTGCCCACCTGTTGCCCCCAGGTGCCCCCGGCCCCATCCTTCCCAGGATTCCTTCATTAGCATACCCGACAGCCCCCCTCCTTGCGCTGTATGCCTGTTTTCATATCTAGAGCCAGGCATGTTTTAAGATGCCGCAATGACCTTTGGAACAGCAGGAAGCTTCCCCAGGGAAAAGGCCGGTTGACCTGAAGACATGGGAAAGATCATTCTAGGGCGGCAATAGTAAAGAACGGTTAAATGGGTTTGTTGATCCCTCTGTCCTCCCCCAGGCTTTCCGCATATGCTCTTGCGCTGGACACAAAGGGGGTCCCATTGCTCCAAGGGGAGGAAGACCATCCCTCCTACCTATAGCCCAGCCAGCTTCCCTATCCATCTCCCTTAGGGTCATCCTACATCCGGTCACTGCTTTGTCAACCCAGAGTCAAGAAGACCATCAGCCGAAATTGCCCTTTTTGCCAATTCCATGAGAAAGCACTCAGCCTCTTTGCACTTCGTATGGGAATGTTAAGTACCCCCTGAGGGCACCAAACAGGCTATAGATACCCAACTCACACATGGTCACTCTGGCCATGCAGTCCAGCTGTCCAGAGCCTCCTCTTCCTGTATCGCCTTCAGACACCTTCAGTCTGAGCCGCATCCCGCTTTCCATGGATCCCTCTTCAGGACTGATAAACATCACCCTCTCTACACCTTCAGCCTCCGCTATCCAATTTCCATTCCTCCATTTTGATTAGCCTTGCATGGCGTTTCACATACAAGTGCTGCTGTCTGTGTGCTTTCTTGCATATTTCTTATAAACCCTTTATTCACCAGATGTGATCGCTTCCCGGCCTTTGGGCTGAGATCAAGTGTAGTCTCCATCACATGTGGAGTCCTCCCGCAGTTAGCGCTGGTATACATAGATGAAAGTGGTCCTTCATGTTACCCAACCTGTCGCAGGCCTTCTGTTGAGCTAATGATAATTCCCCCAATGACCAAGAAGACGCAGGCCGTCGTTGTTGGTGGGGACCCCCAAGTCCCCCACCTTTTTGGGTAACAACCCACGGAGTCAGTTGGCGCACCAATTGCACTGAGGAGGAGTTATGCTATGCGCTACCCAAATCCTATGGCTTACTCCCAAGCAGAGTAAATGCCCTCAGTCCATGTTTGAACGGTGACTCGACACGGAGGCAAATCCCAACAATTCAGCCACTCTACTCAGCCAGGGACTTACGGTAGGAATTTGGCCTATGTGAAATGGTGGCGCTTGCGGAACTGTGTTTGCACACCCAGAACTGAGTATGTCCCTTGCACAACAACTGCGCGTGGAAGGGCACTTACACAGGAGTAGGACACCCACCAGATTCTTCCCATGGTGGTCTTATGGGTCTTTTGGACGGGAGCCAGGAGGGCATCCAAAATGATGGGGCTGGGCAAATGGCCGTCTGAGATGACCCTCTTGGTCCCGACCTTCATGCCCACAGCCTTGTACCTGGGCAGACCCTGGCCAGGTGTGGCTTTGCCTGGCAGGTGCCAAGGGCAGGTGAGCCCATTTTACCACCATCTCCCAAGGGCAGACCATCTCCCATGAGGCCCCATAAGGCCCCTCTGTTGGGAGCAAGATTGAGATAAGTGGGAGGAAGAATTGGGAGCCACCCCGAAAGCAGGGGGGGGGGAAGGAGGAGAACCGTGGGATAGATTAACTAGAATTAAGAACTAAATGGAAATAAATTATATTAAATTGGCAACTTTCGGGACTAAATTATTGCATGGTGCTCAAATTACATACAACGGAATCAGTGTCTGGTAATTAACGCCTTTCATTAATGGTATATCATTTAGGCTTGCCGTCTGTTCCGGCTCTTGATGTGATTAAGGACATGTTGAATGAAGGCGATCCAGGAACGAGGGACGGGCAAGGCTGGTGGAAACACGCCGCGATGGCTGGCATCCTCCTCCCTCACTGCTGCCTCCGCTTTTGGCACCGTTCAGATGGGCAGCACCCAACAGAAAGAAGGGCAGCAAGGTGTGTGGGGGGGGAGGAGAGGTAGCCCACCCCAGGTGAGGCATCACCCCTTTGCCAAGCCAACCCCAAAGAGATCGGGCCCCTTGCCAGCCATTGCCAGAGGCTTCCCCAGTGCCCAGCTTGCCCTCTGCCCCTTGGATGGTGCCCAAGGGACCTTTCCCTCACCCTATGACCCCTTCCCGGTGCCTTCTGGGCAGCCAGACCCCTGCCCCAAGGATCTTACAGTCAGCGGGCATCGTCCAGGTTAGCCAAACACCTTGCAGAGATGTCACTCGTAGGAACCCCAAATGGGCCCAGCAGGAAGTGGGGGTGCTGAATGGGGCTAGCCCCTTTTCTGACTGGTCCTGGGCCTTGGCCAGTGTCTGCAGGTGGAGCTTTTTAATGGGATGGGAGGAGGAAGGAGATATCTCCCCTGACCTCCCTGGCCTGATCCGTCCGCACTATCTCCAGCCCCCTGGCTCCCCAGACCTTTGGGACCGTTTCTAACTATGCAGATAGTTGTAGTGTTACGATGCCACTTACACTGCCCTGGTTCCATCCTATGGAATCCTGGGATATGCAGTTGGCCAGTTCTTAGCCAGGGAACTGTAGTGCCTCCCCAAACTAACAACCCAGTATTCCATAGGCTGCATCCTAGCAGTTCAAATGGAATCAGGCCTTTTTGATTGTGTATCCAGAGGAGACAAGGACTGGCTTGCCTATGGTCACCAAGAGGGGTGAAGTCCTTCTCTGGTAAGCAAAACTGTGATTGAGATCATACATCATGCAGGAACTCTCCGTCAAAGCACCTCCGACAGATGGCCATTCAGCCTCTGCTTAAAGACCTCCAAGGAAGGAGACTCCACCAAAATCCTACTCTCCTACTCTCAGAGGTCCTACTCTCTGGAGCAGCAGAAAAGAAGCTTGCTCCCTCCTCAATATCTGACACCTCTTCAAATATTTAAAGAGGGCTCTCATATCTCCTCTTAACCTTCTCTTCTCCAGGCTGAACATACCCAGCTCCCTAAGTCTCTCCTCATAGGGATTCATAGTTTCCCAGGAGGGTGAAAGAGTTCCAGTTGTGGGGTGCTGTTTACACAGCTGTGAACCGAATGTGTCCATTGATCAGCAGCCCCAAACGACGAACCCTAGGAGGGAACTTACACACATCTATGGCACCAACAAAATTCCAGGCAACGGTCCAGCCCAGACCTTGCACAAGCGCCTGAGATTCCCAAGAAGCAGAGAGATAGATGCTCAGGGGAGTCCCTGGGGCGGCTGGCTCTGTTGCCGCATCAGGACCGCTGGTGCTGCCTTGGACGGGGGGCGGGGGGGGACGGGGGGCAGAAACCCAGCACCAAAACGATCCCCCAACTCTTGCAAAGAGCCAAAAGGAGTGGCAGGGCAGCCAGCCAGCCTTGCTGTTACCATCCTTGGTCCCTGCAAGCCCTGCGCCTACCTCTCCTCCCAAGGAGGCCAGCTTCATGGGAAAGGATTTCTGTGGCCTGGGAGCTGGGCACCCCCCCCCCCCAAGAACAAAGGACTCTTATCGCAATATAACAGTCCTGAGTCTGGACTGGGACGGAGCTGCCCACATCAACACAAGGCTCTTTAGAGATTTCCCTGCAAAACTAGTGCGCTTCTACTTGGTCTTTTCCTAGAAGGAAAAATGTGGCTTTGCGTGCCTGGCAGGAGCTTTTGCTTTCTGGGCTGTCCAGTCCCAGGGCCTTGAGGGTGGCATTGGAAGTGATCCATCACTGGCCAGAGAGGGACAGGGCAGGGGCAGAGTCTGGGGACCTTACATGGAAAACCATGGCTCCTCTTCCGCCGCCTGCCTCGGCCTCGGCCGCAGCCCCTGCCCTGCTCTTTCTTTGCACAAGGGTCACCTTCTCTCGTTTGCACTCCCACCCTTGCACTAGCCGCACTAGCTCTGGTGCCAAGACATAGGAGAGGGAAGCAGCAAAAGCCTGAGAGAGGTTTTCTTTCTGCATTTCTTTCCAAAATGGTTCAGGTGCCTGGTCTGAGGGCACCAGAAAAGCGCATGTGCTGTTTGCATGGAATCGACCTACAGTCATGGAAGCTGGGAGGGGATGACCATCTCCTTCCTTCGCTCCCAGATATGGGGTCTTCTACTGTCAGCCTAAATACAAAGACACCAGATCCTGTCTGATCCTGGAAGCTAAGCAGGGTCAGCCCTGGTTAGAACTTAGATGGGAGACTGCCAATGAATACCGGTTGCTGCAGGTGATGTTTCCAAGAAAGGAACTAGCAAAGCCAGCTCTGAGGATTCCTTCCCTAGGAAAACCTTCTGAAATTCATGGGGTCATTATAAGTAGACAAGTGTTTTGAACACACACACACACACACACACACACACACACGTCTGATCTTGGAAGCTAAGCAGGGTCACGCATGGTTAGGACTTGGATGGGAGATCACCAAGGAATACCTGGTACAGTAGGCGATATTTCTGAGGAAGGAACTGCCAAAACCACCTCTGAGGATTCCTGGTCTAAGAAAAACCTCTTGAAATTAATTATTTTATTATCTATTTCGTTTCATTTTGATGCCGCCTTTCTCATAGAATCATAGACTCATAGAGTTGGAAGAGACCACAAGGGCCATCCAGTCCAACCCCCTGCCATGCAGGAACTCCCAATCAAATGATTCCTTTCTCCCAGAAAGGAATCCAAGGCAGCTCACAAATAAAACAAAGGGGTCACCATGACAGGTGGCTTGAAGGCAGATGCCCACATGCACTTGGCAGGAGAGATCCCTCGTGAATCATGCAACATCTGTGCAAGTTTCAACTTATTTGGCCAAGATAGTAAAGAGATACCAGCAAGACTGAAAGGAGTTTGGGACAAAAGGACCAAAACAAAGCCTGCAGCTCTTTGTCTAAAATTCGGCTGGCGTAAAGACCTCAAAAGGGCTAACTCTCTTGGAACCTTTTTGTCTAATTCTGACAAATGGGGAAGTGGAATTATTGCTGTTTGCTGACTTTTTCATGAGACATTAACGCTGCAGCCACACTGCAGAAATAATCCGGTTTGACACGTTTTTAACTGCCCTGGCTCAGTGCTATGGCATTCTGGGAACTGAAGTTTATGGTGGCCCCAGAGGGGAGCATTGAGCCAGGGCAGTTTAGAATGTGTCAAACTGGATGCCTGTCGGGGATGCTTTGACTGAGAGTTCCTGCATGGCAGACAGGGGTTGGACTGGATGGCCCTTGAGGTCTCTTCCAACTCTAGGATTCTATGATTCTATTTCTGCAATGTGGATGCAGCCTAAGTTTTGGAGATCCACATCTAGATTCAGAATCAGACCAGAGTCCAGCAAGATAGAGTCCATTTGGCCTGAGCTGAGCTGACCCCATGGTGGATGGGAGGTCCACTCTGAAAGTTGTGTCCAGCGGTGCTCATCTCTGGTCCTTTCCCTCTTGGTTTTTCTCCAGAAAGACAAAGCCAGGTGCCTCCTCTTGAATCTCTGCTTCGTATCTCCTCTTTCTGTGCTTCATCGAAGCAACTGACCTGAGTCTGATCTCTTCTCTATCATCTGCTGCTGACAGATATTTCTATTGTTTATCCTATTATGCTAACATTTCCGGAGATTGCCTGGATAACGACTTTAAACGCAATTCCCACTGCCTCAGCCTTGGCGGGGCGTCCAATTCAATAATCTCTGGGGCCCTGCCACAGATCGGGCTAATGTGAATCTCGATCAAATCTATATCCGTTAAGGGCATGAATTACAGGTCTGCTGGAGCTCTTCTGACACGCTTGAGGTATCCTTGCGCACCTGGGCTGGTCTAAATGGGCAGAGAGAGGAATGGCGTCTCCAGAAGAGCGTTTGCGCAGAGGCTTCAAAGGCTGGAGGGGTGGCAATGGCAATGGCAATGGCAGTGGGGCAGTGGCAGTGGCAATGGCAATGGTAATGGCAATGGCAATGGCAGTGGCAGTGGCAGTGGCAGTGGCAGTGGCAGTGGCAATGGCAATGGCAATGGCAATAGCAATGGCAATGGCAATGGCAGGGAGGAGGGCTGAGGGGGCATCATGGACCCACGCCGTGCAAAGCGACATTCACATGGATAGCCACAAAGGGGTTGCACCACACCTCCTGGCTGCTGGATGCCAGCTGTGTCTCACTGAGGGTTCCTTGGCCCATGGGAATGTTCTTACAATCCTAAAATCTTAGAGATGGAAGAGACCCCAAAAAGGGCCATCCAGTCCAACCCCCTTCTGCCATGCAGGAACTCAAAATCAAAGCCCTCCCTGGGACAGATGGCCATCCAGACTCTGTTTAAAGACCTCCAAAGAAGAAGACTCCACCAAAATCTCCATTGAGGGAGAATCTTCCACTGTCAAAGAGCTCTTACTGTCAGGAAGTTCCTCCTAATGTTGAAGTGCAATCTCTTTTCCTGGAGCTTCCATCCATTGAGGCTCCATTGTGTCCGATTCTCTGAAGCAGGAGAAAACAATCTTGCTCCATCCTCAATATGACATCCCTTCAAATATTTAAGCAGGGCTATCATATCCCCTCTTAACCTTCTCTTCTCCAAGCTAAACCTACCCAGTTCCCTAAGTCTCCCCTCACAAGGGCTTCATGGTTTCCAGACCCTTCACCATTTTAGTCGCCTTCCTTTGGACACCCTCCATTTTCTTCACATCCTTTTTGAATTGTGGTGCCCAGAACTGGACACAGGATTATTCCAGGTGGAGCCTGACCAAAGCAGAATAGAGTGGCACTATTACTTCCCTTGAGCTAGACACTATACTTCTATTGATGCAGCCTAGAATTGCATTGGCCTTTTTAGCTGCGGCATCACACTGTTGACTCATGTTGAACTTGTGGTCTACCTGGACTCCTAGATCCCTTTCACATGTATAAGTCTCCTTAAGCCAGGTGTCTCCCATCCTATATCTATGCATTTCATTTTTTTGCCTTAAGTGCAGTGCCTTACATTTCTCCTTGCTGAAGTTAATTTTGTTAGCTTGTTTTGTTCTTCTTGACCCCATGATTCAATGGGGAACAGTAACATAGGAGGGATCTTTCTGGCACCCCATTAAAGGCACATAGTGGAAGAATTATGTATCATACAAGAATATGCAACTGCAAGGTTGGTATTCTCCTGCTGGATAGTCAAAAGAAAATGTAGGGCAATGTGTGAATACAAGCAATTTATAAGAGCAGTAAATATTTGCATTATTTGCTAAAAGTTAGACGAGTAACATATTATCAGTACCAAACTAATTTATCCTACTGGATAGTCCCAGCAAGAGTAGACTCACTCATTCTGTTGTTGAAGGGTGAGCCAACGGTTGAGTCAATCCCAATGACGCAATGGGTCTCCTCTGTTTGGGACCACCCCTAGGACTGATTCCCACGTGAAGTAGTGGCACTTGTGCAACAGTGAACTGAATGCATCTGTTGCACAACAGCCAAAGCCGTACTACCACAAGGGTCAGGGAAGTCCCACAGGCGTGGAAGGCGCAGGGCATTTCTTTCTCTGTTCAAAAGAGCTCTCCAGAGGAAGGAACCTGAACAGGCCCATCATCCACAGCAAGCGGCTCTTAGGCCATCTGCTCATGTCTTCCCTCTCATGGGCCACAATGATGTTGGAAAGTCTTTTCTGGTTTTGCGTCAGTGTGGGGAAATGAGCCTTTACCACTCTCATGCAACCTGGTGTCTGCTTTTATTTTAGTGACGTGGAAGCATCTGCCCCCAACATCTCCCCGAATCTCTTGAAAGACACCCTATGCCTGCCTCTCCCACCTGGAACGACAGATGCCGAGGCTGCTCTGGGTGCGAATGAACCCAAGCCAAGACTGCCCTGACCACTGCCTACTTCCATCCCTTCATGCCTGCCAGCGGCACCCCATGGCTTTCGTTTCCACGGGGTTGGTGAATCCACTTTGGGGTTTAATCTGGACTGGGTTCCTCAAGAGGCTGGACCCTGGCTCCCAAATGAGGGCCAGGACCCTAGACAGCTCCCCAAGAGTTCGAATGGAAACCCAGAGCGGACTCTTTGTAGCTCCCACCGGTCATCCTTCCCTTCCCTTCCTCTGCCAAGGACTTGTGGCCCATCTCCATGGCAGAGGAGGGCACTACTAGGTCGCTGGTGCTGGACCTCTCAGAGCCCAGTAATGAGGACCCGGCCCATCTGCCACCGCCGTTAATGACAGCGCCAGCCCTGTGCCATCCTTGGAGAGAAGAGGGCAGCCTGGGAGTCACTGACTGAGTCGCAGCAGGGGTCAGCCAGTAATTACTTTGGGGCCTCCGATGTGCAATTTCCGTAATTGGTACGCGGGAGTCTGAGGAAGAAGCAGCTCCCCTTCATGAAGCTTCATGCGCCAAGCAGCAGCGGCAGAAGCAGAGAAGAAGGGGAAGCAATGGGGGAGGCAGGCAGGCAGGCAGGCAGGCAGGGCAGGTAGAACCAAGCATCCACCTGCCTTCCCCCCATAGAGCCACCTGAGGGTCTGGAAGCCGGGACACCATGTGCTGCAAAGCAGGGTCCTCTCCAGAAGGAAGGAAGGAAGGAAGAAGGAAGGGTCACTCTGTGCAAGAGAGCCTCAGACCACGCTGCTGCCCAAGAGGAGCCACCATTGTGCCCACCCCGTCCCCGAAGCTGGGCAGAGAGGAGGTGGAGGGGGTGGCCATGGGGGACCGCTGGAGGCTGGAACCTCTCTCTCTCTTGGGTGCATAACGAAATAGGGTGGCAGGGTCACAGTGGACAATGACGGAGGACATCTGGACATGCCACTGTGTTTTGCTGGAGGACCCTGTGTATGTTCTGAGCCTCCAAGACAGGGCGGTTCAGCTGAACAAACACGTAATGCAACCGTAACATGCAAATGTGACATAGCATAGCCTAATGTAATGCAACATAACGAAGCATAATATAACATAACAAGTGGACATAGTATTTATTTATTCATTTATGCCTGGCCTTCCTCCCACGCCAGGACCCAAGGTGGCTTCTTAGAACATAACATTCAGGCAGAAGGCTTGGATTCCGGTTATTGATTTGCACACGCGTAAGTGTGGGTCATGGGCACACCTGTCTCTTTTCGGGTGGGGCCTGAGGGATGTGCCAGGGCCCTTTCTGATCCCTCCAAAGCCTCCCCCCAACTCCATTGCTTCTGCGTTTCATGGGATGGGATGGGATGGAGGCAACTCAATGCGGGGAGATGTGGCTGGTATTGGCTCTGGGGGGAAAGGAAATGGGCACGCAGCAGACATTTTGAAAAGGATTGCTACTGGGGGTCCCTTGTCCCATTCAGAAGGTCCCTGAGCGGAAACTTCTTCACCACCAGAATTATGACATTCAGGTTGTGATGAAAGCTTATATTTTTAAAAGGAGGAAATCGATATAAAACTATAAATACATGCACGCACATCAATACCTTGTTTCTGGGTTTTTTTGGTGCTTTCTTTTCCGACTTATAGCGAGCCTAAGGCAAACCTATCATGGGATTTTTGGGGCAAGATTTGTCCAGAGGGGTTTGTCCTTTGCCCTACTCTGAGGCTGAGAGTGTGTGACTTGCCCAAGGTCACCCAGTGGCGAGCAGGGATTTGAACTCTGGTCTTCAGAGTTGTAGCCCAATGTTCAAACCACTGTTGCTCACATCAATATCTTAGCAATTTTTACTATCTTGCCCACCCCCAGAATATATCTGAATTTTAAAAAAGAAAATAAAAATCTCTAAAATTCTTATTTAAGTTAAGGAAAAATGGCTAAAAATACGCCTTATCCAGGACTGCAAAACATATATATTTGGAGTCTGATTTTTTTATTTAAAAAAAGTTTTTTTGGTTTGTAATAACTTCCAGAAGGAATTGGAAGAGGAGCGGGAAAGAGGTGGTTGGCTGATTAAATTATGTGTGTCTAGAACCAGATTGGCGTAGTGGTTTGAGCAATGGACTACAATTCTGGAGACCAGGGTTTGAATCCTGGCTCAGCCGTGTAAACCCTCTGGGTGACCTTGGGCAAGTCACACTCTCTCAGCCTCAGAGGATGGCATTGGCAAACCCCTATGAAGAGACCTGCCAAGAAACCACCACGATAGGATCACCTCAGGGTCGCCATAAGTCGGAAATGGCCTCAGGCACACAACAACAACAGCCACAGCATTCTCTCTCGTGGGTCCAAAGGCCAGGGCTGGGCGTCCCTTTGGAAACACACCGCTGGCCCTTGTCGAGTGTCCGAGTGGTGTGCGTTCCTGCGGTGCGAGGCGAGAGCCCTCCTTTCCTTCCCTCGGCAGCCGAGACCAGCCGCCTTGGCCTCTTCCTTCCTTCCTTCCTTCCTTCCTTCCTTCCTCCCTCCCTCCCTCCTTTGGTGGCCGAAGCACCTTCTCCTGACCGGGGCCTGAGAGAAGGGCACAGAAGTCCCCAGGCAGAGTATAAGGCAACACAACTGACATGACGCAACGTAACACAGAGACAGAAGTGACACAACACAACCTAACCGAAAGTAACAGGACATGTCTGGCTTCACACAGCATCTCTCTCCCCATCATGGCAGGCTGGTAAGCGAGCGGCCGCCGACTCCGAGACCCCGAGGGGCTTCAGGGAGGGGAGCAAGGACAGGTCCAGAGACTTTGGCAGAGGCATTTATTGAAAGAGGCTCCTGGTTTGGCTCTTGCTGGGGGCCAAGGCCAGGAAACAGGTACAAAGGGCCCAGGAAAGGCAGCCTTCCAGCTGGATGCAACAGGAGCAGAGCAGAGGTGTCCATAGCGGGGTGCAGGGGTGCGGGCTGCACCGGGTGACACCCCAGGAGAGGGGTGACGCCCACTTGGGCCCCCTCCCACCGCGCCCCCCCACCTTACTCCGACAGTAAGAGGAGGCCTCCTCAGGAGCAGACCCCTAAAAGAGAGGGTCCGGCATGCCCTTTGGCCCTGGCAGACCCCTTGCATTGGGTGACACCAGGGTCGGGGATGCCACTGAGCAGGAGGAGGGCGGCATGGAGCTGGGGGCAGTGAGAAGGCAAGGGAGCCCTTGGATTAGACAGCCCCCGGGGGTCTCTTCCAGCTCTGTGAGGCAACAAGGGAGCCCACCAGAGAGACCAGGCTGAGGGGGCTCCTCTCTCAATCAGCCCCCTCCCCAGAGATGTCTGCCCCACAGCAGGGCCAACCCTGCCCTCAAGTATTCAGGTCTCCCTCCCTCTCCCTTCCAGCTCAGCTTGACCGCCTGTGTCTTGTCTGGCTTATCATGGATTGAGAAGGAACCCCAAGGGCCATCTAGTCCACCCCCTGCCAGGCAGGAACTAAAGCACTCCTGGAAGATGCCCATCCAACCTCTTCCAAAAGAGACTCCACCACCCTCCCAGAGATTTCGTTCTTCTGCCCAACGGCTCTTAACGGTCAAGAAGTTCTTCCTAATGTTTTGATGGAATCTCTTTCCTTGCAATTTGAATTGATTGGTTCGCATCCATGAGCCAAGAGGAATCACGTCTTGCACTACGCTATTCCAGCACAACGGTTCCACTCTACCTGCCATGCTTCCATCCTGTGCAATCCTGGGATTCGCCGTTTACGTAGAGAGGGGTACTTAGGATTCTCAGCCAGAGAGCTCTAGTGCCTCCCCATATTGCAAACACCAAGGTTTCATAGGACGGCAGGGCCATGGCAGATAAAGTGGGATCAAAGTGCAACAAGGACATGGCGTTAAAGGGCCAGGGGTCTTGCTCCCTCCCGATGGCCGTCTCCTTTCACCCTACACATCCATTTCCTTTTCTCCAGGCTGAACATGGCCAGACCTCCTCAGCCGGCTTGGTTTCCAGGGTCTTACGTCCCTTGGCAGAAAAGGGTGATTAATTCATAAATCTCCTCAGCTAGCGCTTGCACAAGGCTGGCGTGGTGGTGACCCTCGGCCTGGCCTGCTGCCCATTCGTTCGCTGGTGAGGCACCACTGCCCAAGCGTCCTTTGAGGCCAGTCCCTCTTGTTATTTCCAAGGCAGCAGCTGGGCAATCTCCTCTGCGTTTCCAATGCCTCCAGCCTTCCCCATTAGACCATTAGCTCTTTCGAGAAGGGGCCATGCAGGCACTCTCCTCCAGCTGAACCTCCATTAAACTCCCAGCCGCTCTCAGTTCTTGCCCATTACCCGGCTACAGCTCTTCTGCCTTTAAGGACAATAAATCCCCCTCTTAGCTCTCCCTTGCAGTCCATAAAGCGCACTGGGCTGTGCCCAATTTATACAAAAAGGGACAACTTCCCCATTACAGCAAAGAGGCAAAAAATAACTCTGAGGTTCCACTGTGGGATTTTAGGGCACTTCTGGAGACTTGGAGATCTATCTCAGTGTTCTTCTCTGAGTCTGTCTTTGGAGAGCAGAGAACGCCTGGGATTGCAGCTAGCGTGCCTCTGCGGGATGGAGGTTTCCTCTCTGAGCCTTAGATGCCCAGCGTGTCTCCGGGAAGCTCTTCCGGGTCCTGCCTTTGGCTTCTTCCCACTCGCTCCCATCCCAGGAAATCAGAAAATTGGAGCTCTTGGTGGTCAGGGCAAAGGCAGGGCCTTGTTGGTGGCTATGCCAAAGCGTTAGAAAGCCCAGGAGGCCTGGCAGGCAACCCGATTCCCTTCTGCTCAGTTTGAGGTGCCTTATAAAACTGAGAGGAGTTTGCAAAAAGGCCACTGAGACCGTGATGTCCCAGTATGAAAAACTGCAATGGCCGCTTTACGATGGTGCCAACCGAGGATGATGACCAAAGCCGGGTCCTGGGGCTGCTTGCTGCTCCTATGGCTCTTTTTGCAGCCCCTCCACCAGACCCCTTGGGCAGCCCTTGGCCAAAACCAGGGTGAATTGCGTCTCCTCAACACCTCCAGGAACAGCAATTCACCTTTTAAATAGGGTGCAGAGTCCCTTTGCAATGCTTAACATGAAAACCTTTTGTTTTGCAAAACCAGAAAAGGACGTGGGGAGGCTTTGGGGTTTTTTCTTTTCTGCCTGGGGGCATTTGGGGCAGTCCATCCCTCCCAGAGGCACAAAAGTGGGCTGCAGTTGCCCACCCCATGCTGCCCCTGGTGTAGAGGGAGGCCTTTGGGATGGCTTATTGACCACAGCTGGCCAGTTGTGATCATGGGGGGGGGGAGGAGGGAGGCACGGCTGGGGCTTCCAATCATTCAAATGCAGGTCATGGCCCATGATGTGCTGCCAATGACTCTCTCATACTCTCTAGCTGCTCCAATTTGGCAACGACAGCCACAATTAATCCTCTGCTGTCCCACTTTCTCTGCTGCTTTGTCCCGGCTTCCCTCTCCTCCTCCCACTTTCCCCCTTTTGTCTTCATCTTACTTCAGTTGCTGCAGACTGAGTTCAAAGTGCAAAAGTAGTTTGCACTCCATGAACTCAGCAGGCAGAAGAGAGAAGAGGAGGAAGCAGAATCTCACCCTTCCCAGTAGGCCCAGGCAAAGGCAAACTGCTGTGTCCTCTCCTAGCTTTCCTTTCTTCCTCGTCAATATGCTTTGCCATCTGGGCCACTCTGAAACTCTGATATTTCTTGGCCACGTGTGCCCTGTGAAATGTTGTCAGGTACGGTATGCTCTTCCCATGGTCTCAGAGGTGTGGGTTCACACTCACAAATGCATGTGCCCCATGTGCCCCCAGGGACCCTAGGGCCAGAGGTCCCCCTTGGGTGACCTATCTGTATGAGCTGCTATTGGGGAGACAAGAAGAAAGGATTCCCAGAGGACTCTTCCAGCAACACCTGCCGCCTCCTGCCCTCCTCCATCACCATTTGCCCTTCAGGAGGAATTCCTCTGAGCAGAAGTTCTTGTGGGCTTGATGGCAGGGTCTTCTCTGCAGCAGCACTTGGACTATGGGGTCCCTCCCCAAAGAAGTCAGGATGTCTCCATCTCTTCCCTTTGGGGTTTCTGGCAAGCGGTGCTATGACTCCTTTTCATCCTGGAGAGAAGTGACCAGTGGGACTCTGTCCTGGGCCCAGTTTCCTATTCAACATCTTTATCAATGATTTGGATTGAAGGAATAGGGGGGCATGCTTCTCAAATTTGCAGATGACACCAAATTAGGAGGAATAGCTAATACCCCAGAAGTCAGGATGAAAATTCAAAATGCCCTTAATAGATTAGAAAGCTGGGCCAAAGCTAACAAAATGAATTTCAACATGGAGAAATGTAAGGTAATGCACTTAGGGCAAAAAAAGAAATGCATAGATATAAGATGGGGGACACCTGGCTTAACATGTGAAAGGGATCTAGGAATCCTAGTAGACCACAAGTTGGACATGAGTCAGCAGTGTGGTGCTGCAGCTAAAAAGGCCAATGCAATTTTAGGCTGCATCAATAGAAGTATAGGGTCTAGATCAAGAGAAGTAATAGTGCCCCTCTATTCTGCTTTGGTCAGGCCTCACCTGGAATAATCCTGTGTCCAGTTCTGGGCACCACAATTCAAAAAGGATGTGGAGAAACTGGAGCGTGTCCAAAGGAGGGCAACTAAAATGATGAAGGGTCTGGAAACCATGAATCCCTATGAGGAAGGCCTTAGGGAGCTGGGGATGTTTAGCCTGGAGAAGAGAAGGCTGAGAGGTGATATGATAGCTGTGTTTAAATATTTAAAGGGATGTCATATTGAGGAGGGAACAAGTTTGTTTTCTGCCGCCCCAGAAACTAGGACCCAAAACAATGGATGTAAGCTCCAGGAAAAGAGATTCCACCTCAACATTAGGAGGAACTTCCTGACAGTAAGGGCTGTTTGACAGTGGAAGACAGTCCCTTGGAGATTTTGGTGGAGTCTCCTTCCTCGGGAGGCTTTGATTGTGAGTTCCTGCATGGCAGGGTGGGGTTGGACTGGATGGCCCTTGGGGGCTCTCTTCCAACTCTATGATTGTATATCTATGTCTATGACTCTGTGGCTTTTCAGGGCCCTTGTCTTGACAATCGGAAGGTGGCTGCTGTCTGGCTGTTTTAACTCTCTCTGGTTTTAAAACTATTTTTAGGGAATGAGTTCAGTCTGTTTTTGAGTGATGCTTTTATCTGTTGTACATTGCCTCCGGGGCTCTGGCAGACTGAGAAGTGGTGACTGAGTGCTTCACATAAATAAATATTAATAAAACCCCTGCAAGAAATGCATTTTCTATGCTGAAAATCCACCTCCTGTGCAGGGAACGGTGTTTTCTTTGCAAAGTTCCCTGTTCACTGCGCAGGAAATATGTTCTTTCTGCAAACATGTGTTTTCTGCAAGGAAAGCCCCCGTATTTCTGGGTGGATGAACACTTTGCAGCGTACAAAGCAGCTCAAGGAAGCTTCACGGTTGTCTGTAAAGGCATGCCTCGGTTTGCAAAATATTTTTACATCTGCTCAGTCCGGCCACGCTTTTGCGCCTCCTTCTCTCTCTACCTGGAAGGTGTTTTTTTAAAGAGCAAAACTGATATTGGGAAGGTGGTGAAGGAAGGCTGGAGAAACCTAGACTTTTCAGAGCAAATAATCCAAGAAAGTGTGAGCTGGGAAAGAACAGGATTCTGCGCTAGGCAATCCTCCTGTGTCTGTGTGTTTCTGCCTAGAACGCGCAAGGAAACAGCAGCTGCCTCCAGCATGCCTTACGGAGCATGTATGGACAGCGAAACAACAGAGAGAGCAAAAGGATGATGCGCAAGTAAGGATGCCCAGCAGCGTTTACAGAAGCATTGCTCTAAATGAAAGCCACAAGAAAGAAAATGCAGCCCTGGGTGCACCTGAGGTGATCTCTGGGAGGTCCAAAGTGTTTTTCTTCTCTGATGCAGGGCTCCTCTGACCTGGCTGCATCATTTCACACGTCCGTCTTGTTATTTTTGGTCCTTCTCATTGTGTGGTGCAGGATCCTGTCCCAGTTCTTTCCCTGTTATTTCTGCCTGTTAAGGAAGGAAGTAGTAGTGCCCAGGGATGCATCTACTTGGTCCACGGAGGTGTGTCTGCATTCTTCCCGAAAGGGATCCCAGAGATTCAGCGAAGGACCCCCTTTCTCGGCTAGGAGAAGATTAATAATGGCTCAGAGCTCCAGCAGCAGCTTAGGGCTCCCTTGTGTCCCTCTTCTACATAGAGACCCCCAACCATTCGCTTGCAGCCCCCGCTTTCTCATTTGTGCCCAGGGCTTGCTTTCTCTCTCCTTGGCCAGCAGGTGACTGTCTGCAGAACTGGGTTTATTTAGGGAGTCATGCCTCCCCTGGAGAAGGAATTGGCATCAGAAAAGGCGGAGGGGAATTCACAAAAGCTTGTGCAAGAAATGGCTCTTTCTCAGCCGGCCTCAGTGGTGCTGCCAGAGCCCCATCTCTCTCTCTCTGTCTTTGGATGTCCCTAAAGTGGGAGGCTGGTCTGGGTGGCCTGGCAGCTGCTCTCCTCCATCCCAGGGCTGGCCTCCAATGGGGCAGGTGGGCCAGATCCCCCCCACACACACCTGCTTGACCTCTGGGAGTTGTGGGTCTGCAGAGGGCAGAGGGCTCCATCCTCCAAAGGGAGCCACTGACTCCAGTGCCAGGAAACGGGGAGTGTGTGTCTCTGGTGCCTTCTTGGAGGTTCGGGAACTTCTCCTCCTCCTCCTCCTCTTCCTCCTCCTCCTCCTCCTCGATGTCTTCAGTCTCCCCTTTGATTCCCCAAAGTGTAGCAGAAAAATGGGACCGGAGGCCACGGAATCAGGAAAGTGAGTTACTTTATTGAAGAAGTAACACCAGCGGGCCCAGCAGGAAATAACTTTCCATGTTGCCGAGCCCCGAACTAAGCTGCTGAGGATATTTTATAGTTTAGTCATAATACGCATACAAAGAGCAGCCTCCTTCCCTCTCTTGCCTAACTAATTTCACTATATATATATATATATATATATATATATATTTGGAGGCAGGAAGAGGCCCCTGCGTGCCATTCCCTGTTGCACAAGTGAGCGGCTGGTGCAGATGCCAGCATTCGAGCGCAGCCACCGTGGTCCGTAGCACTACAAGAGGCATGGCTACCTGGGGCAAACGTGATGGAGGGTCTCAGCCAGGGTTGATATTCACATGCTGCCCATCGGTGGAGTCATGCCAAGCGTAGGACCCCCAGGGCCATGAGCCTCTGTTTCCCCCACTGACCTTGCCCCCTTGACCCCGTGGCTGCTGGCGCGTAAGAGGGTGCCTGCCCTAGATGCGTGGGAGCGCTGACCCACCGGAGTCTCCCTGCGGCAGAACTGCAGGTGAGGCCCTGCTTTCATTTTGACAAGGAGAGACCTTGGCAGCTAAGCAGGGTCACCCCTGGTTAGTACTTGCATGGGAGACCGCCAACAAAGACCGGTTGTAGAAAGGGTATATTTCAGAGGCAGGAACTGGCAAAACCTCCCCTGAGGATTCCTTGCTTAAGAAAACCCTGTGAAATTCATGGGATTGCCATAAGTCCACAGGCAACTTGAAGGCACATATACAAACACAAGATCTGACCTTGGTCCCTTTTCTCCAAATGCTGTGGGCTGGAACTTCCAGATTATGGGAGAAGGTGCCTTTTTGGACGGTCACTCCTAGCATAGATGGCCGGGGGATTCTGAGAGTGGCAGTTCCCCCCTCCCCAAAAGGTACCTTCCTTAAACCCAGGATGGCCAAGAAATCCCAGGTGCTGTAGGCTCTATTTCAGAGGAAGGAACTGGAACCACCTTGCCTAAGGAAACCCTACAAAATCCATGGGGTCACCATAAGTCAACTGGCAACTTTAAGACATGCACACACATGGCACCAGATCTCATTTGGGAGCTAAGCAGAGTCAGCCCTGGTTAGGACTTGGGTGGGAGATGGCCAAGGGACCCCAGGTGTCTCAGAGGAAGGGACTGGCAAAACCACCTCTGAGGAGTCCTTGCCTAGGAAAAGCCTGGGGGAAATCCATGGGTCTCCATAAGTCAAAAGGCAAGTTTGAAGGCGCACACACACACTGACACACATTCATTCAGCGTCTGGAAGGGAACAAGAAATATCAGAGGAGCCTTTTTTCTCCACTGAGAGGCCAAGACCGCTGTCTGGGGATGATGGTGGTTGTAGTGCAACATCCCAGGAAGAGGAAGGCCGATTTATTGGATTGTGGACAAATCCCTGAATTTTAGGGATGAAAATCCCCCAAGAGGCAAATGGTCCCCTTCCCTCTGCATTAGGACAGCAACAACTCTCTCCAGTCACAAAGTGACTTTGCCATCACTCTCTTTGTGCGCCAACTTAAGGAACGTTTTAACGAAAAGAGGAGCCGTTTTTACGTGCCACAATTTCCATCACAGACAGTGGAAGATGGTTTGGCCAGTGGCTGAGAGTTTTCCCCCTCTTCTCTCAATTATCCCTAGAAAAGACAGGCCTTCATTCTGTGGGAAGCTTGCGGTGGAGAACATTAACACCCAAATTAACGTGAATATCATCTTCATCAATCTGTTTTATGTCTTCTTCTCGCACGCTGATAAAATCTGCAGCATCCCTAATGAAGGACTTCAAAACAGAAGCTGGGCTTCAGAGGGCTCCTAATGGAGACGCAGGCGGCTCCTCCTGAGCGGATGGATGGGTTTATCCGGAGGGGACCGGACCCCCGCGCCGATCTTTGGGGGGCATCACCAGCTAAGGCTGCTCTGGCGATAAGAGAATAAGATGTTATCTGTTCCTCACAATGTTCTGCTTTGACACAGAAGAGTGTTAATGGCATAGCTATGCAAACCTTGCATCATTATCACAAGAAACGTGGGACAGTCTGACCTGATTTTCCCATACAGATGCATGCTGCTCCACCCCGTAAAGGAAACCGCATCTCAAAATTTAAATTGACAATTATGCCAAAGTGCGCGTAAACCAACCGAAGGGCTGAGACGCTGCACTGAGGAGACAGAGAGGGACAGCGTCACGCAGCACCTTCTTCGTGAACTGCAACCCAGAGCAATCCAGTGCGCAGGTGCATTTCACATCCAGACACACGCTCAATGCACACCTATGCAAAAGGGGCACCGCACAAGCAGAGTGAACGTGGACTGGATGTGGCTCTTTGGCATTGGACAAAAGGTCCAAGCACTTCTTTAGGGAAAATTGCACCCGAGTAAGTCACCAACAACATGCCGGATGTGGGGGGGATCCGGCCATGTCTGGAAAACTGTGCCCTGTTCTGGCTGGGATTCCCCAAAAAGGGCTTTGCAGAGCTGGGCAGGTGCAGAAGAGGGCTGGGGAAAACTTCTGGGGTGAGAGGGAAGAAGGGTCCAAATTTTAGGGATTTTTAGCCTAGAAAAAACTTGGTAAAAGTCTGAGAAATGGTGCAGGATGTGAGATCCCAATGTTTTATTCACTTTCGTTGTTGTTCTTGTTGTGTGCCATCAAGGTGTTTCCAACTTATGGCAACCCTAAGGTGAACCTGTCATGGGGGAATTCTTGGCAAGATTTGTTCAGAAGAGGTTTGGTTAAACTGGGATTCGAACTCTTGTCTCCAGAGTCATGGGGTTTCACACCCTCCTCTTTCTCTTCCTCCTCCTCCTCCTCCAAGTGGCTTCCAAATTAAAATGATTGCAATATAGTTAAAAACATAGAAAAAGTTAGCATTAAAACAGAATTCAACTATTAACAACATTAAAACAGTTCCACACATACACTTAAAAACAATTTAAAAGCCATTTGAAAAACGAACATGGCTACACCTTTGAGTTCTTCCTCAATTAAAGGCAGGACTGCACCCTCTTAAAAGCCACTTTTTAAAGGCAAGCTGGAGTGTGTCCAGAGAAGGTCAGTCCAGATGGCCCAAGGTCTGGAAACCAAGCCTTCTGAGGAAGGACTGAGGGAGCTGGGTACGTTTCGCTCTGACAGGACGGCCATCCTTGGATATCAGGAGAGATGCCATGGAGAAGATGGAGCAGGCTTGTTTTCTGCTGCTCCAGAGAAAAGGAGGACATGAGCCAATGGATTCAGGGTACAAGGAAAGAGATCCCATCGAAACATTAGGAAGCCATGTTAGTCTGCAGAATCAGTAGGTAGAGCAAACTTCTAGCAAAGAAAGAAGTTGGCAGCATGAGCTTCCCTAGACTGAAGTCTATTTAAGATGGCCAAATGCATCTGAGGAAGTAGACTTACATCTATGAAAGCGCATGCTGCTCACTTCTTTCTTTCAGTGAGTCTCAAAGGTGCTACAAGAGCTCTCTGCATTATGAAGAACGTAACTATAAGAGACGCCTGACAGTGGATGGACTGTCTCAGAAGGTGCTGGACTCTCCCTCTTTGGAGGCCTTTGAACAGAGGTTGGAAGGACATCTGGATTCCTGCATGGTAGGGAGTGGACCTGATGACCCTTGGGAACACACTTCCTCGGAGTGTGGTGGAGTCTCCTTCCTTGGAGGTCTTTAATCAGAGGCTGGATGGCCATCTGTCAAAGGAGGTGCTTTGATTGGGAGTTCCTGCATGGCAGAATGGGGTTGGACTGGATGGCCCTTGGGGTCTCTTCCAACTCTATGATTCTATGATTCTACCTTCCAACTCTAGGATTCTAAGATGTCTTGACCACCCTTTGGGACGCTGACCTTGGCCTGTGGACCCCTGACCCCACAGCTGCCTCCAGCGGCCCCTGAGTCCTTCTGTGCAAATGGAAAAGGATGGTCCAGGTCTCCCTCGCTTTGCATTCCTCACGCATTCCTCCGCAACCCACTCCAGGGCTTGCTATCTGATGTCATTTGATTTCAATACTTGATATTTAACAGAGTCCAGCGGCTGATATGCGGTGCTGCTTAATGTCATTTGCCGGCACGTGAGAGCTTGTTGAATGGAGATAATGGATTATTACTGGATGTAATTCTGGAGACTTCATTATCAGGCAGTTTGTTTCTTAGCCTCTCCTAACGGGGAAATGTAATGCAATAAAGATTTTGTGGCACATTTGACATCTTGTCTTCTCAAAGCCATGGCTCACAGGGATTCGTCTCCGATTCCTAGCTTCCTACAGTCCTGCCAAGGACCGTTTCCATGAGCTAAAATCTTATTTTACTGACCACAGATTCCACCAAGAGCCCCTCTCCTGATCTGAGGGGCCAAGCATGATTTGCACACGCAACCCTCGCTGCTGCAATACCTTTGCACATCTTCCTTGTGTTTCTGTGTGCTGCACATGCTTTCATCCTGAATGTCACATTCAGAAACATTTCAAAGCTAATTGACTGGGAAAGGAAAATGCCCAGAACTTGGAACTGGACAGGAAAAGTAATTCAGAGCACAAGGGCTTCCCATGAAGTCCCACAAAAATCTAGGTAGAATAGCAGATATATATATAAATAAATATATATAATAAATGAAAAGGGGGGGGGGAGGAAGAGAAAATAAGCAAACAAAATACTTAGAATCATAGACTTGAAGGGGACCTCCAAGGGTCATCCAGTCCAGCTCCCTTCTGCCATGCAAGAAGACACCATCCAAGGCCTCCCTGGGAGAGATGGCCATCCAGCCTCTGTTTAAAAATTGCCTCCAAAGAAGGAGACTCCACCGGACTCCATTCAGGCAGAAGCATCTTCCACTGCTGAACAGCCCAAAAAGTCAAAAAGGGTGGAATCTCATTTTGTTGGGGATTCTGCAACTCAAGCCTACTGAGTCTTCATAGGAACATATATAGATGCATGTCTATGATAGTTTATTGTTTTATGGCCCCTCATTTCCTCCTTCTCTAAGAGCAGTGCTCTTTTCTTTTGTCCCTGGAGAGATCCCCATTGCCTTTCTCCTTCTCCTTTGTCCTTCGTAGGGAGCAGCATGACTTTGTAGCACGCAGATAAGAAACTTTCTTTGCAAGCATGTAGACTACTTTTTACCTCATTTTCTTTGCAACATGAAACTTTACCTGTGTATGAATATGCACATGATTTTGTAAGTAAATTTACCTTTTTATATTACTCTTTGCCTTAGTTCTTTATTGGAAGACACATGGGGGCTGGAGATTAAAAGTGGACTAGTTTGCATTTTCCTGCTTGTGCACTTTTTGCTGTGTTCACTTTGCTGGTGAGATTAAATCAGTCTCTCCTATTTTCCTGAGCTTTCTAACAAATCTCAAGAAAAATCCCATCACTTTTCTTGCAATGTGAATCCATTGGCTCATGTTCTAGTAGTCTCTGGAGCAGCAAGAAACAAACTCATTCAGTCTTCTACTTATTTTCTATTGCTTCAGATATCTGAAGACAGCTGTCAACAGGACACCTCCCAGTCTTCTCTTTTCTAAACATACCCAGCTCCTTAAGTTGTTCCTTATTAGGCTCGGTTTCCAAGGTTTCTTGGTTTCTGAAGTACCTACGTAAGAAGGTTTCTGTATTTTCTGTCCCTCGCCATTCTTATGTCAACTTGATCAGATTTCTCAAGAAAACAGTCCCCATCATCCATTAAAGGGGAGAGTTAGAATCACATAGTCCTCTAGAGATGTTGCTGGACTCCAACCCCCAGCATTCCTCACCACTGGCTCTGCTTCATAGGGCTCAGGGGAACTGCAGTCCAAGCGCAGCTGGGGGTCTGTGTGCTCCCTCTTGGAAACATGGGGAAAGCAGTCCAACAACAAGAGCCATGGGGCTTGCAAGTGTTATCCTTGGTGGTGGGAGGCCATGGTGGATCCCATGCAGAGGAATGGTGGTGAGCCCAAACCAGGTTTAGGGAACTTTCCAAGGTGCTGAACTGAGGTGAAACTTCCAGCATCTGGACTGGAGAGATCCTGGGAAGCCTGGAAGGATCCGCTGCTCCAAAGATTTGGGACTTGGGAGGTGGAGGAGCGATGGCTGAGTCTGAAGATGTTTGGGGGTTCCAGAGCAACTGGGAATCCCACTTCACTTTCCCCATTGGGATCGGCCACCTGGTGCATCCTCTGCCATCACTTAACTTGTGAATGAGTTCCATTTCTACCTGCACAAATGTTCCTTTGGATCTGCACAGTCTCTGTGTGAAGAAAGCCGTTGTATTTCTTGAGGACAGGTCTAGTGCAAATTTCTTCTATGAATCTCCAAGGCCTCTCCCCCTCCCAGGACGAGGCCCTACCTTCCCTGAATATTTTGGGAGCACTGCTTGGCACCTGGTTAGTGACACATGCTGGAAAAAGTTGCACTGGACACACATAGTGAATTTTTGGGCCACATGGAGTCCAGCTGACAGTGGCCAGAGTGGAGTTCCTCCAAATGTGGAAGCATTGTGCACATGGATGCACAACACACCTGAGAGGCATTCTGCACTGCTCTTGTGCCGTGCGTACATTGGCCACCATGCCCATCTACCAAGAGAGCACTGCTGTCCAGCGCAGGAACTGAGCAGCAGAAGAATGGTGTCACTCCCCTGGCAGACCCTGGCGCTATGCTGAAGCCTTGCAGGATCAGGGCCCAAGTCTCCCCACATGAGTAGAGCTGGCCTCTGAGAAGCCTCCTCTGGCTTTCTTCTCTCTCATTTTCCTGGGCTGGAATATGTCTCCCATCTGCAGCAGCAGAAACACTCAGTGCCCCTGCCCCCCAATTCCCTTCACCCACAGAAATGCCCTCATCCTCTTAACAAGAGGCGATGCTGCTTCTGCAATCTGCTTTGCACTCCAGCTGCAGTTCCCACTCTGCAAGGGCTGTTACCTTTCATAAAAATATAATAATGGGGGGAAGGCAGGAGTCTCAGCCCTGTGTTGATCCCCAATAACAGTCAATGGGAGCCTCAGGGACCCAGAGCTCTGCCCCAATATCTGGCTTCTGACCTGACTTGTCCTGGGCAGCCTTTGAACCAGGCCAAGGTGAGCTGCGCTGTTTCCTCCACTGCTGGACTGGGGTCCAAACTGGATCTTCTGGTTAATGCCCATTGCTTTATTAGGCTGTGCCAGGAATTAAGGAAGACCAGTTACCCCAAAGATCATCCCTCCATGCTGATTGATAAGCTTCATTGTTTATTAAACTTAATGTTAAAGGGATGTTTTAGGCAGGTAGCTGAGAGGGCACCTCTAGTGCAGGAAAACCAGTCTTGCCATATAAGGACCGTATGTGGAGATCCTGCTGGCTCAGCATGGGAGAAGCCAGGGCACTTAGCCAGGAGAGATCAATTAAGAGCAGGATCTGCATAATCCCTTCATAATCCCTTCATGCAGGATTGCGATGGTGGGTGACAGACCAAGTGTTTGCCAGAAAGCTGGGCATCAAAGGTCACTTCCCTATGGAGAGGAGGACACCTCTTTGGCTAAAACATTTGCACTGATTGCTCTGCCATTTCCACACATCTCTGGCCATTCTTCTTCCTGGAAAATCTACTCAAATTCCTGAGAAACTGCCCCAGGACACATTCCCCTAGATATCTGCCCACCTGGGAAGTCCGAATTCGGTCTGGGTTGAGGTCAGGCAGACACCCTGTCCATATCTCCCTTGACCCCTTAGCATTGCTGGATCCAAGGCAGCTGCTGAGCCATTTCACTTCACAGAATCCCTGATTTGGACCTCTTATTCTGGAATCGGTATCAGCCTCTGCAATCCTGAAAATCACTATCTGCTCCCACCTTTTACAGTACATTGCTAGTTCTTGTATATGTGTCTGTGAGTGTGTGCTTTTGTGTGAAAGCTGATTTCCTCTTTTGCTGTTATGAATCAAACTACATTTGGAACTTGCATTCTGGGAGTTCAGGGTTTTTGGAACCATTATACACAGGTCTGATCCTGGCGTTTTATTTATCCGAAGGCCTCTTGCAGCCTTCATTTCAGCTAAGAAAAGTCCCCCTTTGTATAATGCTTGTGGGTGCCCTCTCGGGACCCCTGCATTTTGGGTAACAGACCCCTCGGCCTTTGGACATGAGCCCGGCAGGCCAAGGAGGCTGAGGCTGAGGTTGAACTGTGGCTGACTGTCTGCGGAGGGGACACCTTCCGTCCTTCCATCCAGCCGCACTACACGAAAGGGCTCTCCAGAGGAAGAGGAAGAGGAGGACGAGGAGGATGCAACCGGGTGCCAAGCAAACATGTTAGCTTGTGAAGCCTCTGCAGTCTGCCTCATTCACAGATCCAGGAAGGGAAGATTGCCAAGACCCATCAAGTCCATCTCCGCTTGTTATCGCTTCTCGCTTATTTGGGGGCGGGGGAGAGAAGCCACCGTCTGTCCCACGAAACACCCCCACACCCCACACCCCACACCAAGGGGCCCCTCCTGCCCAAGGCACAGAGCCAAAGGAGGCACAGATCTGGAAGGAGGAGGAGGAGGAGGAGGAAGAGTTTCTCCTCCAGCCAGGCTGCTCCACTCCATCCCAATGAAAGTGGCAGAGTCTTCTTCCTTGGAGGCCTTTTATCTCTTGGGAGTGTTTGGACTGGGTATTCCTGCATGGCAGAATGGGGTTGGACTATATGGCCCTTGGGGTTCCTTCCAGCTCTATGATCTCCATGGTTCTGTGGTCCCACCTGCTCCCCTTCCCCATTAAGGATGGAGGGGCTGACCCCCATCCCAGGCCCAGCAGTGCCAACCTCAGACAGCTGTGCATTTAGCTTCATTTTCAGTCAGCGCACAAAACTTCCAACAAGCACAGGTGGGCTGAGATGGTGTGGCCTAAACTCCCATCTGTGTGCTACACAGCCTTGTGTTGAGTGGAAGCATTGCACAACTGAAAGTGCAACCCAGTGCACATCTCACACAGGTCTCATGTGCGCACACACAACATCACTGCAGGCACAACTCCATTGCTGCGACCGTGAACTAAATGCAGACTTTCTGCATCCCACCGAAATGTCCAACTGCTTCCCTTGGGGAACCGAGGCACGAATAAGACACCGACTGGAGTCCAGCCAAGATATGAAAATAAAGCTTTCCACAGCATGTCAACAAAATCATTTTTTAAAAAAACAATAATAATAATCAAGCATTCAGTAAATGTGGCATTAAATGAAGTGGCAATGAAATGATCCAAGCTGCGCTGTGTATTTAGAATTAATGAATGCAAAGACTGAAGCAAAAGGGCTACAAACAGGAAAGTGTAGATAGAGGAGGAGGAGGAGGAGGAGGAGGAGGAGGAGGAGGAGAGGACACAAGGGCAGGCAAAGCCTTCTTCTCATTTCATGGGGTCTTGTCTTATCAGCCCCCCAAAGAGAAGCCTTGCTGGAAGCAGGACATCTAAAACCAGAGTTTCCCGACTGAAGGCCGCGGATGGTCCAGCGCTCTCTCTCTGGAGACCTCAGCATCAGAGAGGTCACTCACCCGCTGGACGGTTGGCTCCATTGCCCATCAATTCGGTTCTTTCCCCCAATGTTCAACCGAAATGTACCTTCTGTAATTTCTGTGACTGCAAGCCTAGTGAAGGGGGCAGAGGAGAGCCTGTCTTCCCAAGCGCTGTTCAGGCCTTCTTGCTTTTCATGTTTCTACTTGCAATGCCAGGGACTTCCTCCCATCTGCCAGCACCTTTGACCTCTGTTTTCCAGGATCCTAGAGCTGGAAGAGACCCCCAGGGGCCATCCATCCAATCCAACCCGCTTCTTCTGCCATGCAGGAACTCTCCATCCAAGCCCTCCTCCCTGGGACAGATGGCCATCCAGCCTCCGTCTAAAGACCTCAAAAGGAGGAGACTCCTCCGCTCTCCATTGAGGGAGTGCCTTCCGCTGTCCAGCGGCTCTTACCATCGAGAAGTTCTTCCTGAGGTTATGATAGGATACCTATTTGAGTCTGAATCTATCTGGATTTGAATCCATTGAGGCTCCATTGTGTCCTCTTCTCTGGAGCAGCAGAAAGCAAGCTTGCTCCGTCCTCAATGTGACATCTTTTGAAATACTTTTGAAATAGACGGCTATCGTATCACCTCTTAACCTTCTCTTCTCCAGTCTGTCTGGATTTTACTTCTGAGGTCTCTGAAGGTGTTTGCTGCCTCTTTCATGAAACTGTAGGGTCAGAGAGTCGGAAGAGGCCACAAGGGCCGTCCAGTCCATTCCCCTGACCCTCACGGCCAAAGGACTTTGTGAGACGGCCATCCAAGGAAGCGCTTAAAGGCCTCCAAAGAAGGCAGGCACTTTCTCATCCATTCCTATTCGCAAAGCTGAGAAGGGTTTCTTCTGCCCTTTCTTTCATCCATCAGAGTGGCTAATAAAAATTAAAATGATGGGAAGTGTCATGCCCAGGACACACGATCTCTATCCGACAAGAGACCCCAATTGACCTCTCTTGGAGCCTCTCTTTCCTAAGAGAGCTGTAATCCCATCTGCAATTATTTGCACACCGTCTGCGTTTAACCAGTTTGTCGATTTAAAGCCCTCAGGAGGGACTTTGCCAGCTGCTCTTCCGAAACCAGGAGGAATGAGGGCCACAGCATCCCTCAGTCCATTGTGCTTGTAGTCCTCTCATGGAAGAGACCCCAAGGGCCATCCAACCCCCTCCTTCTGCCATGCAGGAATACACAGTCCAGGCCCATCCAGCCTCTGACTGAAAACTGCCTCCAAAGAAGGAGGCTCCACCAGTTTCCCAAGAGAGCAGCATGAAGCCATTGCTCCATTGTCTCCTATTCTCTGGAGCTGCAAAAAACAGGCTTGCTCCGTCCTCAGCATGACTCCCCTTCAAATAGGTTTTTGCGGGTTTTTCAGGCTATGAGGCCGTCTTCTGGAGGAATTTATCCCTGGCGTTTCTCCTGCACCCGTGGCTGACGTCTTTGGAGGTTCTGGCATGGAAGTCAGTGGGATATCTATATCTATATCTATATCTATCTCTGTGGGACCCTTGGTAGGGAGGAAGTGGTTTTCCCATGTCAATCTGTGTGTTGGTCTGTTGTTGAGTGGCAAATACTTCAGATATTTAAAGAGGGCTATCATATCCCCTCTTAACCTTCTCTTCTCCAGACTAAACATTCCCAGCTCCCTAAGTCCCTCCTCATAGGGCTTCATGGTTTCCTGACCCTTGGGCAAAGATTTGAACCCTGGTTCAGAGGGCTTCGTGGTTTCCAGTCTCTTCACCACCTTTGCCAAAGAGTGTTGGGGCCTCACAAAACTACAAATCCCAGGATTCTGCAGGATGGAGCCATGGCAGTTAAAGCAGTGTCAAACTGCATTATTTCTACAGAATCATAGAATCATATAGTCGGAAGAGACCCAAGGGCCATCCAGTCTAACCCCCTTCTGCCATGCAGGAACTCCCAATCAAAGCATCCCCGACAGGTGGCCATCCAGCCTTTGTTTAAAGACCTCCAAAGAAGGAGACTCCATCACTCTCCAAGGGAATGTCTTCCATCGTCAAACAGCTCTAACTGTCAGGAAGTTCTTCCTAATGTTGAGGTGGAATCTCTTTTCCTGGAGCTTGCATCCATTGTTCTGGTTCCTCTTCTCTGGAGCAGCAGAAAACAAGCTTGTTCCCTCCTCAATATGGCACCCCCTCAAATGTTTAAAGAGGGCTATCATATCCCCTCTTAACCATCTCTTCTCTAGGCTAAACATATCCAGTTCCCTAAGTCTCTCCTCATAGGGCTTCAGACTCTTCACCATTTTGGTCACTCCCCTCTGGACACGCTCCAGTTTCTCCACATCCTTTTTGAATTGTGGAGCCCAGAACTGGACACAGTATTCCAGGTGAGGCCTGACCAAAGCAGAATAGAGTGGCACTACTACTTCTCTTGATCTAGACACTATACTTCTACTGATGCAACCTAAAATTGCATTGGCCTTTTTAGCTGCAGCACCACACTGTTGTCCTGTGCTCTACTAGGACTCTTAGATCTCTTTCACACGTCTAAGTCTTGTTAAGCCAGGTGTCCCCCATCTTATATCTGTGCATTTCATTTTTTTGCCCTAAGTGCAGTACCTTACATTGCTCTGTGTTGAAGTTAGTTTTGGTCCAGCTTTCTAATCTATTAAGGTAATTCTGAATTTTCATTCTGTCTTCTGGAGTATTAGCTATTCCTCCTGTAGATGCACCCTGATTTACAGAGGAAATATTGGAGATAAAATGAGCAACGCTCAAAAACAAAAACAAAAAAAGGCTTCCAAGCCTAAGACTTGCACCTAATTAAAAACTGAGGCATATTATTGAAGAGGTCAACTTGACCATTCTAAGAGCCTTGGTGGCACAGCGGTTCAATGACTCTCCTGCAGCCACTCACTACTCACAAACCACAAGGTTGCGAGTTCAATTCCAGCCAGGGCTCAGGGTCAACTCAGGCTTGCATCTTTCCAAGGTCCCTAAAATGAATCCCCAGATTGTTGGAGGCAATTGGCTTACAGTTGCAAACCGCTTAGAGATTGCATAGTGTGGTATGAAGCGGTATATAAATGAAGCTACTGCTATTGCTATGCACTTTCTCTTCTACCAATTCCAACATTTTCCCTTCTGGATACGTTCCAATTTCTGAGTGGCGAAGCAACAAGCCTTGCAAGGAATCAGGATACGAGGCCGATGGACTGAAGAAGGCAGCAGAAGATTGAAAAACAAAATGGGAAAGTTGACCAGAACTAAATCTTGGTAAAATCTGAAATGATGCCAGCACTTTAAAAACTCTGAAGAATGGAAAGTTGAAAAATTAAAAACAAAACAATATCTTGAACGGTAGGAGATGCTAAAACGACATATAACTGGAATGCAAAAAAAGACATCTTGGCTGCATCCGCACTGCAGAAATAGTCCAGTTTGACACCGCTTTTACCTGCCTTGGCTCAATGCTATGGAATCCTTGGATTTGTAGTTTGCTGTGGCACCAGACAGAGAAGGCTAGCTGTCTCACAAAACTACAATTCCCATGATTCCATAGCACTGAGACATGGCAGTTAAAGTGATGTCAAACTGGATCATTTCTGCAGTGTAGATGCAGCCCTAGGTATGAGGGCTGCACAACTCAATTAAGAAGAAAACCCAATTTCAGAGTAACAAACTATAGGGTTTTTTTTTGGGGGGGGGGAATTCCAAAGGGAAAGTAACCATAGCATCCTCCTCCTCACTATGAATGACAGAGTCATATGTTGGAGAGAATTGCAAGATACACAACAAAAATACACAACAAAAATGCAGCGTGGATTAAAAGTGTGGCAGTGGAACGAAGGGAAATGGAAGACATTGCAATAATAAAAAGAGAGGAAGCTGCTGAGCAAGCAAAGAAAGTCAAGGGCCTTTGGAAGAGACAAAGTTGGAGGATTGCAAATCTGTCCAGCCCTCATTTCCAAGGCGGTGGTTTAATACCTTCCCGAAATCAGCGGTTACTGAAGAATAATGGATGTCGATCAGCGCTAATTGCGGAAGATGGGAAAACAGGGGCCACTCCAGCCAATTACTGCCCAATTACCCATTTGCCAACAACGTTTAAATTATTGACAGGAGTAATAGCTAATGCAGCCCAGTCCCATCTAATTCAAAAGTCTCTTTATTCAAAGGGACAGAAAGGTAATTGCCGCAATTCCCAGGGAGTAAGAGATCAATTACTAATTCATAAAATAATATTGAAAACCTGTAAAAGATGAAAGACAAATTTGTACATAGCGTGTGTTACGAAAAAGGAGTTTGGTTTTTTGCCACACACACAGAGCAAAAAATGTCATGAAATTTTAGGAACCGTCAAAAACTCTGAAAACAAGCCCTCCCAGCTTTAATGAAATCATGGAAACCATTTTACCAGTCGATGGAGAAAAGGCTAATAATACCAAGCGTGGAAATTTCCAGGGCGATTCCTTATCTCCTCCGTTATTTGTCATTGCAATGATACACTTTCCAGGAATATTAAAGAGGGGAAAAACCAGGGATATGAAATATCAAGGCAAGCTGAAAAAACAAACCACTTATTCTATACAAATGGTATAAAACTATATGGAAAGCCATCATCAGAAAATAAATCCTTATTAAATACTGTATGAATATTTAGCCCAATTTGGAAATGGTAAGTGCTCCACACTATCAGTGAATAAAGTTGTTGAATCGGAAGAAATAAAGCTCTCTGGTGGAAATACCATTAAAAGCCTCAACTATGAAATAACCTTCATGTATTTGTGAATATTCCAAGCGTAGGATATCCAAGAGAAGAAAGGGAAAGAAATCACAAGGACTGAGCATACAAAAAAGGGTCTACAAAGTTCTAAAATGAAAACTTAAGAATACAAGCATAATTAAGGTTGCATCTGTACTGCAGAAATAATCCAGTTTGACACCACTTTAGCTGCCATGGTTCAATGCTATGGAATCCTGGGAACTGTAGGAAACTTGACACCAGAGTTCTCTGGGAGAGAAGACTAAATGTCTCACAAAACTACAGTTCCCAGAATCCCATAGCATTGAGCCAGGGCAGTTAAATTGGTGTCAAACTGGATTAATTCTGCAGTGCAGATGCAGCCTAAGACTACAAATCCCTGGCCCACAGCAGTTGTTTAGTACAATGGTAGAAATGTTCAAGAAGATCCAGATGTGCTAGACAGAAAACCTGGGAAGGTTATGGCAACAAGACACACTTTTCATCATCATCATCATCAAAGCGATGTTAATTACTACATCAACCATCTAATTTTGAGGGTACTACAAGTAAAGCAAACTACCGAAAAGAAGCGATTCTCAAGGGAATACATCAAAGACAGCAAAGAAAAAATGTTGATATACCATAGGTCTCCTCTAGAAAGAAAGAAAGAAAGAAAGAAAGAAAGAAAGTCTCCAGAAGTATTGAGAGTTTCCGGTTCTTTTTGTTTGGATTTTACCTGCAAAGTCCCAGGAGAGAACTGAAGAAGAAGAAAGATGTGTGTAGGAAGAAAAACATGAAAAATGCCATTTTTTACGCCTGGCGGAGCAAACCGTGTGTTAAAAGCACAGAAGGAAAAACTGAGAAGAGGAACACCTGGAAATGGGTCCAAATGGAGGAAGAAAGTGAAGGACTTGTCTCTGGCTCAAGAACCAGGCGCTTCAAACAAATAGCATCAAGGCAAATGTTGGGAAAATAACTGTGGATATTGAATTTAGCCTGTGTAAAGAAAAGGGTTAAACTGTCAACCATTTTATTTATATTTTATTTTAGTTCTTGGAGCAAGATTATGCAGACTAAATATAAGAAATAACATAATGCACCCCAAATAGAGAACAGTGCAGAAATCCAAATGGGATGTAGCCAAGGCATGGACAACTGTGGCCAGATCTGGCTTCTTATAGTCATTATAATGGCTGCAGCTCTTTGGGCCAACTGCAGGGAGATACGGTCCTTCAAACAGCCTGGACCCAAGCCATAGAGGGCTTTGTAGCTCAAATCCAGCACTTTGAGAAACGGACTGGCATCCAATGGAGCTCTTGCCAAAAGGGAGCTAGTTGTATGCTAATAATAATAATAATAATAATAATTTTTATTTATAGCCCGCCCTTCTGCACAACAATGCTCCCTGCCTCCAGCTCCAGCAACAGCCCAGATGCAGCTCTTTGGGCCAGCTGACGTTGTTTCTGAGCATCTTCAAAGGCAGCCCCAGGTAGAGCGCATTGCAGCAGTCCAAATGAGATGTGTCCAAGGCATGTACCACCGTGGCCAGATTGACTTCTTATAGTCGTCATTCTAATTATAACCAGCTAACAGCCCAGATGCAGCTCTTTGGGCCAGCTGACGTTGTTTCTGAGCATTTTCAAAGGCAGTCCAGGTAGAGCGCACTGCAGGTGTCCAAATGAGAGAGATGTACCTCCGTGGCCAGATCTGACCTCTCCAGGAACGGGGGCAGTTGGTGCGCTGGCTTTGACTGTGCAAAGGCATCCCTGGTCACCACCATTGCCTGGGCCTCCATCTAACACGGTAAAGGTAAAGGTAAAGGTGTTCATTCCCTGTTGACAAGGTTGACAAGTGGTGTCCGACCGACCGTTGGGGCGGTGGTGGTGCTCATCTCCGTTTCTGAGCTGAAGAGCCAGCGTGGTCAGAGACTACCACTCTGTGGTCCTGGGGCCAGCAGCACTGCACCGAACGCTGAGAAGTGGTACCTTTTTATCTTTCCATCTGCTAGGTTGCAGAAGTTGGGACTAGTGACGGGAGCGTCACCCAGGCCTCCAACTGCCAACCGGCCGGTCTTGAATCCACAGAGTCAGCATCTTAACCACTTGAGCCACCGCTTTCCTAACACTGGACGAATCCCTATTCCTGGATCGGATCTGTCTTTCGACTGACCAGGAGCACCTCTGTCTTCTCTGGGTTAAGCTTCAGTTTGTTTGCCCTCATCTAGTCCAATGCTGCCTAGAATCCCATTTTGGGAGAAAGGCAGGATATAAATCCCATAGATAGATAGATAGATAGATAGATAGATAGATAAAATTGCAGCCAGACAGCTGTTTTGCTCAGGCTGCTGCCACACTGAGAATTAATGCAATTGGGCAACACTTCAACTGCCATGGCTCAATGCTATGGAATCCTGGGATTTGTAGATTGTTGTGGCAACAGAGCTCTCTGACAGAGAAGGCTAAATCATAAAACACAGAATCATAGAGTTGGAAGAGACCCCAAGAAGGGCCATCCAGTCCAACCCTCATCCTGCCATGCAGGAACTCTCACTCAAAGCACCCCCTTTGACAGACGGCCATCCAGCCTCTGTTTAAAGACCTCCAAAGAAGGAGGTTTGTCTCACAAAACTACAAATCCCAGGAGTCCATAGCATGGAGCCATGGCAGTTAAAGCGGTGTCAAATTGTATAAATCCTGCAGTGCAGATGCAGCCACAGAACCATCTTCCTTGGAATCAGGTGGAAAGGAGTAATATTGCTGGGTATTAATATAATATAATATAATATAGGAGTAATATTGCTGGGTATTACTAACACAGCGGTGACACCTGTGTCCAAAACTCTGGACAAACGCTCCCAGCAGTTTCAGCTTATCAAGCTGAAACATTAAACATTAAAAATATTAAAGTCCATTAAAAGACTACGTATATAAAGGTAAAAAGGAAAGGTATTCCCCGTTGACAAGTTTGTCAAGTCGTGTCCAGACAGCGCCGCATGGCATCAAAAGCCCAACTCTAATCAGAGACGTCTTGACCGAAGGCCATCCAGTCTCTGTTTAAGAACAGATCCCAGGAACCCATTCCACAGGAGGGAAGACTGAGGCATGCGAATGGAGCAGATTGCCAGGAGTGCAAAGCAAGCAGGGCTCTGAACCTAAGCAGCACCAGAGGAAGCCCTCGGCTGGGTCCGGGTTTCTGTCTTCAGAACAGGAGCCCATTGCTCAGAAAGGGCAAACTAAGGGCAAGCGCAGGAGAAGTGCAGAGATTTGGAGTGGGGTCGGGTGGCCTTTGGTACCTTAGGAGGATCCCTAGCCTACAAAGCAGCAGACATCCTCACAAAAGCAAGCCCTTCAAACCCACCTTTCTCTGCTACTGTCCTAAGCCTTGGCTCAAAACAAAACAACAAAGAGAGGCAAATTGGGAGAAGCAACCATGTCCAAGTTCCCCTGTCCAAAGCAGAGTTGGGGGGCATGTCCCTGGTGCACACAACAACAACAACAACAACAACAACACGAAATCATTCTGGGCCCACGCTTTCCAGCCCCACCAAAAATTCACTGGATAGAAGAGTCAAATGGGAAAATGCAGGTGAGGTTTAAGATCATGAGTGCAAAGCTGCGTGCGTGTGCGTGTGCGTGTCTTGGGTGTGCGACCCGCACAACCACACAGAACAACACTGTTTTGCTATTGCGAATTGTTTAATTCTGCTTTAATGCTGGCCTTTGCATATTTTTAGCTATATTGTACTTGTTTTAAAGTAACTGAAAGCCACCTTCTTCCTTCCCAATTTTGGGGAAAGGCGGGTATAAATAAAAAACTTATTTCTTTCAGGTAGAAATCAAAGATATAGATAGCCCTGTTAGTCTGTAAAGTCAGTGTGTAAAGGGATCTTGTAGCACTTTTGAGACTAAATGAGAGAAAGAGGTTGGCAGCGTAAGCTTTTGTAGACTTTATGTCTACTTATGATGAACTAATGCATCTCAGGAAGTAGACTTAAATCCACGAAAGATCTCCCTGCCAAAATATTTATTTCAGGTGCTGCAAGATCCCTTTGCAGACTGATTTTCCAGACTAACTCAGCGATATCTGTAAATAAATATAATGGTCCCTCCAAATTCATTGGGGCGAGGGGTGAAGGACCCCCATGAATATGGGAAAACCCGCAAATAAAAAAACCAAAAACCACTATTATTTTTACCTAAGAGAATAATAATAATAATAATCAATTGGGGCGGCTTACAACAATAAAATCTCACAATATACCCTTTGAAACCCAGACCCTCCCTCCCCTTAAAACAGTATTAAACTTCATGCAATTAAAACTAATTAGAGAGAGAAGACCTCTCTAGGAATCTCCAGGTCCTCCAGTGCAAATCTATGGTCAACATCTGCCAGAAGTTGGTCATAGAATCATCTTGGAGGACCTACAAATGCCTAGAGGAGTCTTTTCTCTAGAAATTTCTAGGATGGGTTCTCCATAAGCACAACTCTATGGTCAATGTCCGGCAGAAGTTGGTCATAGAATCATCCTGGAGGACTTACAAATGCCTAGAGAAGTGCTTTCTCTAGGAACTTCTAGGTCTTCCAGCGCAACTCTATGGTCAACTTCCAGCAAAATTGCGCTGCAGGACGTAGAGATTTCTAGAGAGGACGCATTAATCAAACCCACAAAAGTCAGAGCTGGAAATAAATGTGGAGGAGGTCCAGCTGTGAATAAAGCTGGCTGTCCATATCCACAGATTCTTTATCCATGGCTTGAAAATATACGTATATCAATTCCAAAAAGTAAACCTTGATTTTGCCATTTTATATAAGGGGCACCTTTTTACTGCCCCATTGCATTTAGTGGGCCTTGAGCGTCCACAGATTTTGGTGTCCAGGGGGGAATCCTGGAGCCAAGCCCAGGGGATACGAAGAAGAGCCCAGTGTAGTACTACTACTAGTAATAATAATAATAATAATAATACCCATTGCATTTAGTGGGCCTTGAGCATCCACGGATTTTGGTGTCCAGGGAGGGGGGATCCTGGAAGCAAACCCCATCAGAAACCAAGGGCCCACTATAATATGACCCCCAATAAAGAAGTATTATTATTATCATCATGATCATGATCGTGATTTTTAAAAAGAGGAAGGAAGAGGCGCCATGAAGAAATGGTTTCAAACATTAAGTAAAAGTCTGATTTAACTTTAGGAAGAAGGACTCTTTTGTTTTGACAGTAGTAGGACAGAGTCCTTGGGAGGAGGAGGAGGACAGACTCTCCGTCCCTGGAGATCTTCCCATAATGGCAATAATAATAATAATCAATAGCAACAGTATGGGTTATTATTGCCCGCCTAAAGCGACTTCTTGGCGTTTGCACGCCTTGCTGGCCGAATCCTGGCCCGATGGTCCAGGGCAGGCCTTTTGCAAAGCGAACGGCTCTTGCTGTCCCAAGGAGGCTCGGGGCAGGAGCAGAGAGAGAGAGGGAAGGAAGGAAGGAAGGAAGGAAGGAAGGAAGGAAGGAAGGAAGGAAGGAAGGAAGGCTGGCTGGCCCTTTGCCCTGGAAGCTGCAGGACAGCCAGGCGTGAAGAGAGAGAGAGAGAGAAAGAGAGAGAGAGAGGGCCTCGAGGGCTGGCCTGGATGACCCCTCCCCTCCCCTCCCGTCCCGTCCCGTCCCCTGGTGGCCTCCGTCCAGTGCTGACCCTTCCTCCTCCTCCTCCTCCTCCTCCTCCTCCTCGGCTGGAGCCCCTTCCCCAAGGGCCCCTCCTCCCTCCCCTTCCTGGCCCTCCCGGAGACCCTGGCCCTGGGTCCGAGGGGGCTCCCTCCTCGGGGTCACTGCCCTCCCTCCCTCCCTCCTGGGGGCCGGGGGTCGCGGCTCTCCTGTCTGTGGCCGGAGCCCTCTTCTCTTCTTCTTAGGGACGGGGGGGGGGGTGTCCGTCCGTCTATTCCGAGCCCCCCCCTCCGTGTTTCCAGGGGAACCCCGGTGACGCCGTGACGTCAGGAGAGGTCAGCCACAGCCCTCGGCCGCCGAGGAGCCCTGCTGGACACTCCGGCGAAGGAGGCGGACGGAGGGAGGGAGGGAGAGAGGGAGGGAGGGACGGTCACTCGGGGCCGGAGGAGGAGGAGGAGGAGGAGGAGGAGCCCCGCCCGGAAGGTAGGCGCCCCGCATCCCTCGCCCTCGCCCCCGACCCCAGACCCCAGACCCACCGGACATGCCCCCTCCCGTCGGAGCTCTCCGTCTCCCCCTCCCTGCCGCCTCCCACTCGGCCCTGCCTGAAGCTCCTTCTCCTTCTTCGGTGGCCGCCTTTGGCTCTTCTGGCCGAAGGGGAGGAGGAGGAGGAGGAGGATGCTCTGGAGGAAGAAGGGCTTTGGGTCGGGGTCTGGGTCGGGGGCAGCTGCCTCTCCCATGCCTTTCTCCTCCGCCCCAGAGCCCCCCCCCCGCCAGGGAGAAAGCCCCGATGCCCCCCAAAGCCCAGACGCCTCGCCCTCCCCCCCTTTGCCCCAAGGGGAGGGGCTGGAGGGGGGAGGGAGGGAGGGGGCCTGGAAAAGAAGAGACTCCCCCCCCGAAGGCCAGGGATGGGGGCGCACTGAGGGGGGGTTGGGGAGGGGGAAGCCCCTCTTGGGAAGGGGGCCAGGGCCCTTCTCCCCCCTCCCCCCAGGAGCCCCTAAGGACCCCCCCCCACCAAGCCCAGGAGGAAGCAGAAGCTGCCAGGGTCCTCCCCCGCCCCCCCCCCCGTAAAACCCAAATCACCTGGAGTCCTACAAAGGTCCTCTGAGGGAGATGGATGTGGGCTCAGCCTGGAGAAGGGAAGGTTAAGGGCGGGGGGGGGGGCATGATGTTGCTCTGAGCCTTCCAGACGACTTCTGGCGACCCTGTCTCAGGATCACTGCCAGGTTTCTTCAGAGGGGGTTGCCATTGCCGTCCTCTGAGGCTGAGAGTGTGTGACTTGCCCAGGGTCACCCGGTGGGTTTCCATGGCTGAGCTGGAAATCAAACCCTGGTCTCCAGAGTCAGAGTCCGGTGCTCAAGACATGATAGCCCTGTATTTGAAGGGTGCCATGTTGAGGATGGATGGGGCGAGGCTTGTTTGCTGCTGCTCCAGAGAATGGGACCCAGAGTCTCAATGGAAGCAAAGCAGAGGAAAAGAGATTCCTCCTAAACATTAGGAAGAACTTCCGGAGGGTAAGAGATGGTGGACAGTGGAAGACGCTGTGATCGAGTCTCCTTCTTTGGAGGCCTTTAAACAGAGGCTGCATGGCCATCTGCAATAAAGAGGGCATTGATTGTGTCTTCCTGCATGGCAGAAGGGGCTGGACTGGATGGCCCTTGGAGGTCTCTTCCAACTCTAGCATTCTGTGGTCCTATTCTCTGATTCTGTCTATTACCATTTGTTGTTGATAGCTGTTAGCAGACAGAGCTGACTTAGACTTATGGCAACCCCATGAATAAGAGGCTTGCCAAGAAAACCCTATGATGATGGGGTCACCATGAATCCCAAACAACTTGGGGCAACACAACAACAAAGGGGAGCTTTCCTGGGCGACTTGAACACACACACACACACACACACACTCTTTGAGCAAGACATCCAGACGTTTTACCCCTTGTATAAATCAGACTGGAGAGTATGGAGAGGGAACATGCTCTTTTTAATTTTATTTTATTTTATTTTATTTTATTTGTAGGCTGCCTTTCTCCCAGAAGGGGCCCCAGGCGGCTCACAGAGAAAAGGGTCTCTGCAGGTTCCCCATTACCTACAGGCTCCTTCCTCAGTGGGAAGTCTGTGTCCTGGGACAGTCTCTCCTTCATCCTTGGCCTCTTGCTGGACATCCCTCAAGGTCACTTCTAATGCACCAGACCAGAGCCTTGCCGTGGGCCACTCTCTGGCCAGCGAAGCCCTCTGGCCTCTGCCAAGTGCTAGACGTGGGATGCTCCCGCACCCAGCACTTTGCCAAAGCCTTGAATGGCCACTCCATGTCCCCTTGACCGGCACCAAGGAGAGGACTGTGCCCCATTCGCTCAAAGCCTGGACCTCCATCAGAGAGAGAGAGCATCACTTGGCCGGGACAAAACGGCTCAGTGCCCCACGACTTCTGCAGGACCCCAATGCAGACTTTGCCCAATAGAGCGCTGGTCTCTACTGGTCTCTACTGGGGCAGAACTGTACCCCCTGCCACCAAATCTGTGCTGCCGTTATCATTCATAGTTACCTGTTCATGTCAGCTCTGTCCTATGGGGTCCCTGCTAGAGGGTTTTCTTGGCAAGATGTGTTATTCCAAGGAGGTATTTTCCATTGCCTTCCTCTGAGAAAGAGTGACTTATAGAATCCTAGAGTTGGAAGAGACCTCAAGGGCCATCCAGTCCAACCCCCCCTTCTGCCATGCAGGAACTCACAATCAAAGCACCCCCTTTGACAGATGGCATCCAGCCTCTGTTTAAAAACAGCCTCCAAAGAAGGGACTCCACCACCCTCAGAGGGAACTTCTTCTGCTGTTGAACAGCTCTTACTGTCAGGAGGTTTTTCCTAATGTTAAGGTGGAAACTCTTTTCTTGTAGCTTGGATCCATTGAGGCTCCATTGTGTCCTATTCCCTGGAGCAGCAGGAAAAAAGCTGTCTCCATCCTTAATATTACACTCTTTCAAATATTTAAAGAGGGCTATCATATCCTTCTCTTCTCCAGGCCAAACATACCCAGCTCCCTAAGTCTCTCCTCATAGGGCTTCATGGTTTCCAGACCCTTGGGCAAGGATTTGAACCCTGGCCTCCCAAGGTCCTAATCCCGCACTCAGACCTCTACTCCATACTGGTTTCTTACACACTACAAACTACAAAGCTTCAAACTACAAATGGCTAGGCTTTAAGCTGCAAATCAGGCCAGAAACCCTCAATTGCTCATGCTGCCAGGCCTCACACTACAAACGTTGTTGTTGTTGTTGTCGTTGTTGCTGTTGTTGTTGTGTGACTTCAAGTCAGTTCTGGCATGAGAGCCCTGAGGTTGTTGTTGTGTGCCCTCAAGTTGTTTCCAATTTATGGCATCCCTAAGGAGACCCTATCCTGGGGTTTTCTTGGCCAGATTTGTTCAGAGGAGGTTTGCCATTGCTTTTCCCTGAGGCTGAGAGAGTGTGACTTGCCCAGTGGGTTTCATAGCCGAGCTGAGAATAGAGTCATAGTCCAACACTCAAATCGCTGTGCCATGCTGGCTCCCTATGACAACCTGACCGTAGGGTTTTCTTGGCTAAATTTCTTCAGAGGAGGTTTGCCCCATGGCCTTCCTCTGAGGCTGAGAGAGTGTGACTGGCTCAAGGTCTCCCAGTTGGTTTCCGAGGCTGAGAGAGGATTCCAGCCCTGGACCTCCAGAGTCTTAGTCCAGCCCTTGAACCACTGCACCACGCTGCCTCCCAGAGAATACATATCCCACTCTACACCAGAGGATTGAGGGCAGCATGCAGTCTTGGCAGCAGCCCTTATTCATGGCTGAGACCCTCCTCTCACGGCTTGTCAGTCAAGACACGCGAGGCCCGAGGTGCCCCTGCCCTGCCAGGGTGAAGGTGACCCTTTGCAGACCCCTGTCCACTCGTGCTCAGGCCTCATGGCCAGAGGGGTCAGCTGGGCAGGTGAAGCCTCTCCAGGTGTTATCCCAGACTTTGCAGCCGGGCGCCCTTTCCAGTCAGCTTCTCCTCCACAGAATAGGTGCCAGTGCCTCTGAATCCTGGCACGGAAGGCAGGAGCCACTGCTGACCATGACCTCTGCCAGGAGAGAGATGGAGCGTAATGGTCACTTCTCCAGGGTCCCTTGATTCTTTGCAGGCCCTGGGCCCCATGCAGCCACAGGTGGGATGGCATCCCTACGCTGACCGCTGACCGCCTCCAGCTCTTTCTCCTCCTCATGGAAGCCAGGGGCCAAGGGGCCGAAGCGCTGGGTCAGGACCTGGCCAAGAAATGGAAGGAATGATCCCCAATGATCAGGGAGAGTTCAAGCCTCCTAAGGAAAGAAAATATTTAAATATCAGAAATATCAGAGTGAAACCTGATAGAGATTAGCTTTCATTTGCAGAGCAATGGGGAAAAGCCTCCAGTCTGTGCTGCTCTCTGAGGACTGAAAGTGACTCAGATCCAAAGAAGACAGGTAGCTTGCAACTGATGAAATGTTTGCTAATGGCTTGAATCTACATTTGCATGGGGAAGGCTGGCTAATGAGTAGTTAAAAGAATAAGTATATTCTTTTATAATAGGAATAGTTAATGAATAGGTAAAAGAAGAAATCTTTAATCTCACCATCTCTCACCCGACCAGAGAGAGAGGAACTCTTTCGTTTTGGAGAGTAACGTCCTAAAAGGAAGTGACCTAAATCACATGGTTTTGTTTATTGGTTTACAAAGCATTTATTGCCACATAATTCAATCCTAGTGTTGACCAAATGGGAGGTTTACCTTAAATTCAGTCCTAGTGCTGAGCAAATGGGAGGCTTTAAAGGAGGGAAGGGTTTTGCATGCGGAAACTTCTAGCTATCTAAAAATCCCTCTTGCTGTAAATAGCAAAGAGGGACCGGGAAAGAGGATGCTGAAATCTTCCCACAGGTCCAGGTGCCAGATGGGGGATGTCCATCCCGTGCCATCCCATGAGCTTGACCTCCTCCCCTTGAAGGAACAGACTCTCGACTTGGTGCTCTTTGACCTTTGAGCTTGATCCCCTGGAACAAAATGCCCTTTACCAATTTAGGTTGCAAACCACACAGACATACTGGGACTTGCTTCAACTGCTTTGTGCTCCAGCGTCCTCCGGCTTAGATGGCCGTTCTACTCGATGGCCGGACTCCTGGTGGTGACCGACACCCGCGCAATGTCCCTTCCACATGCAGTGGCACTTTTCTGGCCATTCTGCGATGGCTGTATTTAATCCAAGGTTGCATAAGTGGAGTCCCACAAATGTAACCCTTTCTGATGGGCCTCAGTCCTAATAGTTCACCCTAAGACACAGCCGCTGAACCAGAGAATTTACCTATATCTTGACCCACCACTCAGTAATTGATTTGATGGGTTTACTCTACTTGGAAGAAAACAACAGGGTTCCAGCCAGTAGTTGCACTTTCTTGGATCATGCATACAGTAAGTCTTTCTCAGCACCTTCCTTCCGTCTCCCCTTTGATTCCCTGGAATGGCAGAAACACCTCTGTGCATGATTTCCCATTGCACAAGCACCGACCCACATTGGCAGGTGCCACACTAGTAGTACTATTCATCAGAGGACCAGTGTATTCTGGCCACTGGGGAAGCACAAGAGTCAGAATTACTCCAGAGGAGGACACATGTGGATGGTGGCCTATGGTGGGGCTGCCTTGGAAAATGGGTAAACCGATGCCTGCAGTCCAGCAACGACCGAAAGCAGTTACTAGATGGCTATCTGGGCTTCATCACCCCACACGTCTCCGGCTGGATCTGGGTTTGGTTCTGCGTGCTCTTGGTCAGTGCTGTTTTTGACCTTTAAAGCCAACCGTGGCATAGGATGCTTGAATAACTGGCAGTCTCTGTAGATGCCTGTTATTATTTGCTGTCTAGATCTAGGGAAGTGGTAGTCCCACTCCATTCTGCTTTGGTCAGGCCTCGCCTGGACTAATCCTGTGTCCAGTTCTGGACAATACAATTCAAAAAGGATATTGACAAGCTGGAGCATGCCCAAAGGAGGGCAACCAAAATGGTGAAGGGTCTGGAAACCATGAAGCCTCCGAGAAGAGAGGGAGCTGGGGATGTTTAGCCTCGGGAAGAGAAGGTTATGGAGATATTTGAAGGGATGTCATATTGAGGATGCTCCAGAGAATAGGACACAATGGAGCCTCAATGGAGGCAAGCTCCAGGAAAAGAGATCCCACCTCAACATTAGGAAGAATTTCCTGCAGAAGGTGTTCCCTCTGAGGTTGGTGGAGTCTTCTTCTTTGGAGGTTTTTAAATGGAGGCTGGATGGCCATCTCCCAGGGGAGCCTTGATTGTGAGTTCCTGCATGGCAGATCTGTGAGTGCAGGGAAAGGCCTGGCGAGCTATTTCTAAGACAAACCAATACTTGTGGGGCCTTTAGAGACCAGCAATGCACCCTTTTCACATGCTGGCGGGGGGAGGGGGGGTCTGGAGAAATCAGGACCGAAAAGAAACCCAATGCGGGGGGGGGGGCATTAAGTTCACCTATGGATGTTTACCTGGAAATGCCCCTCCTGTGTGCAATGGGGCCTCCTGAGTGATGGCACCCAATTCTGGCCGCTTTTCCACAAAGCGCTTATCTCTTTTCATTGCCAGGCAAAGTCCTTTTTGCATTTCTGTCTTTGAAAAGGTGCCCCTTAATTTTGCTGCTTGTTTAATGTTGCGTCTGTGAATTTATTTGCATTTCTCTTTTATTTGTTGGATGAAGGCCAACATGACAAGCCCCCCAACTCAAGCGAAAGGCTGTGCTTGGGGGGACTCTTCCAAAATGCTTGGCCAGGGGCTCATCTCCTCCTCCTGATGCAGCGCTGGGAACGCTTTTGCCCTCCTGACTCTCCTGCTGCATCTTCCCTCTGCTGATGGCGTGTTTTGCATCGTGTCCTCATTCTCCGCTAAACGTTAGAAGAAGCCATAATCCACTGGGATGGACTGGCAGCAAATTCACTGCGGGCACCATCATTCAGCTCTAATTTAGGTCACATTCTGACATGGCACTTGTGAAAGCAGGCTGCTTTGCACATGGCTGAGGTCACACACACACACGCACACGCACGCACACCCCTTGCATTGTACTTGAAAAGTGGGGGAAGGCAGGAGGAGGAGATAAACCAGAGCCAGGGAACAAATCTGGCCTGTCTATAAAGGACAGACAACTATTCATTCATCGATTCATCTATTTCCTACTTTCCCCCAATCGTAGAATCCTAGAAGAGTTGGAAGGAAGGGACCCCAAGGGTCATCCAGCCCAACCCCCTTCTACTGCCATGCAGGAAGACACCATCAAAGACCCTGCTCCAAGGAAGCATCCTCCACAGCTGAACAACTTTTAATGCCAGGATGGTCTTCCTAATGTTGAGCTGGAATCTCTTTTTCTGGAGCTTGCATCCATTGCTCCTTGTCCTGTTCTCTGGAGCAGCAGAAAACAAGCTTCCTCCCTCCTCAATATGACCTCCCTTCAAATATTTAAAGAGGGCTATCATATCCCTTCTTAGCCATCTCTTCTCCAGGCTAAACATACCCAGTTCCATAAGTCGTTCCTCATAGAGATTCATGGTTTCCAGACCCTTCACCCTCCTTTGGACACACTCCAGTTTTTCAACATCCTTTTTGAATTTTGGAGCCCAGAACTGGAGATAGTATTATTCCAAAGCAGAATAGAGTGGCACTATTACTTCTCTTGATCTAGACACTATACTTCTATTGATGCAGCCTAAAATCGCATTGGCCTTTTTAGCTGCTGCATTGACTTATCTTCAGTTTGTGGTCTACTAGGACTCCTAGATCCCTGGACTCCTTTCACGTATATATTTCTCTCTCTGTGTAATAGTAGTAGTAGGAGGAGGAGGAGGAGGAGGAGGAGCAGCCACAGCACAGGGGAGTTTTGGGAGGAGGTCAGTTCTCAGGCAGAATTCCAGTCTCTGCAATGACCAAGAACCTGCACTTACACCTTTGTAGGTCACTCACAGGGTGCCTGCCAGTATTATAAACTCTCAACAGAATTAAAAGCAATTTAAAGGTACACCTGTTAAACAACAACAACAATGACAAATGAAGACTCTCGCAGTGCAGTGGAGTCTCCTTCTTTGGAAGCTGTCTTTAAACAGAGGCTGGATGGCCATCTGTCACAAGGAGGGTGCTTTGATTTTGAGTTCCTGCATGGCAGAAGAAGGGGGTTGGACTGGATGGCCCTTGGGGTCTCTTCCAACTCTATGGTTCTATGATTCTAAGACAATGGGGCACATTGCTCAAGGAAAACTCTCTGTTTGCTGCAGGAAGGATGGCATGGAAGGGACCAGAGCAGCCTGACTAGAAAGGCACTTCCAGAGACTGGGAGCAGCCACCCAAAAGGCCCTGTTTCTGGCCTCTTTGCCAGCTGTGCCTCTGAGGGCAACGGGGCCAAGGGAAAGGCCTCTCTGAATATTGCAGGAGAGACAGTGTGGGGTAGCGGTTGGAGAGCATTGGCGTACAACTTCGGAGACCAGGGTTCGATTCCTTGCTCGCCCATGGAAACCCACTGGGTGACCTTGGGCAGGTCACACACTCTCAGCCCTATGACAACTCTGTGATAGGTTCACCTTAGTGTCACCATAATTTGGAAATGACTTGAAGGCACGCACAACAGTGTCAAACAAAGATATTGAAACCTGGTCAGGTGCCTCTGGGAATGAAACGGCCCTGAACTGAGCTGTATAGACCATAAATGGCATTTTGGATTGTGCCCAGAAATGGCCAGGTGGTCAAGTGTCACTTACTTATGTAATGGCTATGCATTTTTAGAGTAGAGAAACAGAAACAGACAGGTAATGAACTGCCAGTTACTTATTTAAGATTATCTATTTTTTTTAGATTATCTGTATTTTTAGAGTGGAGGCAGGAGTTGGCTGGAGTGGAGGATGGTCCATTTTGTCTTTCCTTCTTAGTACCAAAAATACTTTGGACTTTTAAAAGAACACTTATAGCAGAGTGTGATTTCAAACAAATATCAGAGTGGTTGAAGTCTCCCATTACTCTCTCCTTTTAAAAAATATTTTGCAATTTGATCCAGAAAGGCATCATCCAAGTCCTCTGTCTGGCTTGGGGGTCCACAGTAGACCCCCACAATGACATCCCTGTTGTTTCCCTCTCCCTTAATGTCCCCCCAGATGCTCTCTACCTGGCTTCCGGGACTTAAGCCCTGGATCTCTTCACAGGTGTAAACATGCTTGATATACATTGCTGCCCCTGCTCATTTCCTTTTTGGTCTGTTTGGGTGGAATAGGTCATATATACCCCCCTCTGTTACTACATTCCAGTCATGAGGCTCATCCCATTAAGTGATACCTATCAAATCACATTTGCCTTCCTGTGATAAGAGTTCAAGTTTATCTTGTTAATTCCCATTCTCTGTGCATTAGTGTAGAGACATCTAAGACCATTGGTCATTCTCTCCAGCTGATTCTTTGCTGCTGTTTTTCTGTCTGTTGTTGAACTCTTGTACTCTTGGCTCAATTCCCCCGTATGACTGAGGCTCTAAATCAGCGGTCCCCAAACTATGGAACTCAAAATGGTGCCTGACTAGTGCCATTTTGAGTTGCAAAATGGCACCCGGAGTAGTGTGCATGTGCCCGGCATTGCGTGTGCATGCGCACTACTCGGGCGCCATTTTGAGTTCCAGAATGGCACCCGGAGTCGTGCGCACGCGCGCGTGATGCCAGCCACATGCGCACGACTCCGGGTGCCATTTTGGAACTTAAAATGGCCCCCGAGTAGTGCACACGCATGCCTCCGGCCCCCCGAAGATCTGGGGGCCAGCGAACCGGCCCCCGGCTCAAAAAGTGTGGGGACCCCTGCTCTAAATGTATAGTGGCAGAGCATCACAACAACTGATAGCCACTGATGAACCTCTGTGAACAGGTCTACCACCGCTCCCACAGTTCTTTGGAGTGAAGCAGCCTAGCATGGAGTTTGTGAACTGCTGAGGATCTTGGGCAAGTTTAGATTCCTGCAGCCTGTTTGGGGAACTGCTTGAAGAGAAGAGGAGAGGAGAGGAGAGGAGAGGTTGGGATGAATATCAAACCACTTGGGGGGCAGAGAGCCAAGGGACCAGGTGTGCTGAGCATCTGTTCCCCAAACAGGCTGCAGGTGTGCTGAGCAGGAAAGCATCTTTGCTCCAGTCTCTTGGAAGAGGCATTCTGGAGGCAGCGTTCCTCTCGGTGATCCCTTCTGTGGATGAAAAGATTTTTGGTTGAACGTTTTTGCCTCCATGGAAAATTGCAGGTGCGTTTGTGGCCGTTGTCTACCTGTTGGTAGTGTCTAGCAGGTAGTCACAGAGCACAGCATTTGTGAGGGATGATCTTGGCAGTTATTGATGCTGCTGTTAGTTCTCAGGGCTTCTGGTCTACAAAATGCCATTTCTGCACAATGGCTTCCCTTTGAGAGGATGGGTCAGGGTCAATGGGGCACGGCGTGAGCAGGGTTTGAAAAGGACGGGCAGGCCATAGTTTTCCTCCCCATGTGCCTTGACCCAATGCCCCCTCCCAGAAGCCACTTCCACTTCGTTTTTTGTAGTTGTTTATAAAGAACAGGCATGTCCTGGGATGTTTTAGCCCAGGGGAGCCCAAGCATGGGGCAAGCCTCTCCTTATGACCCACTAAAGGGCATTTGGGAGCACTGTGGGGCAAATTATCTGTTCAATTATTTTAAGACGGTGATGGTGGACTCTCCTGAGGATGCACACATGGCCCTCGGGGCAACCTGAACCCGGGGGGGGGGGTCACCCATAGCAACTGCCCCCCAACTCTAAGAAAGGGGCTGGAATCCTGTTGGTGCTTCATGCACAGGCGGAGGGGAATGGGAATGGGAATGGGTTGGGCATTCTTGTGTGACGCAGGACTGTTGCATTCTGTCAAAGTCACAAAAGCTCAGCTCAGCTCCACATGCTGTGCCATTTTGTGCAGTTGTACTGTGCCTGTGCCTGTGCATTGAACACGGTTGCACATGAGCGTGCGTGTGAGTCGCACGTGGGTGCAACTCTGCCCGTAGCATATGCGCAAGCACCTGTGGATGCTCATTCTGCTGCCCAGCGTTGCAGTTCACCCACAAGGCGACTTGGAGCATCTGCCGCATAGTTCCCCAGGCGTGAGGTTGCACTCCCTCGCCTCCTTGGTTTGGGATCCCAGCCAAGGCTGAAAACACAGAGAGCATCTATCGTGCGACACATGAAAGGCTGGCACATCCCTCCCGGCAAAAGCCCCGGGGAGACCCACGTTCCGCTTCTCAGATGCGCGAAGCATTCTCACTTGGCAGGAACTTCCTTCCCAGGAAGCATGGAGGTGGCAGCGGCAAAAGGCCATCGAACGCTCACGGAAGAGGCGGCGAGGAAGGATCGTTTCGGGCTGAAAGGGACCCAAAATGAGCAGAGTGACCCGTCTGTGCTTTCCACCCACCTTCGCTTTCCACCCCGGTGTTTACAATCGATGTTCCTCCTCGCCCGCTGAGATGTACCTGCTGCGAGTGACGCTTCCCTCCGCCAGAGCGGAGTAAAATCGGGCTTCAAGGCATGCTGGCTAAACCTGGGTCTGTTCTTGGATGAATGCATGGCAAGCTCAGACGGAAATGGTGAAGGCGATGCAAGGCCACAGGCCAAGCACCCAGGCCAACCCCCTTCTGCTGCCATGCAGGAACTCACAACCAAAGTCCTCATGGGGACAGGTGGCCATCCAGCCTCTGTTTGAAAACCTCCAAAGACTGAGGCTCCATCACCCTCCGAGGCAGTATGGGTGCCACTGTCTTGCAAGCTCTTACCCTCGGGAAGTTCTTCCTAATGTTGAGCTGGACTCTCTTTTCCTGGAGCTTGCATCCATTGAGGCTCCATTGTGTCCTGTTCTCTGGAGCAGCAGAAAACAAGCTTCCTCCATCCTCAAAATGACATCCCTTAAATATTTAAACAGGACTATCATATCCCCTCTTAACCATCTCTTCTCCAGGCTCAACATCCCCAGCTCCCTAAGTCCTTCCTCATAGGGCTTTATGGTTTCCAGACCCTTCACCATTTTAGTTGCTCTCCTCTGGACATGCTCCAGTTTTTCAACCTCCTTTTTGAATTGTGGTGACTAGAACTGGACACAGGATTATTCCAGGTGGGTACTGACCAAAGCAGAATACAGTGGCACTGTGACTTCCCTTGATCTAAACACTATACAGTTGCCCCTCTGTTTTCACAGGGATCCGTTTCGGATCCCTTCGCAAAAATGGAAACCCACGCATATTCAAGCCCCATAGGCGCGCACCATTGTATGTCCCTCCGTTTGTCCCTCATGCATAAGCAAGGGGCGCAGATCTGAAGATTGTGAAACAGAGGGGCAACTGTACTTCTTTTGTTGCAGCCTAGAATCGCATTGGCCTTTTTAGCTGCCACATCACACTGTTGTCTAATGTTCTACTAGGACTCCTGGATCCCCCTTACATGTTCTGTTGTCAAGCCAGGTGTCCTATACCTGTGCATTTCATTTTTATTGCCTAAGTGCAGTACCATACATTTCTCCCTGTTGACATTCATTTTGTTAGTTTTGGCCCAGGAAGGGGTGCACCTAACATGCCATCCCTGCTAGATGTGTGACCCCTTCTGTCCCACCCAAGATCCTCCCTCCCCCTTTCTCCTAAAAGACCCCTCCAGAGCAGCCTTTCTCTACTTTTTTACCTTAGGGACCCCTGCATAACATGTGTACTTTTTCCTAGTCTCAACCTGGTTGAGAAACCCTCCCCGGGGGGCTCACGGACGACCCCCTGTAAATGCCATATTTGCAACTGGCCTGCTCACCGAAGAGCAAAGCAAAGCAAAGCATCTGTTGGAAGCACCATCCCCCTTGCCTCCCTGAACACCTCTGGTCTGCTCTGATTTTGAAAGCTAAGCTGGATCAAGCCCGGTTAGACCTTGAATGGGAGATGCCCAGGAGGGAATAATCCCAGGGGCCTCAGGGTCCATACAGGGCTAGGGAAGGAAGGCTTATTGCTGCCCATCGGAGCGGAGGGTCCTGGGCCCAGAGGGTCTCCTTCCTTCCAAGGGGGGCCTGGCCCCCTCCAAGGGCAGCCTCCCTCCCATCCAAGAAGTCCTGGCTTCCCTGACAGTCAGAGCAAACAATGCTGCTGGGCAAAGCAGACCCCCCCAAGCCCTAACTGGCATGTCAGGCACCTTTTTCAGCCCACTTCAAATGGCTGGCAGCTGCCAATCAGGGCAGGCAGAACACAGCAAACAAATAAACAAACAAACAAACAGAAACTGAGTGGCCCTCAACTGCTTGGTCCCTTTTGCAAGATCCATTTGCAAAAGGAAATGGCCCCAAACTGTTGTTGTTGCTTCTGCTGTTATTCAGCCCACCTTTTCTCCAGCCGCCGGTTGCAAAGCTGGCTCTTTGGAGCAACCCAGGCACAGATTTCGGAAAGGTTTATGCTGCCCTTGGTCTCTTGCGCTCTGAGCACTTTGGGCTGGTGGCCTCCCTAACTCCGCTGCGACTTTTCTAAAATGTCTGTGAGAAGGGCACAAGCTTTCTGAGAATCAATTGCTTTTTTAGCCCCACAAACTGTTTTTTTTTTAATCCTAGAGGCTGTAATGAAAGTCCTCAGCACTGGAAGAGACAGAAGATAAAATAGAATTAGGAGCAATTTGAGAACATACCTATTTAGCAAAAGAAAGAAAGAAAGAAAGAAAGAATAGGAATAGGAATAAATCACAGAATGGTCTTATCCTACAATCTGATAAGAGCTGGAAGGGACCCCAAGGGTCATGTAGTCCATCCCCATTCTGCCAACTAAAGCACTCTTGAGAGATGCCCGTCCAGCTGCTGTTTAGAGACTCCTTTAAATTTGCAGAAGGAGACGGAGGAGGAAAGGGAAGCTGGGATGGCCTTCGGTTGCTATCAGAGTCGCGATCAATAAAACAAAACGTAAGGTGCCAGAATGGAAAACCATATCAAAACACTATCAGTAAGGCAATAAATCTTCTAAATTCTTATGAATTAATTCAATACCCATCAACAGTAAATTACCCGTCTTGGGCGCATAACACATTACAAAACAAATATCAATCTTTCATAGCCACTAAAAATGCAATTAATTTTAATTCATACACAATAAAGCAATTACATGAATAAGCGACGAAAGCAAACATCAGAAAATAAACCATCCAGCAACTAGGAGAGAGCGAGTGCGAGAGAGAGCTTCAATATAAATATCTAAGTAGTATATATTTAAGAAGGGGGGGGGATCAGAAGAGCAGCATCGGAAGAGCCCTTCCTGCCATATTGTATTGGGGCAAGGACTCCTTTCCTTTCCTTTCTTTTCCTTTCTTTTCCTTTCCTTTCCTTTCCCTTCCTTTCCTTTCCCTTCCCTTCCCTTCCTTTCCTTTCCTTTCCTTTCCTTTCCTTTCCCTTCCCTTCCCTCCAGGGCCAAGGAAAGCCCCCTTCCCAGACTCAGAGGAAGAGGAGAATGCCTGCATCCTCCCTCTTGTTGGCACGGAGGAGGCCTAAGGATCCGTTCCCACCTGACTATCCTCCTTCCATGAATCAGATCAGTCCCACTCCAAAGCCGCCACTAGATCTTGTGGCAGGGAGTTCCTCCTCTTGACTAGGCAGACTGTGAGGAAGGCCTTCCTTGCACTTCAGTGGGTTGCTTCTCCCCATGGTGCATACTTTTCATACTGCTCTCTCATGTCTCCCCTTGTTCTTGTCAATTGCCATCAAGTCAACCTTGGCTTAGGCTTAGGGTGACCCTATGAAGAAGAGACTTCCAAGTGAGCTGGTATCCAGAAGTTCTTTGATTGTGCCTTCCTGCATGGAAGAATGGGGTTGGACTGGATCGTCTTTGGGGGTCTCTCCCAACTCTAGGATTCTAGGATTCTGTCAAGAGCCCTGCTCAGGTCTTGCAGAGTCCAGTCCTGCAGCCTCCATGGACGGAGTTGATCTGCCTATATATAATATGGCGTTCCTCTTTTCCCGCTGCCTTCCACCTTACCAAGTATGACTGATTGTCTTACCAAGCGAGTCATGTCTTCTCATGATATGTCCAAACCTCAGTTTAGTCATCTTGGCTTCTGGGGAAAGTTCAGGCTTGATTTGTACTTGGATCCATTTATTTGTCTTTTTAGCAGTCCACGGTGTCCACAGAACCTCCTCCTCCTCCTCCTCCAGCGCCACATTTCAAAGGAGTTTATTCTCTTCCTATCTGCTTTCTTCACTGTCCAGCTTTCACACTCATACACAGAAATTGGAAATACGATGATGGCAAGGACAATCCTAACTATTTAGTATTCAGTGAGATACCTGCATTTCAGGATCCGGTCCAGTGCCTTCACAGCTGCCCTTCCAAGTCCAAGTCTTCTTCTGGTTCTGGTTCCTTGACTCAGTCTCCATTCTGACTAGTGACCAAGGCATGGGAAATCTTGAACTCGTTCAGTGTCTTCATTGTGTACTTTAATGTTAGGTAGATCATCTGTGGCCATGATTTTTGTTTGCTTAATGTTCAGCTGTAAATCTGCCATTGCCCTTTCTTCCGTGACTTTCTTCAGTAGTTGCCCTGTTATCTGCATATCTTAAACTGTCTTCCCTTACTCACTTTATTTTCCTCTGTATGTTGTAAACTCCAAATTTTGTTGTTACTCTTGACTAAAGTGAGAGCCAGCATGGTTCTGAGCATTGGACTATGACTCTGGAGACCAGGGTTCAAATCCCTGCTCAGCCGTGTAAACCCACTGGGTAACCTTGGGTAAGTCACACTCTCTCAGCCTCAGAGGATGGCAGTGGAAATGGCCAAGAAAAGCACTTAGGTTCACCATAGCTTGCAAACAATTTGAAGACATACAGCAACAATGATTTGTTGATTAATTTATGTATTTTCTCCAGGTGTAGGTTACAGCACTGGTTAAAGCAAAATTGTTAAAAGACTTCGTATAACTTGGCTCAACCATTCAGTCAAAAAATCTGAAGAAGGGAAAAGTTGGGAATAATTAGATAAAATCCTCAAGTGTAGAGAGATATAAAGTTAAATACCAAAGCCAGGGCCCTCCAGACCATTGAGTTTCTGATTTCTGTATATCTTTCTGAAAGGTGACCAGTGAAGAAGGCTGATAGGAAGAAAATCCTAGAATCCTAGAGTTGGAAGAGACCCCAAGGGCCATCCAGCCCAACCCAATTCTGCCATGCAGGAACTCACAATCAAAGCACCCCCTGGGACAGATGGCCATCCAGCCTCTGTTTAAAGGCCTCCAAGGAAGGAGAGTCCATCAAAAAAGGAGTATGTTCCGCTGTTGAACAGCTCTTACTGTCAGGAAATTCCTCCTAATGCATCCATTGGGGCTCCGTTGTGTCCTATTCTCTGGAGCAGCAGAAAACAAGCTTCCTCCATCCTCCGTATGACACCCCTTCAAATACTTAAACAGGGCTATCATATCAGTCCTTTGAAATATGGAGAAGTATGACTCAAGGACTGCCAAAAAGACAAACTGATCCCAAGAGCAAGTTAACCCTGAACCAAAGCCAAAATTGTGGGCGCTGGGTATGTTTTAACTTGTTATATTTTAAATGCTGTAACCCGCCTCGATTGCAATGTAGAGAGGCGGGCTATAAATAAAACTTATTATTATTAAAATAACTCAACTGAAGAAGGAGTCGGAGAAGAGGGAGACTGCGCTCCAGACGGAGCAACACAAACCCTCTCCATGAGCTTTTGTGGCCCAAACAACAGTCACACACACACAGACAGACAGAGCCATCCCCATATCCCTCCTTAGGCATCGATGCGGAAGAGGCTGCTGTTCCCATAGGATTAAGAGGGCTTTGAAGGAATGGGAAGGCAAAGAGGCCCCCGAAAACCCAGGTCCCCATGGAGGCCCCTGGGCAAGAGGGCTGCAGAGGATGACCCCTGCCTTCCTGGGGGAAAGGTTCAAGACCTCCTGAGAGGGAAAGATTCTCCTTAAAGCCAGAGAGTCTCCGATGCACACACTGACCTGACTACAAAAACCTCCAGCCAGGCTTGTGGTCAGGAGAAGAGAGCTGTCCAGAGGAGGGTGGCCAAAATGGTGGAAGGTCTGGAAACCCCCAAGTCCTATGAGGAAAGAAAGACATAGGGAATTGCTGGGTATGTTTAGCCTGGAGAAGAGAAGGTTAAGGGGGAGGACATGAGAGCCAAGTTTACGGTACATATTTGAAGGGTTGGAAGATGGAGCAAGCTTGTTTTCTGCTGCTGGAACAATGAGCAACGGATTCAAAATACAGGAAAAGAAATTCCACCTAAACCTTACGAAGAAATTCCTGCGTGTAAGAGCTGTTTGACTGCGGAAGACGCTGCTGTCTGAATGGAGGCTGGTGGAGTTTCCCTTCTTTGGAGGCTGTTTTTAAACAGAGGCTGGATGGCCATCGGCCGAGAGCGCTTTGATGGTGTCTTCCTGCAGGGCAGAATGGGTTGGACTGGATAGCCCTTGGGGTCTCTTCCAGCTCTATGATTCTGTGATTCCGTGAAGCTCCAAAATGGACACTCTGGTGCTGCTCTCTACTGTGTGATGCATTTTATTATCCATCCATTGGATGAGTTCAGTTCTGAGGAATAGGCCAAACCGGTGCAGAAAAGGGGTCCTGTCTTTGCGGCTGCTGCAGGGTCCCCCTCTTCGCCTTCGTCCAGCCTTGGCTCCACACCTCTTCCTGGCTCAGGGTCTGTGCAAGGAGAAAGGTGGGGGGGGGGTGTCAAGCAAACAAACAAACAAACAAACAAACAAACATACACACAAAGATATACATACATACAGCTGTGTTACTTTCAGTTAGTCTCAAAGGTGCTACAAGATCTCTTTACATACAAATGTCCAGTTACTCCCCGGTCAGAGAGAGCCACTGCCTTTTCTCAAGGGCTCAACTGTAGTCGGGGCGAACAACAGGATTTAGGCTGATGCCTTTCTGATTCTTAGATTCTTGGAAGGGATCTGAATCGTTGTGGTTGTGAGATGCCCATGAGTCGACCTTGATTCATGGTGACCCATGGATGAGGCCCCTCCAAGCCCCCCCCCCCCGGTCCTCCATTGCTCTGCTCAGGTCCTGTGACCTTCCAGATTGAATCTATCCATCTGACCTGCAGTCTTCCTCTCTTTCTACTACCTTCTACCTTTCCAATCTGAATTGTTGGTGCTCCCAAATTCTGGCCAGTAACATCTGGGAGACTGTGGGGCCAAGACCAGCAGCAAGGCACAGATCTCTGCTGTCTCCTTCCTCCTCCTCCTCCTCCTCCTTTGAAAGGTTTCTAAGCTGCAAGGCGCATGGTCTTCCCCTCCTTTCCACCATCAATACGTCACTGTTGTTCTCATCACTGGCGTTATCCTCCTCATCCTCACCGCCACCGCCACCGCCACTCCACTCATCATCATCATCATCATCATCGTCATCATCATCATCATCACCCTCAGCCTCATCTTTGTCCTCATCGGCCTCTCAGTGCTTTTGCAGAGGTCATGAGCAAGCCTTGTGTTGGTTTTGCTGCAACAGTCGAACTCAGCAGAAACGTGGGTCTGTCTCTCTTGTGCAATGTTAAAAAAAGTCTGACAGTGCGAAGCAGAGATTGGAGACGGAGGGAGGGAAAGAGAAAACGAGAGAAAGAAAGAGAGAGGGAGAGATGTGGCGGCTGCGACGGCGGCTGGTGACTCACATCCCCCCTTTGCATCTCCTCGAGGAGATAACATCTGGGAGAAGGAAAAACAAACCACCCAATGTGTGTTGCCATGACCTTGTGTTCGTGTCTCCCCTGACAGCCCCAGGAAGGGCAGCCAGTCAAGCAAAGAGATGCTGAGCCCAAACACAACCACAACAAGGCCCTTTGTGTCCCTCCCGCAGCTCAGCCTTCCCTTTGCAGAACTCAGACTCATTTGGAGGGGAAGGGAGCAGGGCATGCACTCAGTTGCATGGCGGCCACATGGCACCTTCATGCCAGAGGAAGGAGGATGGATGGTCAGAGGGTGGACGGACTCATGGCATGCGCTCAGTTACATGGCGGCCACATGGCAGTCCTCCCTTATGCCCGCATGCCAGAGGACGGATGGACGGATGGTCAGAGGGTGGACGGACTCATGGCATGCGCTCAGTTACATGGCGGCCACATGGAAGTCCCCCCTTATGCCCTCATGCCAGAGGAAGGAGGACTGATGGACGGATGGTCAGAGGGTGGACGGACTCATGGCATGCGCTCAGTTACATGACGGCCACATGGCAGTCCTCCCTTATGCCCGCATGCCAGAGGACGGATGGACGGATGGTCAGAGGGTGGACGGACTCATGGCATGCGCTCAGTTACATGGCGGCCACATGGCAGCCCCCCCTTTTGCCCTCATGACAGAGGATGGATGGACGGATGGTCAGAGGGTGGACGGACTCATGGCATTCACTCAGTTACATGGCGGCCACATGGCAGCCCACCCTTATGCCCTCATGCCAGAGGAAGGAGGACTGATGGACGGGTGGTCAGAGGGTGGACAGACCCATGGCATGCGCTCAGTTACATGGCGGCCACATGGAAGTCCCCCCTTATGCCCTCATGCCAGAGGAAGGAGGACTGATGGACGGGTGGTCAGAGGGTGGACGGACTCATGGCATGCGCTCAGTTACATGGCGGCCACATGGCAGCCCCCCCTTTTGCCCTCATGACAGAGGACGGATGGACGGATGGTCAGAGGGTGGACGGACTCATGGCATGCACTCAGTTACATGGCGGCCACATGGCAGCCCACCCTTATGCCCTCATGCCAGAGGAAGGAGGACTGATGGACGGGTGGTCAGAAGGTGGACAGACCCATGGCATGCGCTCAGTTACATGGTGGCCACATGGCAGTCCCCCCTTTTGCCCTCATGCCAGAGGACGGATGGACGGATGGTCAGAGGGTGGACGGACCCATGGCATGCGCTCAGTTACATGGCGGCCACATGGCAGTCCCCCCTTTTGCCCTCATGACAGAGGACGGATGGACGGATGGTCAGAGGGTGGACGGACCCATGGCATGCGCTCAGTTACATGGCGGCCACATGGCAGTCCCCCCTTATGCCCTCATGCCAGAGGACGGATGGACGGATGGTCAGAGGGTGGACGGACCCATGGCATGCGCTCAGTTACATGGCGGCCACATGGCAGTCCCCCCTTTTGCCCTCATGCCAGAGGAAGGAGGACTGATGGACGGGTGGACAGACCCATGGCATGCGCTCAGTTACATGGCGGCCACATGGCAGTCCCCCCTTTTGCCCTCATGCCAGAGGACGGATGGACGGATGGTCAGAGGGTGGACGGACCCATGGCATGCGCTCAGTTACATGGCGGCCACATGGCAGCCCCCCCTTTTGCCCTCATGCCAGAGGACGGATGGACGGGTGGTCAGAGGGTGGACGGACCCATGGCATGCGCTCAGTTACATGGCGGCCACATGGCAGTCCTCCCTTTTGCCCTCATGCCAGAGGAAGGAGGACTGATGGACGGGTGGTCAGAGGGTGGACGGACTCATGGCATGCGCTCAGTTACATGGCGGCCACATGGCAGCCCCCCCTTTTGCCCTCATGACAGAGGACGGATGGACGGATGGTCAGAGGGTGGACGGACTCATGGCATGCACTCAGTTACATGGCGGCCACATGGCAGCCCACCCTTATGCCCTCATGCCAGAGGAAGGAGGACTGATGGACGGGTGGTCAGAAGGTGGACAGACCCATGGCATGCGCTCAGTTACATGGTGGCCACATGGCAGTCCCCCCTTTTGCCCTCATGCCAGAGGACGGATGGACGGATGGTCAGAGGGTGGACGGACCCATGGCATGCGCTCAGTTACATGGCGGCCACATGGCAGTCCCCCCTTTTGCCCTCATGACAGAGGACGGATGGTCAGAGGGTGGACGGACCCATGGCATGCGCTCAGTTACATGGCGGCCACATGGCAGCTCACCCTTATGCCCTCATGCCAGAGGAAGGAGGACTGATGGACGGGTGGACAGACCCATGGCATGCGCTCAGTTACATGGCGGCCACATGGCAGTCCCCCCTTTTGCCCTCATGCCAGAGGACGGATGGACGGATGGTCAGAGGGTGGACGGACCCATGGCATGCGCTCAGTTACATGGCGGCCACATGGCAGTCCCCCCTTTTGCCCTCATGCCAGAGGACGGATGGACGGATGGTCAGAGGGTGGACAGACCCATGGCATGCGCTCAGTTACATGGCGGCCACATGGCAGTCCCCCCTTTTGCCCTCATGCCAGAGGACGGATGGACGGATGGTCAGAGGGTGGACGGACCCATGGCATGCGCTCAGTTACATGGCGGCCACATGGCAGCCCCCCCTTATGCCCTCATGACAGAGGACGGATGGACGGGTGGTCAGAGGGTGGACGGACCCATGGCATGCGCTCAGTTACATGGCGGCCACATGGCAGTCCTCCCTTTTGCCCTCATGCCAGAGGAAGGAGGACTGATAGACGGATGGTCAGAGGGTGGACGGACTCATGGCATGCGCTCAGTTACATGGCGGCCACATGGAAGTCCCCCCTTATGCCCTCATGCCAGAGGAAGGAGGACTGATGGACGGATGGTCAGAGGGTGGACGGACTCATGGCATGCGCTCAGTTACATGACGGCCACATGGCAGTCCTCCCTTATGCCCGCATGCCAGAGGACGGATGGACGGATGGTCAGAGGGTGGACGGACTCATGGCATGCACTCAGTTACATGGCGGCCACATGGCAGCCCACCCTTATGCCCTCATGCCAGAGGAAGGAGGACTGATGGACGGGTGGTCAGAAGGTGGACAGACCCATGGCATGCGCTCAGTTACATGGTGGCCACATGGCAGTCCCCCCTTTTGCCCTCATGCCAGAGGACGGATGGACGGATGGTCAGAGGGTGGACGGACCCATGGCATGCGCTCAGTTACATGGCGGCCACATGGCAGTCCTCCCTTATGCCCGCATGCCAGAGGACGGATGGACGGATGGTCAGAGGGTGGACGGACTCATGGCATGGCTCAGTTAGATGGCAACCACATGGCAGTCCCCCCTTATGCCCTCACGCCAGAGGAAAGAGGACTGACAGACAGATGGATGGACAGGCAGAGAGGATGGATGGATGGATGGATGGATGGATGGATGGATGGGCAGAGCAGCCATTCTGCTTCACTGGGCCTCGTCGGCTGTTGAGGGTGAGAGGCCAAACCAGAAACTGCAGAGAAAAAGCAGACCTGAAGGCGATTGTGTGTGTGTGTGTGTGTGTGTTTGTGGTGTCAGCACCTGCTAGGAGCTCCAGGAGGAGGAGGAGGAGGAGGAGGGAGAGGCTGCCTCTCCCCAGGAAAGCACTAATCCTGCAGAACCTCTTGAACGGAGGAGCCCTGGGAGGCCCTGGTTCCTTCCACACCAGCATTTAATGCACCAAGAGTCGTTTTCTAGCTCCAAGGGACAGAACTGACTTTGTGGAGCTGTTGCTGCTCCTGCTGCAGACTCAGAAATGGTTGGAGAGCTCTGGGTAGGACAAAGGGGAATATGCTCCCCCCCCCCCGACCCCCTGGATTTTGGGGCTTTGGGGCTGGCCAGGTATGAAGTGGCACGCAGCAGGATCTGGAGGATTCCCAGACAATCCCTCCTCCGTGTTACGCAGGAGCAGAAGGGTTTTCAGCTCAGGGACTGAAGTCCACTTTTGGAACGGTCTTGAAGGTCACAGCCCAGAGGTGGCCAGAGCAAAGGCCAAAGGGCAGGGCCAAAGGAAAGTTGAGTCAGGCCAGAGGTAGCTCTTGCTCCCATGCAACACCTTTCACGGTGGGCAAGACCTCCACAGTCTGCATGCCAAGGGTCCCATCCATCCCATTCAAAGTGTCCCCACAGTGTCTCAAAGCAACTCAGAGCTCCCTGCACTGTCAGTCTCCTTCCCCGCGTTTAAGTTAGCCAGTTGCCTCTGAGATATGAAAGGAAGACGGAAGAAGCTCTGTGGGAGACCTCCATGGAAGGATTGGGCCCATGCGTTGGAGAGGGGCCACACTCCTTTTCCCAGGATGAATGAATGCCCGGAGGACATCCTCCAGAGACAGCCTGCTTGCTGTGTGGAGTGCAGCAGGCATTTTCCAAGGGGCAACTTTTGGGGCTCCCTACTGACAGACACCCCAAGGGCCCTGGTGCTCATGCCTCCTCAATTGGGGAGCAGAAAAGGTTGGGAAACCATGTTGGCTTAGTCGCAACTAGAGCAGAGCCATGGACTCAGCCGTTGAATGGTGAGTCAGTATATAGGTAAATCCCATTGATTCAATGGGTCTACTCTAGTTTTGTTGTTGCGTGGCTCAGGGCAACTGTGGAGACGGTCTCCTAGTGTTTCTTGGCAGGAAGTGTCATTCGGGGGCAAGGTTGCCCCCATTGCCTTCCTTTGAAGCAGAGCGAGTGGGCCTTGCCCAGGGTCACCAAGGGGTCTCCATGGCTGACCCTGCATTCGGACCTGATCTCCCAGAGTCCTTGTCCAACATTCAAAGTACTACATTGCACTCTCTGCCTCTGTTCTTGTTCTTATGTGCCTTCAAGTCAGCTCTGATCTATGGCACCATATAATGGAGTTGTCTTGGCCAAATTTGTTCAGAGGAGGTTTCCTCCAAGGCTGAGACAGGGTGACTTGCACAGGATCACACCCTGTCGGCTTCCATGGCTGAGCTGGGATTTGAAGTACCAGAGTCCCAGTCCAACATTCAGAAGATTAAATCACTCTGGCTCTCCAGTTAGAAGAAACAGTGGGATTTAGGTCTTGGACAGACTACGGAATCCCTGTGTGGGTCTACTAGATGCTGTTTGGTGAGGTGGTCCTCACTAGGAAAAAACCCCAAAAGTCCTGAGAAGCAACTGGAAACGACACATTGCCCCTTCCATTCCCCATGCAACCTTCTGGGGTTCAAGAGGAGCATCAACTTGGTCTCTTTGGCCCTCTGGGCTCTGGAGCATGACCGCCCCTCCTTCAAATGAAACTGGATGCCTGTTATGCCCTCCTGCCAATTCCTTGTGCTTGGAGCGGCATAGGTTTACCCAGTGTTTTTGCAGGTTTGGGAAAAATTTGCCCAGCAGGTGGGGGAGCTGGACGGCAGGCGGGTCAAGGTGGAATATCTCTGGACCAAGGGGAAGTCGCTGGTGGAAGAGTCTGTCTCGGTGGTGCTTGGGTCCAGATAATTCAGGATTTGGTCCCATCGTCTCCCCCAGATTTTCACGGAGATCACTTTGCTCTGCCCCGACTCTGCTCCTGCTTTCCATCGGTTTCTGTGCAGAGCTGCCGCAGCAGAGCCTTTCCAGACAGATTTCCACTCGTTCTCAGGCTGAGGGAAAGGGAGCTGCTGCAGAAGAGAATGGGCTGAACCTCTTGGCTAAAGAAGGTGCAGAGTAGGGCCAGTCCAGAGGATGGATGGTAGCCAGCCATGCTCACCTTCCTCAGTCTTGGTTCTAAGCCAGTGGCTGTTGGGCATAACTGGCTGGATGAGCATGAGCAAACTGAAACTTAATCCAGAAGGACAGAGGTGCTCCTGGTCAGTCGGAAGGCAGGTCAGGGAATAGGGATTCAGCTTGTGCTGGATAGGTTACGCTTCCCCTGAAAATGCAGGTTCACAGTTTGGGGTATGTCTGGATTCAGCTCTGAGTATGGAAGCTCAGGTTTCAGTGGTGGCCAGGAGCGCTTTTGCACAGTTAAAGCTAATGCTCCAACTGCGCCTGTTCCTGGAGAAGCTGGATCTGGCCATGGTAACACATGCCTCAGTTACATCCCAGTTGGATTACTGTAATGCGCTCTGTGTGGGGCTGCCTTTGAAGAGTGTTCAGAAACTTTGGTTGGCCCAAATTGATGCAGCCAGGTAGCTATGGGGCTGGCTATGGGGAGCACGCGACTTCATTGCTCCACTGGCCAGTCAGTTCCTGGGCACAATTCAAAGTGGTGCTTTGGACCTATAAAACCCTTCAGGGATCAGGTCCAGGTTATCATATGCATCTGTGAGCTGCCTTGGGGCCCTCCGGGGAGAAAGGTGGCATACGAATAAATGAATGAATGAATGAATGAATGAATGAGAAATATTCTCCCTTATGAGCCTGCCAGTGAGATCTGCTGAGAAGGCCCCTCTCTGTCCATGCCTGCTCAAGTGCATCTGGTGGGAACATGGGAGAGAACAGGGCCTTCTCTGTGGCTGCTCCAAGCCTCTGGAATAACACACACACACACACACACACACACACACAGACACACACACACACACGGGCAGAGATTAACTGCATCTCTATTAACCTTTTAAGCTGCATTGAGATCCAGACTGGGGGGAAAGTGGGATATATAGAAATGTGGTTGCAAACCGCCCTCAATTTGACATTGACTCATGGCGACCCTGTGGATGAGAGACCTCCAAGACCCTTTGTCCTCCGCTGCTCTGCTCAGGCCCTGAAAATTCAGTCTCATGACCTCCCTAATAGAGTCCATCCATCTAGTTCGCGGTCTTCCTCTCCTTCTGCTGCCTTCTTTCTACCTTTCCTAGCATCGTTGTCTTTTGTAGTGATTCATGCCTTCTCATGATATGGCCAAAGTTGGACAGCCTCAGTTTGATCATCTTGGCTTCCGGGGAGAGTTCAGAAACGTGGTAGTACTTGTTTTGGCCACGATTCCACATCATAGATGTAATAAAGAAAACATATTGTCTCCTGGCCTGAACCCCCCCCCCCCAAAAAAAACCCTTATCTTAGCATCCAGCATCCACACTGAGCAAGAGAGGTCTGTTCTGCTGGCGATGGGGGGGGGGGGTGTGGGGCGACATTTCCAGCCCCCTCTGGCATGGCAGGCGACCTGACGTGGGGCAAGGGACGGCCGTGGGGGTCCTGGTTCTGATTGTGGCAGCCTTGCCAGCCGGCAGGAGGAGGTGGAAGCCCCATCATGCACCATTCTTCTTTTTTAATTTTTTAAAAACTTTATTGCTTAAAAATAACAAATTCACACAAAATCATACAAACAAAATCATACAAACACAGAATTCTCACAAACATATATACGATAGTTGATAATATACTACAATTTTGGTCGTTTGAGGTTCAGAGTTATACCCAATATTGTCATAAGTTGACCATAGTCATGTCATTATATTGATTTCATTTCTTAAAAAGCAAGATTAGTTGAAGATTAGTAGAAGATTCCTACTTAGTCTTCCTTAAATCATCTTAATATTCCTAGTATCCTGTAAACATCGCCTTCCTTTCCTACTCTTTTCCCTTTTCCTTTTCTCTTCCTTTTCCCTATCCTTCCCCTATCCCTTTCTCTTTCTTTCCTTTCCAAATCCTTCATTGTCTCTCTCTCTCTTCTCTTCTATCATCGCCTTCAATTCCTTTATTTTTTTCCTTCCAACCTACTTACTCTGACCTTCTACAAATTACTCCTACCCTCCAACACCTTCAACTACATTCTTCCTAAAAACACCACCCTTGCCATTCATCTATCAGTCTTTCAAGAACTTCCTTACTAAACCTTTCCTATTTGGTGAGTTAACTACTAGAACATGACCTTCTTATTACTGTTCCTATGTGATTAGATGCCGCTAGTTCGTACATTATCCTATCCTTGTTCCATCTGTGTTTTAGCCTTCTATAATAATAATATTCGTATTTGTATCTTTTTTCAACAATTGCCCCACCTTTGACCATCTATATAATGTTTCTATACCTCAATAAATTATCGTATCACGCAGTCTCTATAATTACTAAAGTTCTCCTGAAGTCGCAGCTTGGATGTTTTTGCAATAAATTTATCTTCCCATGCACCATTCTAATTGCCAGCAGACCAGACCTCCAACGCTTGCTGTGGATGCTGGTTGTTAAGATAGGTGTGTGTGTCTTTGGGGGGCATTTGTGATCATGGCAGTAGTGCCACATTCATAAGCATGAATGCCAAACACTTATGAGCCTGGAGAAGAGATGGTTAAGAGGGGATTTGATAGCCCTGTTTAAGTATTTGAAGGGGTGTCCTCATATTGAGGATATGGAGCAAGCTTGTTTTCTGCTGCTCCAGAGAGTAGGACACAATGGAGCCTCAATGGAGGCAAGCTCCAGGAAAAGAGATTCCAGCTCAACATGAGGCAGACCTTCCTGACAGTCAGAGATGTTAGCCAGAGGAACACACTGCCTCAGTGAGTCTTGGAGTCTCCTCCTTTGGAGGCTGTTTTTAAACAGGGGTGCTTTGATTGTATCTTTCTGCATGGCAGAATGGGGTTGGATTGGATGGCCCCAAGATTCATGATCCTATGATTCTGTGATTGCCTCAGCCTAGCTCATGCCTTTGTAACTCTCAAGACAAGAGGATGCCACTCAATATGAATAATGGGTTTTTGGAAATGTGGGTCCCAGAGTTCCTTAAAGCAGCCTATGGAGCAGAAGACAGGAGGGGCTCCATCCAGCTGGGAAGGAGGGCAAATCCTTTCCTCCACAAAAACCAGACGGCAAGGAGCAGAGGCTGAAGTTACAAGCATGCCTGAATGGCCCCTTTCCCTTTTTTAACAGCCCTTGCAGAAGGCCATATAAATATTTATTAGCCAGAGCATGTTGAGATAATTTCTGGAATAAAACCTTCGTTTTTACACCCTGAGACTTTCCTGCTTCAGGCAAGCCAGACCGCCAGAAAAAGCCACCGTCTCTCGTTCCCATTTTGGAGGCTGAGCAGAGCCAGGCCTGGAGAGTCCCTGGGTGGGTGCCATCAGAGGGTCTCCAGGGAAGGGAGGGAGGGGAGACCCTGAAGAGGAGCTTCTGCTGCCAGTCAGAGTTGGCAAGACTGAATGAGGTGGGCCTAGACTCATAGAATCATAGAGTTGGAAGGGATCCCCAGAGGCCATCCAACCAACACTCTTCTGCCATGCAAGAAGGCACAGTCACAGCCCTCCCAGGGACAGATGGCCATCCAGACTCTGCTTAAAGACCTCCAAGGAAGGAGTGTGTTCCACTGTCGAACTGCCCTTACTGTCAGGAAGTTCCTCCTAATGTTAAGGTGAAACCTCTTTTCCTACAGCTTGCATCCATTGCCCCATTATGTCCTCTTCTCTGGAGCAGCAGAAAACAAGCTTGCTCCCTCCTCAATATGATGACACCCCTTCAAATACTTAAACAGGGCTATCATATCACCTCTTAATGTTCTGTTTTCCAAGCTAAACATACATCCAGCTCCTTCAGCTTCTCCCAGAATCATAGAATCAGAGCTGGAGGAGACCACAAGGGCCACCCAGTCCAGTCCAGTCCCATTCTGCCATGCAGGAACTCATAAGGCTTGGTGGATTCCAGACCTTTGGCCATCTTGGTTGGTCTCCTCTGGACACATTCCAGCTTGTCCACATCCCTCTTGAATTGTGGTGCCCAGAACTGGTCAAGGAGGACATTGACCAGCTGAGAAGGCCAGCAAGGGCCCTTGGTGAGAAAGAGGTTGCCTGGGACTCCCCACCACCACCCGTGGGCCACTGTAGGCAGGGTGACCAGGCATCCTCCTTTCCCATGACATGTCCTACATTTCAACCTTCTGTACAGGAGGAATTCCAAAATGTACTCGTTTGGAGAATGACTGTGAAGCATATTTATATTAGTGTTTCTAGCTTTTATTGGGTGATGCCCTACATTGCAACGTCCTGTCCTCATTTGCAGTCATGACATCTGGTCACCTTGACCGTGGGGACTTCAGTCTGGCGCTTCCATTTGGGGCAAACAAGAGCCCCCCGGCCCCCCAAACGTCTCCTCCATCGCCCCCTTTTTGCAAGGACAGCAGCAGGACTTGGCTCCAGGTAATTCAGTTTTGCTTAATGAAGTTGGAAGTGGACTTTGATGACTTCATTACCAGCATCACTAATTGCTGCTTCATTAAGCTGGAGGATCAATAGCAGAATAGCTATTTTTAAAAAGAAAGAGAGAGAAAAAGGGGAAATAACAACAAAGTAAGAAAATATCAAACAGCCAGAGAGCTCTGAGCAATTTACTCATATGTTAATTAGCGTAAAAATGTCTAACAAACGTCTGCGTTCAGGGAGAACCAAGCCCTGGATTTCATTTACAAAACTCACCAATCAGAACTGAATTTTTAAAATTCAAAGAGACACTTAGCGAAATTTGTTAACCACGCTGCATATTAAGTTCACTTCAAATACTAAATTAAGACCTAATTAATAGTTGGTTGAAGCTCAAAATGAAATGCCGTTTGAATATGGGAACAGAATTCGGGCGTCTGAACACATGCAGGGTACTAAAGACTTTGCTCTCATTTTCTCTGGTTCCTCCCTTCATGGGTATTTTGTTAATTTCCATGCTCCCTCGTTTCCATAGGTGGTATCTGAGCAATTTATTCCTTTCCTTTCATTACCATTTTCCCCAAGGAGAAGCGCTGAATAATGCATGAAAGACCAAAGGCCTAAAGCCATGCAGGAGACTCCGTTCAGCAAACAGCGGGGAAGTGGCAAAGCTCAGCCGGGGAGAAGCGGATGGACGGACGGACGGACGGAGGGTCAGAGAAGGGGGGTCAGAGGCCCTTTGGAGCCAAGGTGGCCTGTTCGAGTCCTGCCAGGTCCTGCAGAGAAGAGTGGCCTTTCCTTTGAACACAACTCCTGTCCTGCGTGAAGCAGACTTGCCTTCTCCTTGTTGGCATTTCTTGTTGGTGTTAGCTGCCCTCAAGTCGACCTGGACTGATGGTGACCCTGTGGATGAGAGACCTCCAAGTCCATCTCTGCTCGCATCCTGCAGCTTCAGACCTGTGTCCTCCCTAAGAGAGTCCATCCACCTAACATGGGGTCTTCCTCTCTTCCTGCATCCCTCTCTCTTCCCCAGCATTACTGTCTTTTCCGATGATTCATGCCTTCTCATGATGTGGCCAAACTACGACAGCCTCACTTTCATCATCTTGGCTTCTTCCAGGGAGATTTGGGGCTTGATCCGTTCTGTCTTCCTGGCCATTCACAGTATCCTCTGCATTCGTCTTCAGCACCATCTCTCATATGAATTAATTTTCTTCCATCTCTCATATGAATTAATTTTCTTCCTATCAGCTTTTTTTTTTACTGTCCAGCTCTCGCATCGGTACATAGAGATGGCCAACACAATGGTTTGGATGATCCTCACTTTAGTGTTCAATGTTAAAATTTGTAATTTAAGTTATTAATTTGATTGATATTGTATTTTAATTAGTTCATGGTTTAATTTTATTTTAAGGGGATAGGGTGGGGGGTGAGAGGATGGGATTGTGGGGAGAGGGAATGTTTTTAACTCTGTTCTTTTTAAACACTGCTGTTCCCCGCCCCGATTGCCTTGCAGAGGGGCGGGCTACAAATAAAAATTTATTATTATTTATATTATTATATAATGTTCAGAGTTATATCTTTACATTTAATGATCTTGTCCAGTTCTTTCATAGCCTTCCTTCCCAATTGTAGTCTTCTGATTTCTTGACTGAGGTCTCCTTTCTTCTGATCAAGGTTGGTATTACATGCCTTCAAGTCATTTCTGACAAATGGCAACCCTAAGGCGAACCTCTGGGGAAGGGTTGTTGGCAGAATCTGGCAGAGGCAGCTTGCCTTTGCATTCCTCTGAGGTTGAGAGAATGTGACTTGGCCAAGGTCACCCAGTGGGTTTCCACGGCTGAGCCAGTATTTGAACTCTGGTCTCCCAGTGTCCTTGTCCAGTGCTCAATCCACCAGGCTGGCTCATTGCCCCTTTCTTTGCTTCCTTTCCCTCTGAAGGTGGTGGACTCTCCTTCTTTGGAGGTTTTAAGCAGAGATGGGATCATGGCTACTTTCCATGGGGTGCATTAGCTATTTGCATTTCTGCAAAGTGGGGACTAAGTGGCCCCTGGGGTCCCTTCAACTCTATGATTCTGTGATACAGTCTCCTCCTTAAGCCTCATTCCCAAATGGAGACACTGGAGGGTGGGCTACTGTGTTTTCATTACTGGCAAACAATAGCCAGTGTATTCCCCAAGCCAATGGATGCCGGCCTCAGCCCTATGGACCAGTCCCAACTAGGGCAGGTCCTTTGAATCCATGGTGAGATGCTGAGTCAACATATAGGTAAATCCAGTGAATGCAATGGATCTACTCTCATTGGGAAGAAAGTCACCTGTTGACTTATGGTGGCCCCATTAATTTCATAGGGTTCTCCTAGGCAAGGAATACTCAGAGGTGGAGTCGAAGGCTTTCACGACTGGCATCCATAGCTTTTTGTGGGGTTTTCAGGCTATGTGACCATGCTCTGGAAGAATTTATCCCTGACATTTTGCCTGCATCTGTGGCTGGCATCTTCAGAGGTTGGTGGCATGGAAGTGAGTAGGGTTTCCCTGCAGACAATGGATTGCTAATTAAATAGACATACACATCCTCCCACATATCCTCCCACCCTGAGGCCTTGCCATTCAACAACAGACCAACACAAGATTAACATGTAAATCACATCCTTTCAACCAAAGGTCACACATGTACCCCACTTACTTCCATGCCACCAACATCTGAAGATGCCAGCCACCGATGCAGGTGAAACGTCAGGGATAAATTCTTCCAGAACATGGCCTCATAGCCCGAAAAACCCACAAAAAACTCAGAGGTGGCTTTGCCTTCTCCTGTGTAAATGCCCTTGCACACGCAGTTGTATTTTTTTTTTTTTTTTGTCCATTGTGGAACGGACATACTTAGTTCACAGCTGCCTCATCAGAGTTCTGCGAGTGGAACCATTTAAGGTGGGCCTTAGTCCTGTGGTTAATACTGACTAGAAGGCCATTGGGTCCATGAAGTTTACCTACAAATTGGATCAACTTTCAGCATTTGGCTGAGTGGGTCTCTTTAGTTGGGGCTAACCCCCAGAGTGCCCATTACGCAGTTACACAATGTTTAAGGGAGTGTATTGTTTGTTGTTGTTTAACTGCCCTCAAGTCAACTTTGACTTATGGTGACCCCATGAATTGGAGACCTCTGAGTCAATCAGTTCTGAACCACCTGCTCAGGTCTTGCAGACCCAGGGCAGCCATTATGGCTTCCTAGACAGTGTCTCTCCATCTGTTCTAAGGTCTCCCTCTTTTCCTACTGCCTTCTACTTTACCAAGCACTATTTTTCTTTTTGGATGAGCCACATCTCTTTCTCTTCTCCAAGCTAAACATACCCAGCCTCCTAAGCCTTTCCTCATAGGGAGCTGGGTGTGTTTAGCCTGGAAGAGAGGAGGTTTAAGAGGTGAGATGATAGCCCTGTTTAAGTATTTGAAGGGATAACATGTTGAGGATGGAGCAAGCTTGTTTTCTGGTGCTCCAGAGAATAGGATACGGAGCAATGGATTTAAAGTAGAGGAAAGGAGATTCCAGATTAACATTAACAAGAACTTCTTGACAGTGGAAGACACTCCTTTGGAGATTTTGGTGGCGTCTCCTTCTTTGGAGGTTTTTAAACAGAGGCTTGATGGTCATCTTTGATGTCAGGGGTGCTTTGATTTTGAGATCCTGCATGGCAGAGGGGGGTTGGACTGGACGGCCCTTGGGGTCTCTTCCAACTCTAGGATTCTATGGTAAGTGTCTTCTTGACCACCAAAGGTGTTCAAGAGTGGAATGGGCTGCCTCAGAAGGTGGTCGACACTCGTTCTTTTCAGCCTTTAAACAGAGCCTGGATCATGGCCATCCCTCAGGGCTTTGTGCGTCTGTGCCTTCAGGTTGTCTGTTGATGCGCCATGGATATTTCCTGCGCCAGAAGTTGGGGTTGGAATAGATGACCGCAGAAGACCCTTTCAGCTCTAGGATTCTGAGCCTGAGTGCCATGAAGGTCTGGACACAGCCGCCGCCTCCCTCCAGATTTCTTCATCCATCATATCATCTTCTTTTTTCAGAGGAAGGGCAGGCTTGTTGACATTCCTTTTGAGTGGTGCCTGAATAAGCAGATTCTCCTCTGGCCAAGTGCTTCTAATGCTGCTTTTCACAGTTCCTTCCTGGATGCAAAAGAAAGCGGGAGGCGCTTTACATCCCTTCCCTATCTATTCCTGCAGAACTGCCGACTCTAATGCCTTAATCACGGCTCTGGTTTTGCAAAGGCTGACACTGCAACGCTCTGCAAAATCAGGGCCCCCCTTCCTTTGGAGGGAAAAAGGGAAAGCAGCAGCGATTTTCTCGCCTTCAGGGCTGCAGAGAAAGCTTTGAAAATGCCTCCTTCCCCATTTAAGGCTCTGAAACCCAAACAGAAATTAATAGAGCTTTACATTTGAATTCTCGGGAGTTTTTCTGCACAAGGCCGTCTCAGGATTTTCCTGCCTCCTGAGTGTAAACACCTGAGGGTAAATGGGACCATTGAGCTGCGCCTCCGGTCTGGAGGGAGCGCAGGAGAAAAAGGGAAGGAGTCCTCCCGGCCCAAGCCTTGTGGCCACTGACCCTTGGCCACTGGAGCCACAGCCAAATCCATCGCCAGGACTGGGCTCCCCTTGGTTCCCAGGTGATGGGTGAGGATGAGCAGCACATCCACAAGCCTGGCTCTCTTTCTCGGGGGTCCAGCCTCCTCTGTTGCCCACCTGGGCTGCAATTCGGGGCTGCCACCGGCTGCCCTTGTTAAGCATGATGCCCCTGGCAGCAAAAGCAGCAGCAGCAGCAGCCCAATGTCCGGATCCCACTAGTGAAGAAACGGCCGAGTGGGAAGTCCAGTTCACCTTTGGCCACTGCTTTATGGGTGAACTTGTAGTGATGCCAGGCTTTCAAGACAGCAGCAGTCAGTCACAGTTCATGGTGCGCAGGTTGGCAGCGAGGAAGCAATTGTTAACAAGTTAGCTCATTAACAGTTGCTTCCTCGCTGCCAACCTGCGCACCGTGAATTGTGACTTATTGCTGTCTTGGAAACCTGGCGACACTACAAGTTTAGGGACTTAGTGATATGGGTCTGCTTAGCCTGGAGAAGAGACGGGTAAGAGATGACATGAGAGCCACGTTTAAATGTTTGAAGGGGTGTCATGTTGAGGATGGAGCCAGCTTGTTTTCTGGCAGAGGTCTTTAGAGAGGGCCATTGTGGCACCACTCTGCCTTCTCTTCATCAGGCTGGACATGCCCAGGTTGCGCTGCACCTCTGCCCTTCCATTGACTGCCATTGTCGTGCCATCCATGGTGCCTCTGCCCATCTCTATCTGCTTCTTGTCCCCTTCTTGTGCAATGGGGACTCAGACACAGAGGCTGCTTCTGAAATCCCAGGGAATCAAGGGGGCGGACATTAAAGGCCCTGGAGGAGAATCACGCACCATCTGAGATCCCACAACTGCATGCCTGGGGGGGGTCTTTTTGAACCAGTTGTGGGAGGGGGAGCCCATAGGCTGGTAATTCCAATTGATTCAATGTCTCTGCTAGGCAGTAGATAGATTGGGGGTGCTGTCTATTTGGGATGTTTTGATTGTGAGTTCCTGCATGGCTGGCTGGCCCTTGTAGTCTCTTCCAACTATGATTCTATGGGATAGATAGATAGATAGACAGAGAGAGAGAGAGACAGTGTGGCATAGTGGTTTGAGCATTGGACTGTGACTCCAGAGATCAAATTCCCACTTGGCCATATGTAGCTGCTTTAAGTCCCTATGTTAGGAGAAAAGTGGGATATGAGATGATGATGATGATGATGATGATGATGATGATGATGATGATGATATAATAGAAACCCACTGGGTGACCAAGTCACAGTCTCTCAGCCTCAGGGGAAGACAATGGTAAACCTCTTCTGAAGAAACTTTCCAAGAAAACTCCATGATAGGTTCACCTTAGTGTCGCCATAAGTCGGAAAAGACTTGAAGGTACACAACAAGTACACACACACACACACACACACCTGTATACACACAGAGACAACCATACGTGTAAGGAATGTTGCAGACAGGTGTGACACCAACAGGATTCAAAGCATGAGCAAATGATGTGAAAGCTGCGCCAGGTGGGAAAGGGCAGGAATGGCAATGGGGAGTGAGGGGAAGCAAGCACCTTCCTTGAGAGAGGAGCACCCACAACCCTTTTGGTCTGCTTCCAAAACCCAGAAGGAACAACCAAATGCCCACAAGTGCCTCTGAATAGGCGGACTCAGGGCCAGGCTGGCTGCATGCATTTTAATTCAGGGCCAGGAGGAACTCTTCCTTCCTTCCGATCAAATAGGATTTTCAAGCAGATTTTCAAGATGCCTGTCCTTCAAAGACACAGCCTTGCTCGTCTTTTTCAGGAGATACAAAGGAGGTCCTGGAGCACTCTTGGGGAAGAAATTTCTAGCACACGCTTTCTTGGGCTCTGGTCCATTTCATCAGATCTGCAAATGCTGATGCTAGAAATGCCTTTTTCTCCGTGAGTCTCAAAGATGCAGCAGGATTCCTGTCCCTCTTGATGGGCTCAGTGTTGTGGATAATCCCAAGAGAGATGGGCTTTGTCTTTTGTCCTCCTTCTCCATCCCTCCAGCTGCTTTCTTTGCAGCCCTGAGCCTTTCTCCTTCCCTCCAGTCTCTTCCTATCTCTCTCCCTTTCCTTTCCTTTCCTTTCTTTTCCATTTGGAGGGCTCCCAGCTGAGGCTTGGCTGTGAGAGGCCTTCCAGCTGGTACCAAAATGCACCCCCCCAAAGAGCAGCCCCGCAGCAGCCAAAATGGAGGCCTGGCACCGTGGAGGAGGCTTGGCGCTGGTTGTGTGGGCAGGAGGAGGACCTGCTGTTGGGTTTCGAACAGGCCAGCATTTCCACTGTGAATGTGGAACAAAGTGGTTTCAGGGTCCTTCTGCACACGCCTGGAGAGATGCCTTCCTGGCCAGTCCTTCAGAGGAAGGCACGCCGGGTGGCCAGCGATGGCACGATGCAGGAATCTGGCAGAGAGGCGCCAAGGCGTTGGCGACGGCTCTCCAAAGGCAGCTTCCGCCTGCGGCAACCGAGTCGAGAGAAGACAGGCCGGCTGGTCGGTCGGTCGGTCAGTCAGCCCACGGCCTTGGCATCACTTGGCATCAGCTTGGCACTGCTTGGCTAGGCATTGCTCCAGAAGATGGGAGGGAAGGGGCTGGATCCTCCGGGAAAGGGTTTGCAAGCTCCGTCCGGACTTGTGCAGAACTAAACAGGCAGAACATCCTTGGCTCTGTACCTTTGCCCACTTCTGTTCGCAGCAAAGGATGTTGCCGGAACGCCATCGTATTTGACTTGGTGAAAGGGGGGCTTGACTGAAGGTTTTGTCCTTAATCCAGTTCTGTCCCACGTTTCTCAAGGAGGCTTACAGAAATTAAGAGAACCTCAGGCAAAATCACATACAGAGATATAAGTAAAGACATACAAAATGTTACCGTTAGAATGCGATTAAACAGCTCAGAGAATGAAACCCTACCAGGGCAAATCCATTAAATGAATATTAAAGTCAGTAAAACAGCACCCTATGAAAAGCCCTTGCATTCAGTTCCCGAAATCTGGCCAGAATGTGGGGGGGGGGGTGTTTGCCAAGGAGAGGCACATTCTTAGGGAGCAGCCACCAAGAAGGCCCTGTCTGCTTATGGCCCTTCCTTCTCTCTCTGTTTTTCCATCACTTAGAGTGCAAATGCATATCCTCCAACTGTCCTGATTTGGTAGGGACAGCCCTGGTTAATCCTCTGCCATCCCATTTGTTCAGTAGCTTTTAAAATATCCCGGTTTCTCCCTCCTCCCACTTTCCCCCTTAGCTTACTTCCATTGCAGCAAACTGAATTCAAAGTCAACTAACTCATTGGGTGGAGAGGAGTGAAAGGGGCAGAACCTTGTCCTTCCCAGGAGGCTCAGGCAAAAGCAAAGCCTCTCCTGGCTCCTCTGCCCTTCTTATTTTGCCACCTTGACCACACTGGGAGGCTGCTTACCCACACATGTCCCAGGTTTCATCTGTAAAATGCTGGAGGGTGTTGCATGCAGATATAACAGGAAGGGGAAGCCTGAGGCCCCATTTATGTTCAGTCCAATGAAGAACTGGCCCAGGAGACGGACAGATTGACCCACACTGCCGGAGGGTGGCTTCTGCCCTCGCCGAGCCGGGGCTGGAGTTGTGTGAGTTTCATGTTGCGTGAGTGAAGTTGTGGAGGGACAGGAAACAAGAAATGATGCCCATGAGTGGTCCCAATAAAGGCCGAGACCCCTCAGTCCTGATGGGACCCTGGAAGGAGCATCTCAGGGGCTCAGTCCTCCCTCGGGGGTCTTTGGATCACCCTCAGGGTCACCCTTTCTCCTCCTCTCTCTCTTCTCTTTTCCAGGCGGTCTTCCTCTGCTCCTTCTTCGCCTGCCGACGGGACGGACCGGGTCGGCTGGCCCCTTGCCTCCTTTCTCTCTCGGATCTTTTTGCGGTCTGGGCTTGCTGTTTCTCCAGTCAGCAGTCAGGAAGCCCTTACCCCAAAAAGTATTTGCGAGGGATCTGCTCATCAGCCCCAAGGAGAAGGACAGGGGAGTCAAAGACAAGAGATGCCCACAGCATCATTTCTGGGTTGCTGAGCCTCATGGGACCCGGCCAGAGGAGGATCCCTGGAATGGACCAGCTGTGACCCCCCCCCCCCATTTCCACCCGTGAGCACCCCACATGCTGGAGGAGGCTGGACACCCACCGTGGAAGAGCCAGAGGCCCTTGGAGGAAGGAAGCCCTGGGCCACAGATCCATGAGTGACCTTGCAAGCCTCCAATGCTCTGGTCAAGCACAGAGGGAGGAAGGAAGGAAGGAAGGAAGGAAGGAAGGAAGGAAGGAGTGCCTATCTCTGGCCAAGGCCCACTGCTGCATAGGAGGTCTGCCTGAGAACTGGGGTCTGCAGGAGGGGTCCTTCTCTCTGACGCACCAGCGAGGGAAATGCATTGTGGGAGGACGCGGCAGCAGGGGCTTCTCTGCGGTGGCACCAAAGTTATGGAATAGCCTCCCCTCAAAGGCCCCATTGATGCCGACACTGGTGTCTGTCCAGCACATACGCAAAGCCTTGCCTTGCTTTTTAGGAAGGCCTTCAAGGCTTATCCAACTGGCATGTGTCGTGTGCTGTGGTTGGCCCTGTTTTAAATGGTTTTACATTGCCTGGTTTTAAGTGACCAATTATTTCACTTAATATGTTTAGTCTTTTAAATTGTTGTTGTTGAATTATTGTTATTCAAGGGCTGGAAACCACCAAGGCCTCTGAGGAGCAGCTTGGGGAGCTGGGTGTATTTGGTCCGGGGAAGAGAAGGTTAAAGTGGGGGGGGGACATGGTTGCCATATTCAAATATTTTATTTTAAGCAGCCACCCCCAGCATTTCCCATCTGAAACGTCTTTTTTAATATTCTTCTCCAAGTCCTTGATTAGGATCTTTGCCTCTATAGCTTACAACAACTTGTATACCTTTATCTATCTAGTGTTAAAATGTCATGAAACGAAATGTAAAATTCAAAAGAAAGACCTATCCATTTAAAAAGACCAACAGAGTGTTTCCAAGGTTTCTCTTATTAAAACAGTAGTTTTGCGTGTTCTTTTTCCACACCCGCGTCTGTCCAGTCATTATCTCTGGCCACCCCTCTTGACCATATGTTGGCCTTGCTCGGCCATCTGGGTCCCAGTTTCCAGCTGTGAAAAGCTGGCGCATGTGTCTTTGACCGGCCCTTGGAAAGGAAGCCACCCCAAGGTCTTATGGAGGTCTTCTTATGGGGGTCTTAGGAGAAACTTCGGTGTTTGCTCCTGGTCTTTTTCCGCCGCCTGCCCTAGATACGAGGACAACCCCAATCCATTGGGGTACAGTAAGTCCACCTCCGCCTGGGTACAAGAAGAAGCGCGTTTCCAAAACTTCCTTTCTCTGCTTGGTTCTTCCTCCTCCTCCAAAAGAGTCCTGAGCAGGGTTGCCATTTTCCAGTTCTTCCAAACCATATCAGGCAGATTTGCACATTGCATTTTTATTTTTTATTTTTTGCAGTGCGCAGTAAAAGGCAATTACGTCCATTTGCACATTTGTCAGTGTGGTGCAATAAAACAGCAAGCCCTGGCAATAAAATCGCCACATTATTGTGCAGATTTGTATAGTAAGCAAATCTGCGTAGTATGCGAATTAAACATTGTGCAATTTTCCTATTATGCAAATTAAGCGCATTAATTTCTTCGTGGCTTTTCCGCTGCTGTGTTCCAGCCTTGTCACCTTTTGCACAGTAAGCAAGCATCAGGACGATCCGGCGCGGCATGGTGTTCGGACGGCAGGACTCAGGACCAACCGCAAGACCCAAGGTCAGATCCCAACTGGGTTGCAAAACCCGCAGGCTGACCTTGGACCGAGGCCGTGTGTCCTCAGCATCTCCAATAATATTTTGTCACACGCAGGAATTTTTGGGAAGCATGACTTGAGCTTTTTGCCACCCGTTTCCCCCTCAACAAATGGCAGAAGCTCACATTTTTATGAGAACACCACAGATGGCACTTTGTCATCTGATGCTCGGAGGGAGGGATGCGGAGCAAAGAGCAGGAAGGAAAGACAGAAAGGAAGGGAAAGGAAAGGAAAGGAAGGGAAGGGGAGGAAGGAAGGAAGGAAGAGAGGAAGGGAGGGAAGGAAAGGAAAGGAAAGGAAAGGAAAGGAAAGGAAAGGAAAGGAAAGGAAAGGAAAGGAAGGGGAAGGGAAGGGGAGGGGAGGGGAGGGAAGGGGAGGAAGGAAGGAATCATAGAATCATAGAATCATAGAATCATAGAGTTGGAAGAGACCACAAGGGCCATCCAGTCCGACCCCTGCCATGCAGGAACTCCCAATCAAAGCATCCCCGACAGATGGCCATCCAGCCTCTGCTTAAAGACCTCCAAGGAAGGAGACTCCACTACTCTCCCAGGGAGAAATGTGTTCCACTGTTGAACCGCCCTTACTGTCAGGAAGTTCCTCCTAATGTTGAGTTGGAATCTCTTTTCTTGCAGCTTGCATCCATTGTTTTGGGTCCTAGTCTCTGGAGCAGCAGAAAACAAGCTTGTTCCCTCCTCGATATGACATCCCTTCAAATATTTAAACATGGCTATCATATCACCTCTCAGCCTTCTCTTCTCCAGGCTAAACATCCCCAGTTCCCTAAGTCGTTCCTCATAGGGATTCATGGTTTCCAGACCCTTCACCATTTTAGTTGCCCTCCTTTGGACACGCTCCAGTTTCTCCACATCCTTTTTGAATTGTGGTGCCCAGAACTGGACACAGTATTCCAGGTGAGGCCTGACCAAAGCAGAATAGAGTGGCACTATTACTTCTCTTGATCTAGACACTATACTTCTACTGATGCAGCCTAAAATTGCATTGGCCTTTTTAGCTGCTGCATCGCACTGTTGACTCATGTTCAACTTGTGGTCCACCTGGATTCCTAGATCCCTTTCACACGTAGTCTCATTCAGCCAGGTGTCCCCCATCGTATATCTGTACTTTTTGTTTTTCCGCCCTAAGTGCAGTACCTTACATTTCTCTGTGTTGAATTTCATTTTGTTAGCTTTGGCCCAACTTTCTAGTCTGTTCAAGTCATTTTGAATTTTGATCCTGTCCTCTGGGGTATTAGCTACTCCTCCTAATTTGGTGTCGTCTGCAAATTTGATAACTATGCCCCCAATACCGTCATCCAAGTCATTAATAAAGATATTGAATAGCACTGGGCCCAGGACAAAGCCCTGTGGCACCCCACTGGTCACTTCTTTCCAAGTTGAAAAGGAGCCATTGTTGAGCACCTTTTGGGTTCGACCAGTCAACCAATTACAAATCCATGTAACAGTTACTTTGTCTAGCCCACATTTTACCAACTTGCTTGCAAGAATGTCATGGGGAACCTTGTCAAAGGCCTTACTGAAATCAAGATATACTATATCCACAGCATTCCCTTCATCTACCAAACTGGTAATTTTATCAAAAAAAGAGATCAGATTTGTCTGGCATGACCTGTTTCTCTGAAACCCATGTTGACTTTTTGTGATTCTGAAATTATCTTCCAGATGTTCACAGACTCTCTGTTTAATGATCTGCTCCAGAATCTTTCCGGGTATTGATGTCAGACTAACTGGACGATAATTGTTGGGATCCTCTTTTTTCCCCTTTTTGAAGATGGGGACAACATTTGCCCTCCTCCAGTCCGCTGGGACCTCTCCTGTTTTCCAGGAATGTATATACACACACATATACATTTCTGTTTTTCTGGATGATTTACTGCCAATTCCCAGCACTGGCTACAACATTTTGTCCCCACCCTTAAGTGCGTTTCTTTTTTAATTCCAAGCTATATCAGAAGAAAAGAGTGTTTTTCACTCCCTCTTCTCTCTATCATATATATATAGCACAAGAATACACCAGTGCATCAATAGCACTCCTGTGCTATAACACTATTGCTGCTTTGTGCCTTCAATTCATTTCTGCCTTACAGTGACCCCAAGACAACGATGAGGTGACCCTTGCCTTCCTCTGAGGCTGAGAGAGCGTGACTTGCCCCAAATCACCTGTAAGGATTTGAACCCTGGTCTCCAAGTCTAGTCCAAACCACACTGGCTGTAACTCTTAAGTCATCTAAAGGTGGGGGGGGGGGGGGATTGAAAGAAAGGAGGGGAAAGTTCTCTTCATCCCATAAGAGCATCTTAGCCAACCATGTTCTGGTTCCCAAAATCTCTCTGGGAGAGCCCAAGCGCAGACGCTGCAAGCAGGCCCCCTAAAGGAAAGAGTGGCATTATTGGGTACAACCACCGCAGCAAAGCCCAGCAAGGAGATAGATGCCTGGCAAGAATTCGCGATGCTTGGAAGGTTTGCTTTTGCTAAAGTGGAAGAGCGGTGCTACTTTACGTAAGGAAAATATGGGCCGACTCCGACTGCCAGGGGTCCCAATCATCCACTGGATCTGTTGGAATTACCTTCCTGTTGGGCTGAATGGGTCTCCTCTCTCGCTGGCAGAAGCCTCTTTCAAATCACGTACTACTATTACCACCGCACAGACTGATTGATGTGTTTTGCCCCACCTGAAAACCAACCTCTCCACATTTTACTTCCACATCTCCTTGGTATAAATCTTGCCTCCATTCCCCACTTCCCATGGCTTGCGTTGCTGCAGGGAATGGCATGGATTGCTTCAAAAAGGCCACTCTGCCCCCCCCCCCCCGCCCCAGTGCCCATTTCCTTTGGGGCAAGACCCATTTAGCTGATTTGAATGTCTTATCTGAGAGAACGGCTGAAACAGATGAGAACAAATGCGGAGTTGGTGCTTCCAAGTGGACTTTGCCTTTCCTTTATTGCTTGCAGAAATCTCAGATCCACCGCAAGCATCTCTCCATCAAAATCAGCTCCGTCTGTCTGTCTGTCTGTCTGACCTCCCTCCAGTCTTGCATCTTGCAGCTCCCAGATCATCTCCAAGAAGCCCCTGGGAGATAAAGCCCCTGGAAGATCAAGCAGAGCTGGCATTTTTCTGGAAACTCAGTAAAGATAAATAATATTGCCATGGATAATGCTTCCAGTAAAGATATTGCAGCATACTAAGCACAGGACTTGTGGCCTGCTACTCTTGTTAAGCTGCATGGCATCCTGTTACACACACACACACACACACTTTCCTTACACCTGCACATACCTTTTTTTGGGGGGGGGGGCTTGTGGAAGCTGGTAGTCCCCTCCTCCCTTCACATTGTCCAAAGCCATCTGGATTAAGGCTGCTGCCACACTGCAGAACTGATGCAGTTTGACACCACTTTAACTGTCGTGGCTCCTTCCTATGGAATAATGGGATTTACGGTCTGTTGTGGCACCAGAGCTCTCTGGCAGAGAAGGCTAAAGACCTTGCAAAACTACAAACACCAGAATCCCATAGCATGGAGTCAGGGTGACCAGGCATCCTCCTTTCCCAGGACATATCCTACATTGCGGCCTTCTGTCCAGGAGGAATTTCGAAAATGTCCTCCAATTTCAATATGACTAAGAAGCATGGATTTATATTAGTGTTTCTAGCTTTTATGTTGGAATGTCCTGCATTTTTCTTGAATGTCCAAAATGTTATGGTGCCTTGTCCTCCTTTGCGGTTGGGACATCCTTTTGGGTCCCACAAAGCAGAAATGGCCCTGCGGACGGTCTCAGGGCAAGGTCAGGAGTGACATATGGGTCAACCTAGCGTAGGTCCAAACGCAATGCAGAGCCATTCAGGACTGCGGCCAATGCATGTTTTGTGTTTGATTAGTGCAGTTTCTATGCATTATATTTCTTGACTCGCATAATTTCTTACAAAATCTGTGTTTTGTACATTGTGGTGCACCCGATTTCTGGCACTTTCCCCTGCTTTTCCCAGGGAACCTTGTTCTATTGAGTCTCCCCTCAAGCTTCCCATTCCTATTACCTGACTTTCTGTGCATTTTTTGCAGAGCTATAAAAACAGAACTTAAGTCTCTGCAAACAGACTAGGCTTTCTCCCAAAATTGCACAAATTTGCCAGAGAACCGGGAGAGGCTCACTTCTATTGTTTAAACTGCTCTGGAACAAGGTTGGACCAGTAAGTAGCCTTGTCCCTTGCAAAACAATAGAGCTGCACATTTTGCCTCACAATTCAGCTTCCAGAAGGGCTAGCTAGACGTTTAATGTTTTTAAAAAGTGAAAGCTTGGAATCTGGTCCATCTAAGGATGCCCACAAGCAGATGAAGTCCAGTAAGCAAGCCAGGCAACATGACAATCCTGACCAGGGCTGTAGTGGTACATTTTGAAGTACGGGATGCAGAGTCCAAAAAGGCAGGCAGCTGTATTGACCTAAATATTTCTGGCTGTTTTCATCTCCTCCAGGAGCAGGTCTTTTGTAAAGCTATTGGGTTTCTCTGAAGATGCCAGCTACAGATGCTGGCAAAATGTCAGGAATAAACTCTCCTAGAGCATGGCCACTTAGCCCGAAAAGCCCTCAAAAAACCACTAAATGGGTTTTGCCTGTTCAGCTCAAAGCTGCACCAAAACTCTCCAGATTCCAGCAGGGATTGCTTATATAGCAATGCGCCTGTTGCTGAGAAAACCCATTTCCCCTCCTGTTGACCCTCAGCGGTCACTTCCCCAGCCCTATTGCTGCCACTAACCCTGACCCACGGCTCCCCCCTCTGACCAGACCAGACCAGACCAGACCAGACCAGCTTGGCCTGTCCACTTTTCCCTCTGGCATGGACCTTTCCTTGCCCTCCGTGGCCTCCCCATGCCTCCTCTCCCACATGAATGCCAGGAGTGAGACTGTGAATATTTTGCATTCATTTTGGCATATACCAGATTTCTCCACTTTCTGAACGCATGGCTTCAAGGTGTCGTTTTGTTTTTGTAAAGCCCATGCCCAGTCCTCCTTTTCCTTCATTGCACCGACCCTGAACCTGGTGCAAGGAGTTCCTTCCCAATGACCGCAATGGAGGGAGAATTTTAAGCAGCAGCCCTGCTCCCACATCGGCCATTGCCTTTCCCTTTCCAAGCCAGCATAAGGGAGCTTCGGACATCCATTCTCAGCAGCATCCCACATCCCACGCGGGAGTCAGTCGATAGCTTTGGGGAGGGGATGCATGGAAGGGGCTGCATCTCCCTGCCCCACAGTCTGGGGGCTGAGAGCAAACAGGTGTTTTTTTTGGGGGGGGGGTGGTTTCTGGCTGCTGACCATCACTTGCTCTTCTCCCCCACAGGTTGCTCTTCCACAGGTACCACACCTGACACGACGCGGCCATCCTTCAATATCTCTGCCAGTGGAAGACGGAGCAGCCAGCTGGTTTTCTGAGGAGCTGGGACACAAAAGAGATTCCCCTTGAAGATGAGGAGGAACCTCTCGTCTGCAAGAGCGGTTCAGCCATGGAAGGGTGGTGGACCTCTAAACTGAGGCTGGATGGGCATCTCTTTGGGGTGCTTTAGCTGAGCATCCCTCAATGGCCGGCGGCTGGAGCAGGTGGACTTTGAGGTACCTCCTGATTCCAGGATTCTGGGTCCTGGCTCCTTCCTCTGAGCCTGGAAAACGTAGACCTGCTCTGGCTTAGTACCATCAATAGGATTCTGCAGTTCGTTCAGCAGCCTCCTCACTCCAAAAGTGCAGAGAGCTTCCATCACGTATTTTGTGCATTTGGCCAAAAATCACCGTTTTGTGGATTGTGGGCGTTGCTGCACTCCAAGAGCGCCTAGTTACTGTTCCAGCTACCATTTTTAAAAAAGGAACTCATGTTCCTGTTTCTCAACAGTAGGTTCCTTTTTAGGAAAGCAGGGACCTCTTTACATTTCCTTTTGTTAAAAAACGCAACAAGGCATGGCCCTCCTGTCGGCTTCTCTGTCTCGACACCCGCCTGGCAGCAAGGCCAAGGGCAAGGCCAAGGGCAAGGCAAGGCAAGGACAAGGACATGGGCAAGGGCAAGGGCAAGGGCAAGGGCATAGGCAAGACCAGGCAAGGCAAGGCAAGGCAAGGTGTCGTATTCCTCCTCCTGCAGCTGCACAACCCTAGAAGTACAAAAGTAACTTTAACCACTGCAGTTACGTCCCAAAAGGAGTGCAGCAAGCCCTGATTAAGTTGCAATGTAATGTAATGTAGTGATGCCTTTGTTGTTTGGGAAACCTTGTAAGCAAATAGTTATTTGTAACCGGTTGCTTCCTAAACTCTGCTGGGATGGATGGAGAGCGGGGGGGGGGGGGGGGGGCAAAGGGCGTAGGCGGAGGACCCGCTTTGCGCTGCAATTTGAACTGGGGGTACAGCATGCAGGTTAAGTGGCAAGCCCCCCCCAAAAGAAGCCCTTCCTGAGTGCCGCTGGGGCAAAACGGCCCCGTGCCACCTGGACGATCAGGGCCTGGCAGCCAGGCTTTTCTGCAGGAAGGAGGAAAGTGCAAGAGGGAAGGGAAGGAGGGATCTTCCTCGGCTCTCCTTGACCTTGAATGCAGCAAGAGAGAGGGGGGGGGATGTGTCACAGGCCCACGTGACGTGGCACATACATGCTGGCCACCGAAGAAGGGAGGCAGAGGAGGAGGAGGAGGAGGCTGCCAAGGGGCACACCAGGCTGGCAAGGGTCTCCCCTCTCCGTGGCCCAAGGGTCTCCCCTTCCAGCAATGCCCCTGGGATGCCCAGGACCCCCGGCCGGCCACCGACTGGACCTGTGGGGTGGCTCCGAAATGGCCCCCTGGGAGCCAGTTAAAAATAGCAGAAGAAGATTTAGGAGAGACAGAGAGAGAGAGAGAGAGAAAGGGAGGCTGAGTGCCAGCAAAGATCATAAATAATCAGCCAAACGAGGAGGAGGAGGAGGAGGAGGAGGAGGAGGAGGAGGAGGCTGGCTCTGGGCCAGGGAAGGAGGCATGCTTCTAGTCTGGCAGCCAGAGGAGGCTCTTGCTGGCATTGCCAGGCCCACCACATGCCCAAAAACACAGTAGCATCCGCATGCATGCCCCACTATCCCAAGGGGTGCAGCTTAGATGATAATAATGATAATAATAATAATATTATAATAATGTGGTGGTGGTGCTGGTGGTGGTTGTGTGCCTTCAAGCCTTTTCCGACTTACAGCAAACCTGCCGCAGAGTTTCCTTGGCAAGATTTGTTCTGAGGGGGTTTGCCACTGCCTTTCCCTGAGGCTGAGAGTGTGTGACCTCCTGCCCAAGGTCACACGGTGGGTTTCCATGCCTGAGCCGGGATTCAAACCTTGGTCTTCAAATTCGTAGTCCAATGCTCAGACCACTACTACACCAGGCTGAGTCTCTGGAACAACAACAACAACAACTAGTATGTAGTAGCATTAGTAATTCCAAACAACTGGGCAAAACATCCAAAGCAGGGGTAGGCAACCTAAGGCCCGGGGGCTGGATGCGGCCCCCCGAGGCCTTTGGACCGCCCCAGGCTGGTCCTGCCGCCGCCGCCGCCGCTGCTGCCCCCCCCACCGCCGCCCACCATGATGATATTGATTATTGTTGTTATTGCTTGTTCTTGGGGTTTTCTTGGCAAAGTCTCCACAGGGGGTTTGCCATGGCTTTTCTGGGGCTGAGAGAGTGTGCATGCATATTTTTTAAATATTTTTTTAATTATTTTTATTTATTTATTTATTTATTTATTTATTTTTGGTGCTTCAGCCCCCCAATTGTCTGAGGGACAGCAACCCGGCCCCCGGCTCAAAAAGGTTGCCTACCCCTGATCCAAAGGATGCCTGGGATCCTGCAGGTGCCTTACGCAGGTGTAAGCTCCCTGACAGGAAGGGAATCCATGGACTTGGGGGGCTGATTGTATGCAATGTTAAATATCAAAATGTGTAATGGGGGGGGGGGGCTTGTTATAGGTGGTCCCAGCCCCATAAACTGCCCCAATCCTGTCTTGCACTTTTGTCCCGGTTTTGTGGAAGAGAATGATGGCAACCCTAGTCGCCCACATTTCCCATCATCCTGACCCAGAGCCTTGCAAAATCCCTTTGTTGAACTACAGCTCCCAGACCCCAGACTTGGGAGCTGTAGTCCTCCTGCGGATTCTGGGGGGCAGGACTGGGGGAGGGGGTCTCTAATTGCTTCCTACCTGCAGAGCCAGGCTGAGTTGGGGGGGCACCAAGGACCTCTAAGACCACCCCCCCCAGTTATCCCCAAAGCATCCTTACATCTACGAAATCCCACAAGAAGAGATTGGGGAGCAGCCCCCCCCTCTTCCCACGCCTGGGAGCTGTAGTTCCCCCAAACTACCTTTGCTAAGCTCTACTCTCCGTGAAATACCCTCAAGGCACCAGATTCCCTCAGATCTTGGGAGCTAAGCAGGGACTGCCCTGGTTGGGACTTGGATGGGAGGCCACCAGGTGATCTTTCTCAGAGGAAAGAAATGGCAAAATCGCCGCTCTATGAAATCCTCTACAAAATCCATAGGGTCGCCATGGGGCCCGGAGGCCCAGAGAGAGACTGGCCAGTGGCTGCTGGAATAGAGGACCTTTGGAGGTCCCTCCCAGGCTCCAGGATTCTGGCCTAAGGACCCACTTGGAACCCACGCCAGCCTCTCCGGGGACAAGGGCTGGGGTCCCAGGGGCTGCCCTCCGCTGCAGGCCACTGGCCACTAGCGACTGACCACTAGCCCTTTCTTTGGCCTGGCCTTGGCTGGCCTGAGGAGCGCCCTCCCTTTCGGGCAATGGCGCAAGGCTGACCCCCAGTGGCCGCCGCCCGGAATTGCAGCCCCAGCTCTGTTTTGTTTCTGTCCTTTCCTTTTCTTTTCTTTCCCCTCATATGTATCTTTGTTTATTGTCTTATTATCATTAATAAACCGTAACATCAAACCATACATACCCACATCTAAAACTACATAATATGACATATTCTAACAAATAACAGTACAACACAACAAAATCAAAGATGCCAGCCACAGATGCTGGCGAAACGTCAGAAAGAAACTCTTCTAGAACATGGCCACACAGCCCCAAAAACCCACAAAAAACTATCAAATGACTTCCTTTCCAGCAGGTTTTGCTATTATTGTCTCCTTATGTGACTTACCTTAATCTTAATCTTCCTTATTTTCTAAGGGGCAAAATGGGTGATGGACCAAAGCAAAGCCAGTGGTGACCGAATGTCATAACTGCAAAGTAATTATTATTATTATTATTATTATTATTATTATTATTATTATTATTATTAATATCCCGCCCCTCTGCAGAGCAATCGGGGCGGCCCACAACACCAAAATTTCCATACAGATATGTCAATACAATCTAAACAGAACATAAAAATCCCGAATCCCACCTGTCCTTCAAGAAGTACCGTAAGTAAGGGTTCTTCCTCTTATTCTAGGCCCGATGGTGCTGGCCTGGTGTCTCTCCCCCAGTGACCCCTTCATCTACCAAGCCTGTCCATCCATCGTCCAGGTGAGAGGAAAAGTGTTGTGGGGCTTTCTGGAGGCCACTAGTTGGCCAGAGTGGCAACAGAACGATTACCAAGATATAATAGTGTATCTTGATTTCAGTAAGGCCTCTGACAAGGTCCCCCATGACATTCTTGCAAACAGGCTGGTAAAATGTAGGCTAGACAATACAAGTGTTAAATGGATTTGTAATTGGTTGACCGGCCGAACCCAAAGGGTGCTCAGCAATGGCTGTTCCTCTTCTTCATCCTGGAGAGAAGTGACCAATGGGGTGTCCAGTGGGGTTCTGTCCTGGGCCCAGTTTCCTATTCAACATCTTTATCAACAATTTTGATGAAGGAATAGGGGCCATGCTTACCAAATTTGCAGATGGTTCCAAATGAGGAGGATTAGTTAATACCCCAGAGGAGAGGATCAAAATTCAAAATTACCTTAATAGATTAGAAAGCTGGGCCAAAACTAACAAAATGAATTTCAATACAGAGAAATGTAAGGTACTGCACTTAGGGCAAAAAGAAAAATGAAATGCATAGATATAAGATGGGGACACCTGGTTTAAGGAGACTTATATGTGTGAAAGTGATCTAGGAGTCCTAGTGGACCACAAGTTGGACATGAGTCACCATTAAACATTAGGAAGAACTTGTTGATGGCAAGAGCTGTTCATCTGTGGAAGACACTGCTGCCTCAAAGGAAGCTGGTGGAGGGGTCTCCTTCTTTGGAGGCTGTTTTTAAGCCAAGGTTGGGTGGCCATCTGTCCAAGGAAGGAGGGCTTGGATGGTGTTCCTGCATGACTGCAAAGGGGTGGATTGGAGGGCCCTTGGAGGACCTTCCAACTCTAGGAATCTGCGAAATAAGAGGTTGGAGAGGAGGGATGGAAGGTGGGAAAGACAATGCGGCTGAAATTAGTTGTGCACAACCATTGGGCACGGCAGGGAGATGGGGAGGATTCCTCAAACCACTCACCACCACCACCATTACTGGTCAGAGGAGCGTCAAAGGGTGGCTGTTGGATGTAGCCAAAAGTCTATGAAGGGGAATTTTATTTAGCTCAAATCAAGAGAGGGTTGGCTACAAGGACCCTGTGTATACCAAGAGTCCAGTGGATCTAAGAATTGACGCAGTGGCAAAATTCTCCAATTAAAGCATTACCGTATTTATTAAAGGGGAAAGTCACTCAGCAATCCACATACACGCACACACTCATGCAAGGCTGAGGAAATCAGGGGTTAGCTTGGAAAAGATGTTGAGGCAGACCTATGGATGATGCTTACTACAGACAAAGCTTTCTCTGGGATCCAATTGGGTGAAGTGGCGTGAGACACAACCTTTCCGAGAGCGAGAGCGTGGGTTGAACGGAGGCACCGGTCCCTAGATCAGAGCACAAAGTGACGCAGGCTCTCCTGAACTCAGACGAGCGAGCGACACTGAGGGGAGAAATCTAGGGGCTTGCAGGGCAAAGGTGTGATACTACCTGGGTGAGGTAATCCGGTCTGTCAATACTCAAGGGGAAACGGAGAGGATTAAGTCATCAGGTGAGACATCTAGGCCATTATCGCCCATCCTTCTGATTATGGAGGCGATGATGGTCCCTTTGCAGCTCCCGCACTATCTGCCTGGCTTTGGGGATTGGGGTTTTTCCAGTCTTCCAAGTGACCTGGGCCATGGAGTGCCTCTGGGGCCATGTGGAATTCAGAGGAATGCACTGATGCTAACACGGAAGAGACCAGAGGGGTGTCCAGGGAGGGCTGCCCTATAGGCGTGGGGCTTCATGTGCCCCAACGGAAAGGCCTTCCCCGCTGGGCTCCTCTTGCGCCCAGGTAGGTCTCCCACTTCCAGGGCCCCCCGCACCTGGCAGGGGGTCTGGCCTCTGCCCCCTCTGCCCCAAGGAGGCCCCAGGGTGGCCCACAGCCCTCCCCAGCCAAAGAGGCAGGCAAGCAGGGGTCCTCTTTCGGGGTGTGTGTGTGGTGCTTGGGGTCACTCTTGCCTCTCCTCTCCTGTCCTGTCCAGGTGCAAGGAAGGAGGCTCTTTTTGCAAGCCAGAGGCCCTGGGCAGAGGAGCCCTTCCACCAGAGGAGGCTTGGCCTCCACTCCTTCCAGCTGAGCCTAATGGCTTGGGAGCTGCTTCTCGGCTGCCTTGGCGAGGAAAGGGGAGGCGCCGGGACAAATGGTGTGTCATTTTCGCTATTACATCTGTAATATGGCAGCGATGAGCCGGGATGTGATGGATCTCTGTGTCACTCCAGGATCAGATACAAACAAGCCCTATTCTTGGTGTAGCCCTTCTCTATGGCAGTTTGGTAATTAGCGGGTCGTTAGCCTGCCCTTTGGAAATGGCTGTGCAATGGAGCATGCGGAGGCGCCTGGCAAGAGATGCTTGTTGTGATTAGGGCCAGAGGGATGCTTTGCAAGGCCAGCCTCCTCCCTCTCGCCTTCCCTCCTTTGCACAAAGATGCCTCTTCGGAGGCTAATTGATAGACATGCGGGGGGGGGGGGGGGGAGAGAAGAGAAGTCCAGAGCTGTCCAGTCAGTTGACCATCCTGCCCTCCGTTGCACAAGGAGGAGACAGACAGAAGCATCTCCAACTCAGCCTCTGTCCAGGGCCTGGGTCCTCTAGGTGACCCACATCTGCAAAGGACCCACATCTGCAAAGGTTGCACTTTGCCTGCCTTTGTGCAGCAGACACCTTCAGTTTGTGGCTGCTCTGAGCGGTCCAGGCTGTGTCCCATGAAGTTGCGCTTTCTTGGCTCGATGGTGCCTAATTCCAGTTGACCCCCTGGGATTGCAGGGACAGCCCTGTGCATCCTTCCCAGTCACACAAAGGGACAGAAAGAGTGCCAGCAATTGCACCTGAAAAGGTGACTCCAGGCCTTCTTTGCCCAGCTTCCAGGGCAGCCAGATGCCAGAGCCATCAGAAGGGATAATGGCCTTTCTGTACTTTCAAGGAAGCCCCATCCTCCCTCCTTTTGAGGTTCTGACTGAGAGGAACAGACAACGCTTCTGATCTGATGGGCCATTCATTGTGTTGTGTGGATGAAGAGGGTTGGAGAAGGGAAGGACATCTCTCTTTGGGTTTAGGGGGGTGGGAACTGGGGGAGATCAGAGAGTCCAGGTCCAGGAAGGAAGGAAGGAAGGAAGGAAGGAAGGAAGGAAGGAAGGAAGGAAGGAGACAGCTGGGGTGACTCAGCCTGGCTTTGCACCTTCTTTGGGGGAGGCAGGTTCCTCCCTGTCTTCCCTCTGAGCCCCATCAGGAACAGGGTTAATACACTCAGCCCTGTGCATCCACAGATTCAGCCTTCCACAGCTTGAAAATATTCCACAAAACAAAATTCCAAAAAGCAGACCTTGATTTAGCCATTTTATAGAAGGGATACCAAAGTCTGTGGGTGCTCAAGTCCTATGGTGCGCAATGGCAGGCAAAGCGGTGTCATTTTGCTGTGCCGTTGCATATCATGGGACTTGGCCATCCACGGATTTTGGTGTCCACGGGGGAACCTGGAACCAAACCGCAGTGGATGCCAGAGTGTACCTTTCTCCCGTGACCTCCTTCCTTTCCTTTCCTTTCCTTTCCTTTCCTTTCCTTTCCTTTCCTCTCACCCGGTCCTGCCTCCTTCTACTTCCATGCTCCTGGACCCATATGAGGGGCCTATGGGGCCAGCAGAGCCGTTGAGGAGCAAGAGAAGCCTCCACTTTTGGGGCTCTGGAGATCTTTGCCTTCTTCCAGCTGCTTGCCGGCAAAGATCAGCAGGTGACACAAGGCAGGCCACCAATGAAACCCTGAAGGCTCAGTCCTAGCAAAGTGTGAGTGTGTGTCTGCCTCAATTGTCTATGATTCACTGATGACTTTTTGTCTCTCTGCAGCAGCCATCTCAATAATGGACCCATCCAAGCGGTGCCAGAGGAACACAGCACAATCCCGCTGGGAGTTTCTCCTGGGCAGGTATCTCACACACAAACGCTTGTTCAGCCTAGGATCATGTTGGCTTTAGTAGCTGCCACATCACACAGTTGGCTCATGTTCAGCTAGTGATGTCCCTGAGACAAATGGGAGATGCAGCAAAGTGGAACCACTGGGAAATATGCTTTCAAGGCTCCGCTCTTTCATCTCTCTGTCTGCCCCCCAAAATTACCCTCCTCTTCCTCTTCCTCCTCCTCCATCTCTTCCCTTTGGCACAAACCTCTTTCTCCTCTTCTTACCCCAAATCCTCTGCCAGCCTTTTCCTTCTGCCTGAAGGGTCTCTACTTCTTGTCCGCACTGCCCTCCCTGGAGCTCCCCTCCTTTCAGGCCCCTCCTGGCGACCCCAGGACTGGACTGACCGCCCCAGCCTCACCCCCCCCCCCCCATCACTGGCCACATGGCCCACCTTCCTGTGTTTCACCTGGCAATCATTAATGAGCTGGATCTCATCAAGGATCTGGGAATGAGTTTCCCAACTGCTGGGTCTCTTTTTGACAAGGGTCTACCCCCCATTTCCCCCCTTCACAAAATGTCAGGTGTTTACCTGAACATCACCTGAACACCCTCCTGCCTTTCCCAACCTTGTTGTAGACCCACTGATCCATCTGGCTGGAAGGGACCTCCAAGGGCCATGTAGACCGACCCACTTCAGCCAGAGCAAGAAACGCCTAGCTTACAGCACCCCTGTGAGGTGGGCCATCCAAATTCTGTTTAAAGGAAGTAAAGTCCATCACCTTCCAGGGTGGTTTTGATCGCAGTTCCGGTTGTGGTTGTGGTTGTGGGTTCCAAAATCCACAGACTGGTGTTTCCAACCAGATCTCTGGGCCCTCCAAGAATCTAGGCATCAGTGAGGTATTATTGCATATAAATAAGATGGGCTGCTCCAGGCAGTTCCACTTTCCCTAATTGTGCCTCGGTGACCCCTCCATGGAGATATCATCCGGACGGTTGGTTCATCATGGCTCCCGCTGCACCTCTCACCATTTTGTTTATATACTGACTCTCCCTCCTAGGAATCCGGACGGCTTAAAAGAGCTAAACAAATACAGACAGAAGCATGCAAAGGCATACAAATCGAATTTTAATTTCAATTGAATTAATATGTCAATTGAATTAATATGTCAATTATATTAGAAACTGAAAGACATTTGGAACAAACACGCGCCCTTGGTGTATGCATGCCCCTGCCAGAGATGGGGGCTGATGGGAGCTGTAGTCCAAACTTCTTGACAGTAAGAACTGTTCGACAGTGGAAAAGACTCCCTTGGAGATCTTGGTGGAGTCTCCTTCTTTGGAGGTCTTTAAATAGAGGCTGGATCTCCCACAGGCAGGGTGACCAGACGTCCTCCTTTTCCAGGACATGCCCTACATTTCATATTCTGTCCAGGAGGAATTCCAAAAAGGTCCTCCATTTTGAGCATGACTACGAAACAGGAACTTACATTTAAGTTAGCATTTTTAGCTTTTATTTGGCAATGTCCTCCGTTTTTTCTTGAATGGCCTACATTTGCGGTGCCTTGTCCTCCTTTGTGGTTAGGATATCTGGCCAGCCTGGACCCACGGAGGGCTTGGAGGATGTCTTTGTGGCAGCTAAAAAAGGCAATGGGATCCCAGGCTGCATCAATAGGAGTCTAGTGACTCTAAATCAAGGGACGCAATAGTGCCCCTCTATTCTGCTTTGGTCAGCCCCACCTGGAATCATCCTGTGTCCAGTTCTGGGCACCACAATTCAAGAAGGGTGTGTGTCCAGAGGAGGAGGATGACCAAATGGTGAAGGCTATGAGGAGAGACTTGGGAGCTGGGGATGTTTAGCCTGGAGAAGAGAAGGCTGAGAGGTGATATGATAGCCGTGTTTAAATATTTGAAGGGATGTCATATTGAGGAGGGAACAAGCTTGTTTTCTGCTGCTCCAGAGACTAGGACCCGAAACAATGGATGCAAGCTCCAGGAAAAGAGATTCCACCTCAACATTAGGAGGAACTTCCTGACAGTAAGGGCGGTTCGACTGTGGAACACACTCCCTCGGAGAGTAGTGGAGTCTCCTTCCCTGGAGGTCTTTAAGCAGAGGCTGGATGGCCATCTGTCGGGGATGCTTTGATTGGGAGTTCCTGCATGGCAGGGGGTTGGACTGGATGGCCCTTGTGGTCTCTTCCAACTCTATGATTCTATGATTCTATGATCCTATTACCTAAATTGCTCCAAATCAATTTTTTTTAAACAGGGGAAGTAATTAATTAGTTCAAGGGATCAGCAATAAGGCTTTTTGGTAACTTTAAAAAGCAGGGGGTCTTTTACCTGTGTCTACCAGTTCCAAGGACTAGATACCAGAATGCCAGTCAAAATGTATTTTTATTTATACATTAAAAAGGGTTGCAACATTCACACAAAGCATACACTCACACACTCATACAAGAGACAACAAATTAAAGGTAGGCTAAAAGGGACAGGGATTAGAAGGACGGGAATTATATGTGACCAATGTAGTGCCAGAAGTCCAGATCGGAGGGAAAACTGCAGAGAAAGTGGACTCGGAATAATAGCAATTCTGGGGAGTCTAGGCAAAATCATGGCTTCTGACTTCACCCAAGACTGAAAATAGAGGACAAACAGCCCTCCCTTAGACCTGCCTCACTTTGTGGGAAGATTTCGGCAGCTTAAAGGTGGGGATTTCCATAGGGAAGAAAAAGAAAGCCCTTGTGTCATAAAATGGAGCCATCCTAAACAAAGAGGTGGCAGATGCATATGGCCCGTCTCTTTGATGCCTGGATGGAGCCATCTTTGCCTCTGAGATCGGAAGAAAGGTTTGGATTTCCAAGGATGCCTTTCTGCCTGTGTGCCCTTAGCACTTTCCATCCAGGCCTACGTGAGAAGGTACCCCTTTCCGGTTGGAGGTTGATACCAAAGTTCAATTAAAGGCAAAAGAGGCCTTTTTGGGGGTAGTAACATTCCTGGGGCAGATATGTGCCTTCCAGAAATGGGCAAAGGTAGGGGCAGCTTCAGAGGGGTGGCTTGGCGAGGTTTGGCTCGTTGGTCTTGCAACAACAGTGCCTTGCACTAGGATCACAGAATCACAGAGTTGGAAGGGACCTCAAGGGCCACCAAGTCCATCAAGACTAGATGACCTTAGAAGGACCTTTACAGCTCTATGATTCAGTGAACAGGAGCTGCCCACCTTGCAGAACTGCTTTAGCCGTGGGTTCCTGCACTGGCGCCAGGGGAGTGGGGTGGGGTAGATGGCCCTTGGGGGTCCCCTCCTATTGTGCAATTGCTTGGGGAAGTCAGCCATCTGCCTGCCTCCGCAACTCATCCCCCCCCCCCCGTGGAATTGCTGAAGGGTGGAGGAAAATGCCTACGAACAGTTTGGGATGGGGGAGATGATGATGATGATGATGATGATGATGTAGTCCAAGTGGACTGACAAAACTTCAGAATGAAATTGGCACAGATAGGATCACAGGGACACAATTAGAGAAAATGATGTTGGATAAGGCTGCCAAGGTATGCGCTCACTTTCCCAATTCTCCTACACTTTCCACTCTCCAGACAAAGCACCCCAACCCTCAAGGAGGTTATACAAATCAAATACCAGCCACCTGCACCCCACAGCCAAAGCCAAAGCAAATGCAAAAGCCAACTGCCAAACCCATCATCCCCAACTAAAGTCCACAGTGTAAAACCATCAATCCCCTTTTTAGACAAAACCCATTCCTGTCAGAACCAGCATGGATTCTGACAGGTAGACTGTGGGACTGGGATGAAGGTGAGAGTGAAGATAAGGATGGCAACAACAACAACAACAACAACAACAACAACAACAACGGGGAGGAGGAAGAAGATGGTGCAGAATACGCTGCCTGGGTGGAATCTCCTTCTTTGGAGGTTTTAAACAGAGCCTGGATGGCCATAGGGTGGGAATGCTTCAGTTGTGTCCTCCTGCATGGCAAAACAAAATAAAACCTTGGGGTCCCTTCCAACTTTAGGATTCTAGGATTCTAGGTATTCCTGCATGGCAGAAGGGGGCTGGTCTGGATGACCCTTGGTGGTATCTTCCAGCTCTACGATTCTATGAGATGATGGCCCTAGGATCCAATGGGCCTTTGAGGAAGATGCTTTTGAGGATGGGTTACGTGGTATGACCCCACACAGGGTCTCCTCTCGTACGTGGTTTGGTGGTTCTCCTCCATGGATGGAAACTCCAGTCCGTCAATGGAAGGAGCTGCCAAGGCCGGCTGTGGGGGTCTCTGCCCCATGGAGGCCAGGCGTGTCTCCTCCAGGAGTGGAGAGGGCTGGCGTGGGTCAGAAGGAGGGTATGGGCTGCTTCACTTCTAGGACCCCCACATCTCTCTGAGGAGTCAATGGTGATACACAGTGTGGCCCCTTTGAGGGGGATGCCTGCCAGGGGATCCTCTTGTTCCCAAGACGCACCACAAGCGGATGTGGGGTTGGGACCACCTTGGTGGAAGGTGGGCATGAGACCCCCGGGGAAATGGCCCTCTGCCTCCAATGCTGTGCCAGGCCTTGGGCTGCCTCTTTCAGGTGGCACAGGTGGAAGGAGCCAGGCTGGCAGGAAGCGTTGTGCCAAGGCCCTCACTAGCATCTACCTGCCCTTATCAGCCGCCTGCCCGCCGGCCGCAGTCATCCGCGAGGGTCCACCTGCGTCCTCCGCTTGCCAGAAGCTGGGCAGCAAGCAAGTGCCAGCGGGCTTCCAGTAGACCAGGAACCAGCCGGCCTCCAAAGGAGCAATTACTACGCCCGGCTGGGCACCTGGCGGGAAGAGAGCTAATTCCCACCGACAGCGCAAAGCTTCCCGGCCTCCGGCTCAGCAGGATCATCGGACGCGGGTTACGGCAAGTGCCATGCCCCGCTTGGCTAGGAAGAGAGACCAGGGCGATGGGGCTGGAGGTCCCCACGCCTCTTGGGCACCCAAGAGAGATGTCCAGGGCCTCTCGCTGCCTTCCCCGAACTGGAAACCAGGGTGCAAAGGCTTCCCAACTCCCATGTGCCACGGCTGGGTTTTCCTGCCTCTCTGAGCACTCTCTGAGAGGAACAGAGGAACAGAAGGAGCCCAGACTCCTGAGGTCACAGAGACTTTGGCCCCTGGGGTCATAACCCCTTGGAGTTGGTCACCTAGACTCTCTGCAGCATCACCGGCTCATTGCCTTCCCAGCAGGGCTGGAAATTGAATGTTCATCTGGCCTCTGGAGCCAGGACTGAAAAGGCTAAATATCTCACAAAACTACAAATCCTAGCATTCCATAGGAGAGAGCCATGGCAGTTAAAGCGGTTTCAAACTGCATTATTTCCGCAGTGCAGATTAGATTGATGCTGCAGTCCAGGAAGGTCTGTGTTTGGCCTGGAGGAAGATGGTACTTTTAAGGGAAAGTGTCCCCATTCCCTTGGATTTGGATTCAAGAACTGGCATTAGCAAAGCGAAGGCAGCCGCTTATTTAGCAAGATGCCAGTCCAGCTATCCAGAATCCCGGCTGAGCAATTTGGCACCGAAGCCAATCCACCTTATCATTTATAGCAGTTTTGGAAAATCTACCTGGCAACAGCGTTTGGAAACACATTGCTGATCACAGGTGTATAATGGACATATTTTGGCCAATCATGCATCAGCAGCCATTAAGCCACAATGGAAAATTCCCAAGCCAGTACTTGGGGAAAACTATTAATGTTGGACCTACGTTTAAAATGGTCATTGTTACCGGCAGATAGCCCCAGTTAGTCAATAGTCCAGTGACCAAATGTGTTGGAAATGTTTGGTCTGCTTTTCCTTCAGATGCCAAAGAGCTTAACAAATGCTCAGCTTTTGCAATTTTCCTTGGCTGAAGATGCTTTTTTCCTTCAACATGGCTCTGCCTTTCTTCGACCTGACCTTTGACCTGACCTTCATATCCTCCCAATCGAAATGTAACAACAGAAGCAACAGAGGGGTCCTTTTTAAAGACTCAAACCCAAGATGTTGCAGCTGTTGGGTCTGGATCTGAACTCAGGGACCAAAGGCTATTTGTTGTGTTTCTAAAAACCCTGTCATTCTTGCCTAATACCCTAAGGTACCACCAGATCCCTCTGATCTAGGAAAGTAAGAAGGGTCAGCTGTGGTTAGTACTGGGATGGGAGACCATTAATGCTGGAGGCTCTACTGCAGAGGAAGAAACTGGCAAAACCACTTCTGAGGATTCCTTGCCCAAGAAAACTCTAGGAGAAATTCATGGGGTTGCCATAAGTCCACAGGCAATTTGAAGGAACACACACGCACACACACACACACACAAAATCTTGGAAGCTAAGCAGGGTCAGCCCTGGTTAGGACTTGGGTGGGGGACCCCCAATGGATATCAGGTGCTGTAGCCTCTATTTCCAAGGAAGGAACTAGCAAAAACACCTCTGAGGATTCCTTGTCCAAGAAAACCCTGTAAGAAATTAATGGGGACGACATAGGTTGATAGGCACTTGGAAGGCAGGTGCACAAACACACATGTTCTTCTACTTTTAACACTGGAGTCTGCATCTGCAGAACACAGTTTTCACTCAGTCTGGGAAAAACCAGAGGAGAAGCTTTGGAAACCAACTGGGACACGAACTGACACAACAAAAGGACATCACCACTTTTGGGGCAGAGAGCCAGTGTGGCGTAGTGGTTTGCGTCTTGGAGTATGACTCTGGAAACTGGGTTCAATTCCTAGCTTGGCCATAGAATCCTAAAATCCTAGAGTTGGAAGAGACCCCAAAAAGGGCCATCCAGTCCAACCCCCTTCTGCCATGCAGGAACTCACAATGAAAGCACCCCCTTTGACAGATGGCCATCCAGCCTCTGTTTAAAGACCTCCAAGAAAGGAGACTCCACCAAAATCTCCACTGAGGGAGTGTCTTCCGTTGTCAAACAGGTGTTCTGCTACTGCTGGTCTTTCAGGCTGGCCCAGTCTGCAGTGGCTCTCCTGTTCCTTGATTCGTGTTTGAACACTGTGTTTTGTGGTCCCTTTGTAGATTTGGCCACAGCTGTATGGTATGCAGTAAACTCCTAAAGCCATGAGAGGGTCTCTCCTATCCTTCACTGAGCGCAGCATTTCCTGGATTTTCTTGGTTGGTCTGTAGATCACTTGGAGGCTGTGTTTCCTCATCAGTTTCCCTATTCTGTCTGTGACTCCTTTGATGTATGGTAAAAATACCTTCCCTTTGGATGGTTGTTTTTCTTCACTCCTGTGGTTTTTTCTGGGTCTGGCTGCTCTTCTGATGTCTGAACTGGAGTAACCATTAGCCTGTAGAGCCCATTTAAGGTGCTTCAGTTCATTTTCCAGGTAATGGGGTTCACAGATCCTTTTTGCGCAGTCTACCAGTGTTTTTATTGTGCTTATTTTTTGTCCTGGGTGATGATTGGAGTTCTTGTGTAGGATCTGTTAAATAAACACTAATCCTCCTCGCATATTCTCCCACCCTGAGGCCTTGCCTCAACAGAACAATACACAGATTTACAGGCTAAGTCTCTCAACCAAGGGTCACACAGTGTGTATATACACCCCACACACCTCCATGCCAGCATTCTCTGAAGATGCCAGCCACAGATGCAGGTGAAACATCAGGAATACATAGAACACGGCCTCACAGCCCAAAACCCCCACAAAAACCTATCCCTTTATTGTTTCATGTTCCATTTCTCTATTCAATAATAGTATATACAGTTTTGATAATTTCCTTTTGTCTGGTTGCCATAAAATCTCTTCTAAATCATCCCGTTTTTCCCCTATCCCTACATTTTTCATGTCTTCCATGTACTTTTGTTTTATTTGTAAGTAATTAAAGCATTGGATTTTTTTCATTATTTATTTCCTCTCTAGTTTTTAATTCTGTGTTTCCTTGGTTGTCTACTTTTATTATGTCTCCGTAGGTTAACCATTTTTGATCTTGGGCCCATCTTCCAAAAAAGGCTTCTTGAACCGATTCCCATAATGGTAGCTTAAAACAGAATCTTTCTTTAATCTTCGTCCAGACATTTAGTAACGCCTTCCTAACCGGATGGTTATTGAAGTCCTCATTAATTATTACTTCATTATAGCACAGGTAGGCGTGCCATCCAAAGCAAAGCTGCGTTCCTTCTAGGTTCAATAATTTCCTATTATCTAACTTCAGCCATTCTTGTAACCAAATTAAACTCCAAGCCCAAAAATAGAGCCTTAAATCTGGCAATGCACATCCTCCTCTCTCCTTGGTCTCTTTCAAGTTTACCCACTTAATTCTGGGTTTGTTCCCTTTCCAAATGAACTTCTTTAATTCCTTATCCCACTCATTAAATATCATTTCGTTAGTTATAATTGGTAAATTAAGCATTAAAAACATTATTCTGGGGAGGACAGCCATTTTAATTACGGAGATTCTTCCTAATATTGATAAGTTCATCTTATTCCATCTTTGTAAATCTTCTTTTATTTCTTTCCAAGTCTTGTTATAATTATTTTCTAAAAGTTTAAGATTGTTATTTGTCAGCCAAATTCCTAAGTACTTTATTTTCCCCCAGTTTTGCAACCTGATTTCTGAATTAAATTTCCCTCTTCTTGTTTTGTCATGTTCTTTGTTATTATCAATGTTTTTTTCTTTATTAATTTTGAATCCTGCATATTTCCAAAGATTTTTTATTTCATAAAGTATTTGTTCTACAGTCTTTATTGGGTCTTCCAGGATTATTACCATATCATCTGGAAATGCTCTGATTTTAATCTCATGACCTTTCATTTTTATTCCTTTTATATTTTTGTTGATTTTAATTGCATTAATCAAGATGTCCAGCACTATAATAAACAAAAGTGGTGGGATAGGGCAACCCTGTCTAGTACCTTTTTTAATCTTAAATTCTGCTTTTTTCTCTCTATTGATTGCCAGTTGCACTGTTTGATACTTATAGATCTGTTTAATGCTTTCTATAAAGTTTTCCCCATTTCCATTCCTTCTAATATTTCCATTAAGAAATCCCACTTAATGTTGTCGAAAGCTTTCTCAGCGTCCATAAAAACCAATGCTAGCTTCTTCTCATTGTTATTATTATAATACTCCAAGGTGTTTGCAATAGTTCTAATGTTTCTTATTTGCCTACCTGATAGGAAACCATTTTGATCTTCTCCTATAACTTGTGATAATACTTTTTAAAATCTATTAGCTAATATTGAAGTCTATATTTTATAATCAACATTAAGGAGAGATAGTCCAAAACTGGTTATTTGCAAACTATCCTTTCCTTCTTTTGGAATTAATGTTATGGTAGCTCCATTCCAAGTTTCTGATAATCTTTCTGTACTAATTAAATTTACCATTTTGTATAGAGGTTTTAACAATTCATTTTGAAAGGTTTTATAATATGCAGCTCTGAAACCATCTGGAACTGGTGCTTTTCCTTCTTTTAACCTTTGTGTAGCTTGTATAATTTCTTGTCTTGAGGTGGTAGCATTTAATATTTTCCTTTGTTCATTTGTTATTTTTGGATTTTCTTTCTTGCTTAAACATTCTTTCATTTTTTTTAATTAATGTTTTCTGGTTTGTTCTCTTCTTTATAGAGGTTGTTATATAATTCTTTAAATGCTTTAAAATATCCTCCTGGTTAATTATTATTTTATCATTAAGTTTAATTGCATTAATTGTTTTCTTCTCTATCTCTTTTTTCAATTTTTTGGTTAACCAGCGGCCTGTTTCATTGGCATTTTTAAAATCATTTTGTTTTGTTCTTTTTAAGTCAAACACAATTTCTTTCATTATTTTTGCCTGAATTTGTCTCTGAATTAATTTTATTTCATTTTGTATTTCCTTGTCTTATTGGTGTTTCTTTCCATTTTTCTTCTTTCCTTTTTAATTTTTCTATAAGGGACTTATCCTTTTCTTGTTCTTGTTTTCTCACTTCCTTAGCTCTTTTTATTAATAAACCTCTCATCACTGTTTTGCTAATGTCTGTTTTCATAGATACATCTGGAGTGCAATTTTCTTCACAAAAGTATTTTAATTGTGAAGTTGTAGGCTTTCATGGCCAGCATCCATAGTTTTTTGTGGGTTTTTCAGGCTATGTGGCCATGTTCTTGAAGAGTTTCTTTAACTCTTCAAGAACATGGCCACACAGCCCAAAAACCCCACAAAAAACCTATAGTATTTTTATTCTTTTCTCATTCTGTCTACAAAATCTTCACTCTTAAGCAGCTCTTCCAGCAGTCTCCATTCAAAATTTTTCTTTTGATCTGCTAACACCACTAATTCAATCCAATTATGATCTGACAAAGTCCTTGGTAAAATTTCCAATTTTTAACTTTTATTATTAATTATTTTGATACAAGAAACAAATCAATCCTGGACCATGATTGATGGGGGTCTGAAAAAAGGTAAAACCACTCTTATTTCCATATATATGAGTCCATACATCAGCTAAGTCATGTTCTTGAATCATTTCTAAACAACTTAAGGGAGGTTTCCCCTGATCTTTTTTATTTTTGCAGATTTCCTATCTCTTTTTGGCTCAATCATGCCATTAAAATTGCCCATCACAATCAAATATATCATCAATTCTTCATTTAATTTTTGAAAGAAAGGGTCTTTTTTCCAAGTGGGCCATAAATATTAACTAATGTTATTCTTTGGTTTCCTATGGTAACTTTATAAATTATATATCATCCCTCACTATCCCTTTTTAGTTCTTTCACTGTATAATTTCTATTAACAAAAACTGCTAATCCTCTTTTTTTTTTTTGCCTGTTGATGCAAAGAAAAGTTGACCTAATTTAGGATTACTAATATATTTAACATCCTTATTTCTTATTTGTTTCTTGTAAGCAAATAATATAGTTTTTCCCCAGAAAGTGAATATTTGTTTCCTTTGTTGTTCTATATTCATTCCTTTCACATTCCATAACCTTAATTTTATTGACATTGTATATTTCTATATATATATATATATATATATATATATATATATATAGTGTGTGTGTGTGTGTGTATATATATATATATATATATATATACACCCATGCATATATATACATAGATATCTATCTATATGACCATATATATATATATATATATATATATACATATACATACACGCACAAACATATACATATACTTGCACTCATGCATGTACACATTAACTTTCTTTAACTTCTTTTATTAGTCTTCTTCATATTGGAGATTCCTTTCATCTTCTCATATTTCCTATGTTTCAAAATTAATACTTTCCTCTTCTTCAAATTGTATTTCTTTCTTTTTCTCTGATGTGGGTTTTTGTTCTTCATCCTGTTTCTCCTCTTTTTCTTTTTCTTTCTTTTTTTTTTTGTAGGGCTAAATTCTCTTGTCCTCGTTTGTTTGTATTCTTCTTCTTAAAAGGTTGCTGCCCAGGCAAATATTCTGCAAGGCGTTGCTTCGTCTTGCAAGAGTACAACCCACTGCAGTGGCTGCTCTTTGACTCTTTTGTGTTCCCCCCTCCTTCTCTGTTTTGTGGTTTGGGGGCTAGAAATCCCTGCATAGAGTCCCCAACAAGCCCTGTTTTCCACCTCCTCACCCGGTTTGGAAGACTGCACCTCTGGGTTTCTTTGGGTGCTCACCTGCAGTGGGTGATGTTAGAGGATGAAACTCTGTTTTGCACCTGTGAGCGCCTCGGCATCCCAACCGGAAGTCCTCACCTCGGAATGTGTGGTTTGATGTGGGAAAGAGATTGCAGCTGGGCTGGAGGCCAGAGAGTGGTGCTGAGGACCACCAGTCTCATTGACACCTAGGGGCATGGAAGAGTTGGAAGAGACCCCAAGGGCCATCTATTCCAGATTGAGGGAGATAATAGATCCATTCTGTTCTCCTTTGGTCAGAATTCACCTGGACTCCCATGTCCAGTTCTGGGTGACCCCAATTAAGAAGGGAACCTAGGAAGTTCTGAAAATGTGGAACGTGTCCAGAGAAGGGCGACCAAGATGGTCAAAGGTCTGGCCTGAAACCAAGCCTTATGAGGAACAAATGAGGGATCTGGGGATGTTTGGCTTGGAGAAGAAAAGGCTGACAGGGGACATGATAAGAGCCATCTTTGAATATCTGAGGGAAAAGTGTGTAGAGGATGTCACAAACTTGTTTTTTTTAGGTGGACGTTTGTAAATAGTGGCTCCCTTAATTTGTTACAACCTCACTCCAGAGACCAGGACACAAAATAGTGGATTTCAAGTGCAAGAAGTGAGATTTCATGCAAGTGCATGAAGGTCTTCTTGATCATCAGAGCTGTTCGAGAATGGAACAGACTGCCTCGAAAGGTGGTAGACTCTTCCTTCTTTGGAGGCCTTTAAACACCGGTTGGATGGGGACCTTTTGGAAAGACTTTGCAGTGGCAAAGGGTTGGACTAGATGGCCTCATGTGGTCCTCTCCACCTCTGAGATTTTACCAGCCTCTAATTCTAGATAAGACTGGCAGCTGTCTGCCTGGCAGATTCTTGGCTGGTGGCTCCGCTTGGCTGCAGCCCTCTTTCCCGGTAAGGATTAACGAGGCCAGAGGCGTTAATAATGAGCACAGAGGCCAAGCGGCACCTGCTGACGGAGGCGGACGGACGGTCAGGCGATGCCATTACGGGAACCGGGCAAGAGAGCCAGAAGGAGCGCTGGCAGGCGGCCAGGAGGAGGCGGCTGGAGGTGGCCAGGAGCCACAGAACAGGCCTGTCTGGTGGTCCCAAAGACCCATGGGTGGCATGGGGTGAATCTCCACACTCAAGTGGTCAAGGGTCAGCCAGGAAAGAAGGAATGCAAGCTTTGGGGTTTCACAGCCCTCTCCTTCGTGCTAAAACAACAGCAGAACAAAACCCATCTGGGACTCATGCTAAAACAGTGAGGAACATTTGATATGACAGTTCTGTATAAGTATTTGAAGGGGTGTCATATTGAGGCTGGAGCACGCTTGTTTTCTGCTGCTCCAGAAACTGAAACATGGAGCAAAGGAACTTTAGGAAAAGAGATTCCACCTCAACATTAGGAGGAACTTCCTGACAGTAAGGGCTGTTCAACAGTGGAAGATTCTCCCTCAATGGAGATTTTGGTGGAGTCTCCTTCCTTGGAGGTCTTTAAGCAGAGGCTGGATGGCCATTGGTCAAGGATGTTTTGATTGTGAGTTCCTGCATGGCAGAAGGGGGGGTTGGACTGGATGGCCCTTTTTGGGGGTCTCTTCCAACTCTATGATTCTATGATTTCCTTAGGACAATGAAGGCATCTGGAGGCAACAGGCCCCCACCAGCCCCACCTGTTGAGTGGCTGACTGAGAGAAGAAGACCCCTTTAGTGAGGACACCCCTCCCTGACCCTTTCAGAGTTCGAAAGAAAGGCCAGCAGCTGACCAAGGAAAGGAGGGGAAATGGGCAGGATCCCCCCCAAAAAATAGGAGGTGGCACCACAGAGAAAGTAAACACCCTTAAACTGAGTACAACAACATCCAAAATCCACAAAACAGTCATGCCTTTAGACACCAGGCAAAATGCACAAAATACATGATGCAAGCTTTTGAAGCTCCACTGGCTTCTTCACAGAATCATAAATTTGGAAGGGACCTACCAAGGGCCATCCAGTCCAGCCCCCTTCTGCTTTGCAGGAATACATAGGATCCTAGAGTTGGAAGGGATCCCCAAGGACCATCCATTCCAACCCCTTTTTTCTGCCATGCAGGAAGGTACATAGGATCCTAGAGTTGAAAAGGACCCCCAAGGGCCATCCAGTCCAACCCTCTTCTTCTGCCATAAGGAATACATAGGATCCTAGTTGGAAGGGACCCCCAAGGGCCATCCAGTCCAACTCCCTTTTTTCTGCCATGAAGGAATACATAGGATCCTAGAGTTGGAAGGGACCCCAAGGGCCATCCAGCCCAACCCCCTTTGTCTGACATGCAGGAATACATAGGATCTTAGAGTTGGAAGGGACCCCCCAAGGGCCATCTAGTCTAATCTTCATCTGCCATGCAGGAAGTTACAATCCAAGCCCTCCCTGGGACAGATGGCTAGCTATAGTGTGTCTTAAAACCTCCAAAGAAGGAGACACCACCACCCTATGAGAAAACGTGTTCCTCTCCTGTATGTTTTTTAAACACCTTTGCCTGATGAAGAAGCCATTGGAGCTTTGAAAGCCTTGAATCATGTATTTTGTGCATTTTGATTGTTCCAATAAAGTTACCACTTTCTTGTGGATTGTAGATGTTATTGTACTTTGCTACATGGCTACACAGCTATCCCTGATTATGTACCCTTAAACTGAGGCTGGGATCTTTGTAGGGTTTAGACCAGAGTTGGGGGGGGGGGCAAAGTGCAAAGACCCCCAAAGGGTCACACAAAAAGATGCTGCTGGAGGGATGAGGTGAGAGGCCGGGAGGCAGCTGCACCTTCTCTGGTCTGTTTGCCCTTCCTTCCTTCCTTCCTTCCTTCCTTCCTTCTGGCCTTTCTCCAGCGCTATCTCAGGAGCTGACCCATAATGACCCCCACCACCCCTTCCTCGAATGCCGGCCCCAGTGCTTGTTGTGGAGCTCCCAGGGCAACAGGCAATGAGCCAGAGGGGGCACGGCCTCTCCCCACCCACCTGGGCCAGGGATGGGCCAGGTGCGTCACTTGGGCTCTTGTTTGCAAGGCGTGCAAGGCGTGCAAGGCCAAGCAGCTAGCGTTGGAGAGGCCCCGCCTGACCTTTCCTTGTTTCACCTTTTCCTAGAAAGCTGCTCCCTCCAGACAGGAGGACCTGGTTCCGTTTGCACATTCCACAGACATTGATAACATCTGCTTGCTGGTCTCACGCTGCTTCTGCACTGCAGAAATAATGCACCTTGACACAGCTTTAACTGCAGTGGGACTTGCAGTTTGCTGACAGAGAAGGCTAAAATGCTCACAAAACTAAAAATCCCAGACTTTTAAAGCATTGAGCCATGGCAGTTCAAGTAATACCAAAGTGCATTATTTCTGCAGTGTGGAAGTAGATGCAGCCATCATCATCATCATTATTTCCCTCCTTCTCCCAGGACTGGGACCCAGCCATAGGGATCACAGCCCCTGGTTTGTTTTGGGGTCTGTCTGATCTCTCCCCCCCCCCCCAATCTTCTGTCTCCGCAGCGTCAGAGAGGTCCCAGAGAAGGAGATAGCTTGAAACTGTTGGATTCCAGGCAAGGGCATCTCATGGATGAAGGGAACACACACAACCACACACAAGGTCTGGTGCAAAGGAGGCAATCCTGCCATCATCCTTGGGAAGGCTTGGCCTCCAGAGGCAAAATGTTCTCTCCTCCATTTGGTTCAGCACTGCTGGATGCCAGGGTATTATCCAAAATGCTGGGGTCCAGGGGAGATGCCCACAAATTAATATGTTTTTAGGGATATTAGGTACCTAGCTCAAAGGAGAGATCTAGGGCAGCTGGGGTAACAGGTAGCCCGGGATAGCAACCCAAATGTATACCAAGTCCCAATCACAGAGAACTCCAGAGGCAATTTCAAATAGGGTTTGTATCTTTATTAAGGAAACAATCAGCATACACACTCACACACACACACACACAAGAGCTAGGGAAGCAAAGGCAGCAGAAGTGGAATAGGCTTGAAGCCTTGCTAATGGTGATACGTTACCGATGTGGATCTTGATTTCAATCAATGGGGGCCTGGAACGGAGAAGACTCAGTCGGTGCTGCAGCAAAAAGGGGGGTTAGTCGCTGTATTGAGGAGCCTAGTTTAGCCAAACTGACAGAGTGCCTGCCTGCTTGCAAAAATGGACCAAAGAATGGTTGTTTTATTAGTTGTATATATAACCCAAATTGTGTCTTTGGGGCAGAAACCAAGGCTTGAAAGGATTAGAAGCTCTAGTAAATGGTTTCCCGGGGGGGGGGGAATAAAGGTTTGGAGTAGAAACTGATGGTTGGGTGATTGGTGTGAATGCTTTGGATAAAAAGGATTAGCATTCCTGGCTGGAATGTTGCTGCCCCAGATAATCCCAAACAATCACCTACTTTGGCCAGATCTCCCTTATCTCCTCTATCGCCAAAGGGATGAAGCTGGGGGGACAGTAAATCCCATCCGGGTGGGTGCTCTCTAACTCCCATGCTATCACAAACTGCTTTTTCCAAGTGTGAAGGGGTCAGGCGTCCACTGTGGGGTTATTCCTGGGCCATCCCTCCCGACTGAGAGGCAATCAGAGGCCTGGTCTTGGGGTAACAAGGGAACCCCCCTCCATGCAAGCAGAGCCGGGCATCTGGGCAGCCACCCTGCCCTCCTGCCTTCCTTCCTGCCCTAAGGGCCGAGGGCATGGGATTCCTGCTCAGCAACAGATGGGCCTTCATGCCTGTTGCATGAGGAGGCTGGGCTTGTTCCAGCACATGGCGGCTCAGAGGACCTCCAAAAGACAAGGCAGGTGTGCTCCGTCTCCTGGAAGCGCCTGCCTGTGGGTTACCTCTGGAGATTGGGGGACCCTGCCTGGCTCCCCTCCAAATCACAAGAATGAAGGGCAAGACTGGGCTGCCAGCTGTGGGCAGCTGTTTCCTGCCTGATTTCATCCTGAGTCCCAGGGTTGTCAGAGGGAAAGTCTGAGAGGGCTGCCGTGCCTTTCATGGTTGTGGAGGAGAGGGAATTTCAACAGGAGTGACCCAATCTCTGGCTGTGTGGCAAGAGATCTGCTGCAATCCCTTTTTCTCATACACAGCCATTCAAGGCTATCATGGGTTTTCTTCATGGGCAAGAATTGTCCAGAGGAGGTTTAAGCAGGGATTTGAATCCTGGTCTCTAGAGTCCAAGACTGAAACCACTACGCCACGCTGGTCTCAGAGGGTTTTCTTGGCAAGATTTGTTTGCCTTTGCCTTTCTCTGAGGCTGAGAGAGTATGAGTTGCCCAAGGTCACTCAGCGGGTTTCCATGGCTGAGCAGGGATTCGAACCCTGGTCTCTCAGTGTCCTAGACCACTATACAACTTTGCTATTCATCTCAGCAATAGCAGAGGGATCTAGAAAGAGGAGCTAAGGCAGACCTATGCCGCCATTGGTACTTACACATGTGAAGGGCACCGACAAGATTCTGGCTGCTGCCACAAAAAATTCTCCCCTTGCATTGGCCAAGCAGATGGCCATAGATGGCCAGTTCCATGGTCAAGGAGGCTCAAAGAGGGCTGTGGACTTCCTGGAGGGACAGCTGGGCCCTCCATCCCCTGGACGCCTTGTCCATAGCCAGGCCAAATGACCAGCTGCCCCACTGACCCGCCTTGCGTCTGGACGATGGCATGTGAGCTGACGTGGGTGCACAATGTCTGCACAATGTCCCATCCCTGTTCTCCAAGCCTTGGCTAATGGAAGCCCTGACGTTGCACACACTTCCACGTCAGGAGTGTGTCTCAGGGGAGACACTTGTGTGTTTGTGGAGGGTGAGTGTGCGAGGAAGGAGGCTTCTCTTACCGCGAACGCATCCCTTTCCTTGAAACGCGATCAGCGATGGCGTCCAGCCAGGAGGAATCCTTCCAGAAAGGGAGCCTCAGTCACATCCGCTCAGCTGTGGCTGACCTTGGCATCTCTTGCCAGGTTGTGGTTTTGGCTCTAAGGACACATGAGCTCTGAGCCTTTTTCCAAAAAATATCCTATTAGTCTCAGAAATCACACACAGGCAACAGAAACAGATTTTGGTTTTGGGTTTTTTGGCCCACTTTGCTGGACATTGAGAAAGCTAAAATACTCCAAATCCAAATTGGGATTCTAGATCACTGATGAGCGTAGATTCCAGTAAACTGCAGGAATTTGGCCAGTCTGTGTTATGAATACTTATGGAATCAGAGAATATTGGTGGAATGAATTAAAAAGGAATAGAAAGACATGCCGATGAGACATGCCAAAAGACAGAAACTGTGGCCAGAATCCTCTTTTTTGTCCCAGCTAAACAGACTCATAGAATCAATGGGTTTGCATACATGTTGACTCACCATTCAATAATGGACTCAGTCGGTCTACTTAGTTGGGACAAGCCAACAGGATTCAACCCAGCTTCTTCTTGTTGAAGAAACTGCTGTTTTCTTATTATTTGGCTGCTCTTTAAAGTTTGTTAATTTTGCCTGGTTGGAAAAGTTCAGTCAGCGTCTAGGGATGTGCAAAGTCCAGGAGAGAAATCCTGTTTTGCAACCCCATTTTTCTGGTCCTAGAGAGGAGGTGGCAGATATGGGATTAAACTGCCCACCCTCCCTATCCAAAATTCATCCAGCTTTGTGTCATGTTCATGTTCCTTTTTTATTAGAAAAGGCCCCATTTAAGCGAAACCCAACACTCTCTCTGGCCCCACCTGCAATTGCAGGACATCTCAGGTGCTGTTTGTTCAAACTTCTGAGGCCGCGCCATAAACAGTCTTTGTGGAAAGGCCACTGCAAGGATACAGGAATGGTGAGGAGACACAGGCTAGGACACTGTTGGTGTCTTACACATGTACATGTCCCGCTACCAATGCCACTTGAGGTTTCCATCTGCAGCAGAAGGTCTGCATGCAGTTCAGGTCATGAAGGTGAAGCTGTGCATGCAGAACCATTGTGCATCTGGATCAGCCTTGTACATGGAGATCGGTGCACAATGCCCAGGGCTGTACCTGAACATTGGGATGAACCTTTGCCATCTTGGTTCGATTGCTCAGTGTTGCCATTCCACATGAGGAATGTGTAGCACCATTAATGCCCCACTCGGCATAAGCGGAGGTCCTGTTCCTGACCCTGGGGCCTTGGCCAGACATTGCTGCTCCTTGCTGTGGGGCTGAAACAGGCAGCAGCCCTTCCCGGTTGAAGGAGACTCTTGCAGACGCTGCCAAGAAGTGCAGCGTCAGAGGAATTCCAGGTCTGGAGCCAAATTCCACTTCCACCGCAATTCATCAGCAAACCAGTGTTTTCCTGCAGAGCTGGGAAAGCCTCTTCCACCATCCGCCACGCGCCGCTCTGAAAGGCCAAACCAGGTGAAGCCCTGGAAAGCTCGCTGGGTGAATATCTCTGGAATGAATGTTCACATTTTTCAGCAAGGAAGTGGAGCTTCTTCCCAAAGGGACACCCGGCTGCGATCTGCAGGTATTTTACCAGGAGGAGAGACGGGAGCACCCAGCCTGCATCACGGGCAGCGATCGCCGATTCACGCCGGCTAGCCAGCGTCCACTCTTGGGAGCCGGGTGGGCCGAGGACAGCTTGCTTGCGCAGCCAAAGAGGCCGCAGGGTCTTCCCCAGGCTCACCTCCCAAGCGCCCATCCGGCCTTTCACCTTTGTCCTGCTTGCTCCTGGAAGGGAACCGATGGGCCTCTGGACACCACCCAGTAACAGGATTCTCTGGTTTTCAGGGAGGCCAGAGTCGCAAGCCTGGCTTCCGGATTTTGCAAAGCTGTGCTGCCCTTGGGCTTCTCACTCCCAGCTCCTCATCCTCATCCTTGCAAACGTTCAGAACAGAACTTGGTAACAGTTGGAAAGGACTTCATATTGCTTACCTCCTACACCCCAAAATAAGGTCTGACCTGTCACATTATCCCTGTGATTGGGGGACTGTCCCCTTCAGGACATTCAGGGGCTTAAATCCCATTGGTGCCTCCTTACTCATGTGCAACTTCCCCCATGGAACTGTTTGTCTAATCCAGAACATCTGTATTTGGCTCACAGTTGCAGAAGTGGGTTGTGAATATGCTGCCATTGTGCAGTGTTGGCATTATTCACAGATGAAAACCGGGAGATGTGTGGCCAAGCAACATCAGATTGTAGCCAAAATGGCAGAAGTTAGTAATGAAGAAGCACATATATAAACGAGGAGAGGCTGCAGTAGTTTGCTTTTGCCTGAGACTCCTGGGAAGGGGAAGATTGCACCCCAGCTCTCCTCTCCTCTCTCTGCTGAATCAATCACAACTGCAAATTACAAGTCTGCAGTGAGTGAAGTATGCTGAGTAAAGGAGAAAAGAGGAGAAGCTGGAACTTTTTTAAAGCAGATGAAAAAGTGGGACAGCAGAGGATTAACTGAGGCTGTTCCTGCCAAGCTAAGGCAGTTGGAGAGTGTGCTCAAGCAAAGTGTTGTTCCACATGTGAAGATCTACCCCATATAGCCCCAGTACGATCCTTCTCCGTCAGAGAGCTCTGGTGCCACAAGAATCTACAAATCCCAGGATCGCATAGCGCTGGGTCCAATAATTTGCTTCCACCAAAGCCATCAATGTGCTGCAGCACCCATCAGTCTGTGATGGCCCCACTGGCAATTACAAACAAGGCAAGAAGATCTCCCTCTGTGGCATCCTTCGCCAGCATCATCGTAGCCTCTTCTTCTCTCTCTGAGGCATGCCTTGGTCAAGTCCAGTGTTTCCGGCTGCTTGCCTTCCAAGATGATGAGAGACTCTCTGAAAACTAGGAAGGAGAAAGAGAGCCAAAAAAAAAAAAGGGGGGGGGGATGTGGCAGCACCTTTTTAGTTTTGCATGAGCTTTCGTAGCTATAAACCCCCTTCTTTGGATGCAGTACCAAGTGGTATGAAGGCATCAGGCCCCATTTAGCATTGCATCCGAAGAAGCAGGCTCATAGCCACAAAATCTACTGCAAAAATTAAAACCAGGTAGTCTTAAAGGTGCTGCCCTGTTCCGTTTTTTCCTCCCAATCCCATCCTGCATTTTACGCTGCAAGAGACTAGGGCAGCGACTTGTCTGAAAACTCCTTGAAAACTGGCACTCATTGAGTTCATCTCAAGCTGCCAGGTGGGCTAAGCCACCCAGAGACCCACCCAGAGCTGCCGCTTTGTATTTTATGGCCTCTGGAGCTAATGAAGCGGATGCAGAGGGGTCAGAAGGACCGGCCTCATCCTGCAAGCCTTGCTCCAGCAAGGACCACAGCCAGAACCAGAACCAGAACACCCTCTTCCCATGCAAAAGGGCCCAGACAGCTCTGTGTGAGCTTAGTGGGTGCATCCGAAAATGTAATTTCTTGAGCACATCTTGGATTCTCTGGAGGCTTTTCTCATTCCAGATCACTCTGAGCTGCAACTATTCCTGGAGAAAGTAATTAATGAAACAGTAAAAATCCCCAGTGCTAATGGGCCTTGTAATTACATTTGAGGGCAGAGCTTCTCCAGATACCAGATTTGTGCCCATTTGTTCCTTGCTTTCATGGAAACTCACCAGGGACTGGCGGCGGATGGCTTGTGGGCTCTCACCGGTCCAGGGACCATCCCCCCCACTTTGAGCAGCAACGCTTTAGAGTAATTACCGGGCTTGGATTCGAGCAAACAGAGACAAACCGTGTTAAATTTGCCACTCTGCAGGCTGATAGATGGACACTATTACAATATTTGTACCCAGTCCTGTATCACAAGAGGTCAGGGTAGCTTGCAATAAAATCAAAACAAAACAATGGGGGAATAATTTAAACCAGGGGTAGGCAACCTTTCCCCTTTAAGAGCCAAGGGACTTCAGCTCCCAGAATCCCAGGAGCTATTGGCCAACATGGGACTATTGGCCAACATAGCTGAGGCTTCTGGGAGCTGAAGTCCCTCGGCCCTTAAAGGGGAAAGGCTGCCTACCCCTAATTTAAACTGTCGAAAAGCATATTAAGCAAATTGAAAATTTTTAAAACTAGTTAAAACATTGAATTACAGAATCCTAGAGTTGGAAGGGGCCCCAGAGGCCATCTAGTTCAACCCTCTGCTCAGTGCAGATCTCCAGCTAAAGCATCCCCAGCAGCAGGGAGCGTTACCCAAAATGCCAGGGTCCGGAGAGGGCACCTACAGTCAATATTTAATAAGAGAATTTTATTAGCTCAATTACAGAAGCCGAGAGGGCTTGGACGACTCAAAGCAGGGATCAAACCTATGTATACTGGTTCCGATAAACAGAACTCCAGAATGCAAGGTCCAACTGTAGTTTTATTTGTAAAAGTGAATAACCACTCACACAAAAAGATGCTCACACACACACTTACAAGAACGAATTATATAAAAGGTGGTGGCAGATCATGACTTTAGGGATTGCAGAGGGTAATACTGTACCAGTTTGAGAAGTGAAAGTTTCATTTGGGGGATGCTGTGAAGTGAAATGGATCAGCAGATGGCTGTAGTGCTGAGGAGTCAAGCGAGATACTGACAGAGTGTCTGTCTGAATCTCAGCAAGACCACGTTGGGGGTGCCTTGGCAGGCATATCTATAGGGTGAAACATATCCTGGGACAGATTTTGGGATTAAAATGAAGTTTCCAGAAGAGAAGAATGTGAAGGGAATTTGGATTTTTGTTCATTTGTAAACACGAGGTCTATCACCCACCATCATTCCTATCAATGAAGGGATGATGCAGATTCAGATCTTGATTGATCTATCCTGGCCATGTGCTCTTGAGCTTCTCCCATGTTGAGCCTCCCGGATCTCCAGATATGGCCATGGACATCCTTGTCTGGCACGGCTAGTTTCCTGCATTGGGGGGTGCCTCAAACATCCCTTTTGATGTCAACTTGATATTGAAAAAGAGAAAGGGGTGCAGATGGCCAGACCTTGGGGTAACAGTAGCTCTGCAACCTCTTTTGGAAAAGGCTCCTCCACTGCACTCCCTGCGCAATTGCCTCCTTTGTCAAACAGCTTCTCTGTCAAGAAGCTCCTTCTAAGGTTCAGTTGGAATCTACCATCCTGGAACTTATAACCATTGTAGAAGCTGGATAAAAGCATTAGGCTGCAAAGGCTTTAATGAAACACCATGCTTTTACTTGGCAGCAGAATGAAACCAGGGTTGGTGCCAATCGGGCATCTAAGGGGAGGGTATACTATAACTTGGTGCCACAGCGGAGAAGTCCCTGCTCCCACATCTTCCCACAGTCCTTCTCTCCCCCCCCCCCCGCTTGTCATTGTGTGAGGCAGAAGAAGAGGGACCCCCCCCCAGGAGACCTTGGTCCTCAGGCAGGCAGGTACTATAGGAAGAGACTTTCATGGGACTAAGGCATGTGGGGCTTCCAGCGTCCCTACCAGCATCTTGAATTCAGCATCTTGAATGGATGGATGGACAGGCAGGCACATATATACAAATACACACACACACACACACAGAAACTGAAAAGATGTCCCGATATGAAACACTGGTTGCTTCAATGGGGGTAATGCATCTAAGGAAGTAGACCAACATCTATGAAAGCTTATCCTACATCTTCTTTTGCAAAGTACAATAACATCCCAAATCCGCAAAAGAGCAATATCGTTATTGGACCAACCAAAATGCACAAAATACACGATGCAAGCTTTCAGAGCTGCACTGGCTTCTTCATCAGGCAAAGGTGTTAAAAATCATATAGGAAGGGGGGTGGGGAAGCATGATGATAACAGAATCATAGGCCTGTATTTCGTCAATAGGTTGTTGGAAGGGAAGCTAGGAAGGAACTAGACAAGATCCCAAAGTGTAAAGAGATATCACTAAATACCAAAGTTGGGGTGGCCCATGCCATTGCATTTCCCATTTCTATGTCTCTTATTTAGTGGTGAAAGCTGACTGACTCTTTTGGGATGCGGTGCTGGAGGACAGTTCTATAGAGATGGTGGACTGGCAGAAAGACAAACAAAAGGCTCCAAGAACAAATCAAGCCGGAGGTCTTCCTAGAATCCAAGAAGCCTGGACACAACCTGAGAAAACGTGGCTCCCTAGAAAAGGCCATGATGGATGCTGAGCAGAGAGGAAGGACTCCATTCCAGGTGGAGAGAGAGCGAGAGAGAGAGAGAGCCAAGGAAGCTCAGGCAAGGAGGCCACTCACTCACTCACTCACTCACTCACTGGCCTGAGTTGGCAAGGTCTGGACAAGGCTCTGGATGACCACAGAGAGCTGGACATGACTTGATGGCAATTAACTAGATTCTAGAACAACAAAGATGACGCCCAGAGCCCCTTCCAGGTTGTGGACGGCGGTGTTGTCCCCAAAACTAGTTCTGGGGTGGGCAGAGGACAGTCCTGAAGTCTGTTGTAGCCCCCCCCCCCCCCGCAAGGATATTTTGGCAGCCCTAGACACCCCCCCCAGACTCCCTTGGACCAGCCTTTTGGGGCAAAAAGAGCTGAACCGCCTTTGCTGGAAGCTGCAAGGGATGCCAATTCACTTTTTAAAAGAGTTGTCCAAAATTAGAAGTGGACAAAACTTTCAGCTCCGTTTTGTTTTGTGAAGTCATAGGCTTTCATGGCTGGCATCCATAGTTTTTTGTGGGTTTTTCGGGCTGTGTGGCCATGTTCTAGAAGAGTTTCTTTCTGACATTTCGTCAGCATCTGTGGCTGGCATCTTCAGAGAATGCTGGAATGTAATATATATATATATAGACCCACTCTCTTCCATTCCAGCATTCTCTGAAGATGCCAGCCACAGATGCTGGTGAAACGTCAGAAAGGAACTCTTCTAGAACATGGCCACACAGCCCGAAAAACCCACAAAAAATCCGTTTTGTTTTGTTTGGCCTTTTGAGCAACCTGTGAGACCCTTGGACCTTCTTCCCAGGGGAAATAAAATTTTCTTGTTGTTGCTGATATTTTATTCGTTTATATCCCATCTTCCTCCCAACAATGGGGCTCAGGGCGGCTAACAACATAGCTAAAACAATGCAAATTAAAAACCATGAAAATTTTTTGGAAAAAGTATAAATGTGAAAAGCAGTTAAGGAATTTGTCAGGTTAAAAGTCGGGAGTGCTTTGAGAGTGTGTTCCTGCATGGCAGAAAGGGGTTGGGATGGATGGCCCTTGGGGGTCTCTTCCAACTCTGTGGTTCTATGATTCCATGATTTTAAATTTATTAAAAGAAATAAAAGAAGATTTACAAAGATGGAATAAGATGAACTTATCAATATTAGGAAGAATCTCTGTAATTAAAACGGCTGTCCTCCCCAGAATAATGTTTTTAATGCTTAATTTACCAATTATAACTAACGAAAAGATATTTTAAGAGTGGGATAAGGAATTAAAGAAGTTCATTTGGAAAGGGAACAAACCCAGAATTAAGTGGGTAAACTTGAAAGAGACCAAGGAGAGAGGAGGATGTGCATTGCCAGATTTAAGGCTCTATTTTTGGGATTGGAGTTTAATTTGGTTACAAGAATGGCTGAAGTTAGATAATAGGAAATTATTGAACCTAGAAGGAATACAGCTTTGCTTTGGATGGCACGCCTACCTGTGCTATAATGAAGTAATAATTAATGAGGACTTCAATAACCATCCGGTTAGGAAGGCGTTACTAAATGTCTGGACGAAGATTAAAGAAAGATTCTGTTTTAAGCTACCATTATGGGAATCGGTTCAAGAAGCCTTTTTTGGAAGATGGGCCCAAGATCAAAAATGGTTAACCTACGGAGACATAATAAAAGTAGACATTCAAAAATTCAAGAACACAGAATTAAAAACTAGGGAGGAAATAAATAATGAAAAAAAAATCCAATGGTTTAATTACTTACAAATAAAACAAAAGTACATGGAAGACATGAAAAATGTAGGGATAGGAAAAAAACGGGATGATTTAGAAGAGATTTCATGGCAACCAGACAAAAGGAAAGTATCAAAACTATATATACTGTTATTGAATAGAGAAATGGAACATGAAACAATGGACGTTATCACACGGGGTCAAATCTGCTGGTTAATCCACACAAAACCCAAACAGAAACTGGATTAGTGCCCCGTGTTTTCACACGATGTTGCACAGAAACTGGACAGAAAGTGGACAGAAACTGGTGTTATCCGAGATCTTTTGAAATTCGGTTGTTTGGAGGAAATGCAAATGCGCAATTAAGGTAATTTCGCATTTACCGTAATGTGATAGCCAAATGCGCATTTGGAAGCATTTCCCTGCATTTTCCCATGGTTCCACGGGGTCCTCGAGGCAGCGTAAGCGCCTCCTTCCCCCTCAGCAGACGGCTAATTGAGCCATTTGGGGGGCAGGGAAGGGGAGGGGCAGCCGCACGATCGGCGCTCCAACCCCTTCCCCAGGTCGTCCTTGGAGCAGCCGGCCCTTCCCACGGCTGGTGCTCCGGCGCTCCGAGGAGGACCTCCCGCCGCAGCATTTGCACATGCTGTGGCGGAGGAGTTGAAGGACGGGCGGACGTGGGCCGCCCCGGGAAGCTGCGCTGCGGGCCCGAGGTATCCCCACATCTCGGCACCGCAGTGCAGCTTTGCCGCCCCTGAAAGGAGCGCTAAATTGGCGCTCCTTTCACAAGTCGCCAAAGGTGTGCCGCAAAAGGCTGCGGCGCACCTTCGGCGACTCTTGTGCGAGGTCTTCCTCGGAGCGCTGGCCGTGCGGAGGGCCGGCTGCTCCGAGGACGACCTGGGGAAGAGGTGACAGCCGTGGCAAGTGACAGCTACGGCGAGCATAGTGCGCACGTGCTAGAAGATTATTTCTAGTACATGTACAGGATTTTCTCACTTGTGTGTGAACGTTAAATGCAGTTTCAGCGGGAGCTTACTTTAATTGGGCAATTAAGGTAATTACGTGTGAAAGCCATTTGCGGAATCAAGGTTTATTTTCGGTTTATTTTCGGGATTTGTCATTTCCAGTTTATTGTCGGTTTGTAGCCCACGTGTGATAACGTCCAATAAAGGGATATGTGATTAAATGGGCACAAGACATTGGCCATATAATATACCTTTGGAATATAATATCCCCTTGGAAAATGCATGGGCAAAACCAAATAAATTCACAGTGGCCCAAGACTTAAAGGAAAATCACTTGAAAATGACTAAAAGGTGGTCCTATATCCCTCTGAAATTGAATAAGGTTTATAAATTAACAGATGACAGGATCACTATTCCACACGTGGTGGAAATGCCATAAAATTAGGAAATATGGGAGGGAAGTACACATAGCAATACAGAGAATTTTCAAAATACAGTTCCTGATGAGTCCAGAACATTATTTATTAAATGTGACTTTGCTTTTGAAATCAGAAGATGAAAAGAAATATTAGCATATCTTACTTTATTTACCGTAATAATGGCAGCCAGGGTCTTGGCTGCAAAAAATTGGAAATTGGAAGATCCTCCAACAATGGAGGACTGGATGCATAAAATAAGTGAATTTCGAGAACTAGACAGATTGACATTTATAGCAAACAGTAAAAATATGACAAAAGTACAAAAAGATTGGCAACCAGTTCTAAAATATTAGGAAGAAATTTGGAGGATAAAAAGGGAACCTTTAGAAAATTAGGATTGCAGTTAAAAGATGGAGACAAAATAAAAACGAAAGTAATTGTGAAATCTATAGCCAATTTGAAGAGAAGAGGGGAAGACAGACATCATACTTGAAATTAGAAAAAAAAGGGGGGAAAGGATAGTGATTAAAACAAGAGATTATTTTTCTAATTGGTTAATTTGAGAAGAAGGATAAAAAGTATGATCACAATGTAATAAGGGAAACTTGGAAGTCAAAAAAGGGAATAGAGTCTTTATAGGAATGGTGAAAGAAGGATGTATTATAAAAGGGGGGAAAGAGGGGGAGGTTATTATAATGATGTAAGTTTTGTGTGCGTGGTTTTTTTGGTAAGAATGATGTTAATAAAAATATTAATTAAAAATTAAAAAAGACTAAACGGACCCTGACATATTAAAAAGCATAACACATCATTAAAAGCCTGCCCCATTCAGTTTCCAAAAGCCTGGTGGCCAAAGGAGGCTTTAAGGTGGCCCTCAGACCCCCCCATCCCCCTCCCACAGCCCCCCCACCTTATTCCCTGCCCTGCTGACCCCTTCCTAAGAGGGTCAGTATCTTTGCTTCCAAAGTCCAGCATTAGTGGCCAGGCGTTCTGGAAGCCACGGCTTCTGAGTCGCTGGCCCAAGAAGGGCTATCTATCTCAGGAGTGGCCGAGGTCACAAGGATTCCCTGCAGGAGTGGGGCTACCCAAAATGCTGGGGTCCCTGGGGGAGGGGATACCCACTTATTGACTTCTGGGGGGGAATTGATTGTGCTCTATAGGAAGCAGAGAGAGGACTCAGGGAACTCTTTAAAAGCCGGGATTTCAGACTATGTATATTGGTTCCAAACCCAGAACTCCAGGCAGCAGATTCCAAATTACAGTCGCTCCTCCGTTTTCGTGGGGGATTCATTCTGGAGCCCACCCACCCCCTGCAAAAACAAAAACTCACAGATATTCAAGCAACTTTGGCTTCAATGGCCGTGCGTTCCTACATGTGCGCCGCAGGCGTGCACGCCATTTTAGCCAATGGGGCTTGCTGGTCCATGAATGACCAAGACCGCAGACTTGAAGTTTGGAAAACAAAGGGGCAACCGTAGTTGGTTTATTTATGCCAACAAGGGGAAACCAACTTTCACTTAAGGGCACTCTCTCACACACATGCCTACAATACCAAAGTTGGTAGTGGACATCAGTTTCAGAGGGTTTTAGCAGCGAGTGACATGTTACCCGATTCGAACACGGAGCTCTGATCAGAGGTTGCAGTGGGTTATTTTGGCTCAGCTTGCAGCCAGACCCTTTTGCCGAGGAGTCAAGGGAGAAACGGACAGAGCGTCTGCCTGTGGTCAGCCGAGACCAAATTGGGAATGCCCCCAAACAGGCATCTTTATAGGGAGAAAGGTGTCCTGAGGCAGTTTCTCATGAATTGGAGAGAATCATAGAATCACAGAATCATAGAGTTGTTTTTGAGAAACTCATGTTGACTTTTAGTGATTATGGTATTCCCTTCTAAATGTTCACAGACTCTCTGTTTAATGAACTGGTCCAGAATCTTTCCCGGTATTGACGTCAGACTAACTGGGTGATTAATCCAGATCCAGAGGATTATTCCAGGGATAAGAATGGCCAGAGGTTTGGGGAAATGGCAGGGCAATCGATCCAGATGTCCCACACAACAGGTTGTCATCTCCAGAGGGAAGTGCCCTTTGATTCCCAACCTTTTTTCGTGTCCCAGGTGCATCGCCCTCCATCCCAGCCTCAAAGACACCTGTTCTAGCCTTCCGGAGCCAAGTCTGCCAGACCTCCATATTGTTCTCAGGTCAGGGCACCTCCGGTGGGTTGTGATAAAACCTCCCTTTTGATATCAAGTTGATATCAAGGGTCGATTGGGGGTGATGGAGGGCTATTCCTTGTGGGAACAGTGGCCAGACTCCATGGAGAGTCATTGAGCACCATCAGATTTCAGTCAATTAAAGCTTTTATTCCACTCAACAGACCATAGGCAAAGAGCACCGTCAGATTTATGGCCGATCTTTAGAACATCCCATAAAACCTGTGAATCAACAGCAGCAATGAGTTGGAAAGAGTCTGGCGTTGGCGTTGGCGTTGTCTTCGCTTCCCAGCTTCTGGTGACTCTTCTCTGGAGGGAATCTGGGCTTTTTGCTGGGATGCGGTTCAAGGACAGCGACAGTGGGCCAGATCCAGGCGTGCGCAGCATGCGCCGTGGGAGCCCTTCCTTCACAATGTGGGCTTACTTGCATTGATCTCTCCTTTCCCTCCAAGAGCTCCTAATGCCTTTTCATTCTCCCCTAAAATATGCCGCGGAGACAGACACAATGGACCAAGCTGATTAACCGCCAGCGCAAACGACGGTTTGTCGATTCATCCTCCGTCTTTGCCTAAACGCTTACAAATCCAGGATCAGGAAAGGATGATCAGAGTGTCCAGGAACGTTTTGAACTCCCAGGACACTCCGCGGCTGACCTTGTGGTGCTTTGCTGTTGTCGCTGTTCAAGTGTTTCTGACCTATGGCAAAACTATCGCAGTGGGGTTTTTTGGGCAAGATTTGTTCAGATGGGTTTGCCTTTGCCTCCCGCTGAGGCTGAGAGTGTGTGACTTGCCCAGGCTCAACCAGTGGGTTTCCATGGCTCAATGGGGACTTAAATCCTGGCCCCATTCACACTACATAATAAACCGGTTTGCAAACTGGTGTAAAGAGGTTTAAAGGGCCCTCGTTTGCACCAAATTTCTAGCATGATTTGTTGGGGGGGGGAGCGCAGCGCTAAACCCAGTTAAACCAGTTCTTCTGAATCCGCGGTACTCTCCGCATCTTTTTAAATGAATCGATTCAGCGCAAGTGTGAATGCGCTGTCGATTGGATGCAGTTCCTGAGGCATGGTCACCCCTGTGATGCAACTCCATTTTGAGTCAATCCTATTGATGAATGTGAATGCAAAGTGGATTAAATTGAAATGGGCAGATTCAATCGTGGTTTGAATAGTGTGAACATCTATTCGGCGCTAAATCGCTTCATCGATTTGACACAAAAATCAGTCTATTATGTAGTGTGAATGAGGCCCTGGTTTCCTGGCACCACTACGCCTTGTTTCCTCTGCTAGACTTTTCTTGCCCAGATTTATTCAGAAGAGATTTTGCTATTGCCTCTCTTAGGGGCCGAGAGAGTGTGACTTGCCCAAGGCCCAAGAATGGAATAAAGGGCATGCTTATCAAATTTTCAAATGGCACCACATTAGGAGAGGTGGCCAGTTCCTCAGAGGAGAGGATCAGAATTCATAATGAGCTTAATAGATTTGAAAGCTGGATGAATTTCATGAAAATTGAATGAATTTCATGTAAGGTATTACATCTAGGCAGTAAAAAAGAAATGCACAGATGCAGGGTGGGGGACACCTGGCCTGGCATGGCAAACAGTACATGCAAAAGGGATCTAGGAGTCCAAGTAGTACAACATGAGCCAACAGTGTGATGCAGCAGTCAAAAAAGCCAATGTGATTCCAGGATGCAGCAATAGAAGTACTGTATAGTGTCTAGATCAAAGGAAGTAACAGTACCATTCTCTTCTGCTTTGGCCAGGCCTCACCTGGAATAACACTGCATCCAGTTCTGGGCCTCACAATTCAAGAAGGACATTGACAATCTGGAGGGTGTCCAGAGGAGGGCGACCAAAATGGTGAAGGGTCTGGAAACCATGAATCCCTATGAGGAGAGACATAGGGAATTGGGTATGTTTAGCCTGGAGAGGAGATGGGTAAGAGGTCAGATGATAGCCCTGTTTAAGTATCTGAAGGGATGCCATATTGAGGATGGAGCAAGCTTGGTTTCTTCTGCTCCAGAGAATAGGACCCAATGGAGCCTCAATGGATGCAAACTTCCTTGGAGTCTGGTGGAGTCTCCTTCTTTGGCGGTCCCAACTCAGGAATGACTGATCAATTAATTAATCGATATCCCATTTTTCTCCCCACGTGGGACCCAAGGCAGCTTGCAGTGTAAGAAGTTGAAAGAAAAGACAGTTAAATCAATGTGTCAGAGAGGCTCAGGCTTAGTTTTTTGTGGGTTTTTCGGGCTGTGTGGCCATGTTCTAAAAGAGTTTCTTTCTGACGTTTCGCCAGCATCTGTGGCTGGCATCTTCAGAGAATGCTGGAATGGAAGAGAGTGGGTCTATATATACTGTGAGACCCTAGGTAGGGAGGAGTGATTCCCATGTAAACTGTGTATTGTTCTGTTATTGATGGCATGGCTTCAGGGTGGGAGGATATGCAAACAAGGATATTGTCTGTGAAGTCATAGGATTTCATGGCCAGCATCCATAGTTTTTTGTGGGTTTTTCGGGCTGTGTGGCCATGTTCTAGAAGAGCTTCTTTCTGACATTTCGCCAGCATCTGTGGCTAGCATGTTCAGGCTCAGGCTTCTCAGCCCCGTTAAAGCTTGTTCAGCTGCCCTGAAGCCATGTTGAATTAGTGGCCTTGAATCCCATTTTGGGAGAAAAGCGGGATATAAAATAAATAAATAAATAAATAAATAAACTTAATACCTTTACATTATTATTATTATCATCATCATTATCATTATATTCGTTTTAAATGTGGATTGTTTTAATATGTGTACATCTTATTGTCCTTTTAAACTGATATATGTTAACTAATGTCTTTTTATCTGATGTTGTTTGTCTGTTAATTGTTGTTCCCTGCCTCCATCCCTGGGCAGAGGCAGGTAAGAAACAATAAATAAATAAATAGTAATACTTTAATATTTATTATTATTATTATATGATTAGTTTTAAATGTGGATTGTTTTAATATGTGTACATCTTACTGTGCTTTTAAACTGATGTGTGTTTTAACTGATGCTTTTTAAATTAATGTTGCTTATCTGTTGATTGTTGTTCCCTGCCTCCATCTATGGGGCGAGGCAGATGAGAAATAATAAACAAACAAACAAATGTTGGCCTGCATCTGATGTGTTGGAGCCGGGGGAGGGGCGTTGAGCAGGTGGGGCTGGAGAGCGTTTGGTGGGACTCAATGCTGTTTGGTTGCTTGGGACCGAATGGGGAAAGGATGCTGGACTCTGGGAATGACGGGGGGGGGGGGGGGAAGGGGGGGCTGAGATGTGGGGAGTTCTGAAAAGTGAAAGTGAAGATGTAGCCTCAGATCTGGCCATGACTGCAGTGTAATGCAGCAGCTAAAAAGGCCAATGCAATACTAGGCTACATCAATAGAAGTGTAGTGTCTAGATCAGGGGTAGGCAACCTTTTTGAGCCTGGGGCCGGGTTGCTGTCCCTCAGACAATTGGGGGGCCGAAGCAAAATAAATAAATAAATAAATAAATAAAAGTAAATATATATATATATATTTTAAAAAATTAAAAATATGCATGCACACTGTCTCAGCCCTAGAAAAGCCATGGCAAAACCCCTGTGGAGATTTTGCCAAGAAAACCCCAAGAACAAGTAATAACAACAATAAGCAATATCATCATGGCAGGTGGTGGTGGCGGTGGCAGGACTGGCCTGGGGCCGGTCCAAAGGCCTCGGGGGGCCGCATCCGGCCCCCGGGCCTTAGGTTGCCTACCCCTGGTCTAGATCAAGGGAAGTCATAGTGCCACTCTATTCTGCTTTGGTCAGGTCTTCCAATACTCCTGTGTCCAGTTCTGGGCACCACAATTCTAAAAGGATGTGGAGAAACTGGAGCGTGTCCAAAGGAGGGCAACTAAAATGGTGAAGGGTCTGGAAAGCAAGCCCTATGAGGAACGACTTAGGGAGCTGGGGATGTTTAGCCTGGAGAAGAGAAGGCTGAGAGGTGATATTGTAGCCCTATTTAAATATTTGAAGGGATGTCATATCGAGGAGGGAGCAAGCTTCTTTTCTGCTGCTCCAGAGACTAGGACCCAATGGAGCAATGGATGCAAACTGCAGGAAAAGAGATTCCATCTAAACATTAGGAGGAACATCCTGACAGTAAGGGCGGTTCGACAGTGGAACACTCTCCCTTGAAAATTTTGGTGGAGTCTCCTTCCTTGGAGGTCTTTAAGCAGAGGCTGGATGGCCATCTGTCAGGGATGCTTTGATTGGGAGTTCCTGCATGGCAGAAGGGGGTTGGACTGGATGGCCCTTGGGGTCTCTTCCAACTCTATGATTCTATCTATGATCATCCTAGATTCCAGAGAAATTTCAGGCTTTATCTGTTCAAGGACTCATTTGTCTGTCTTCTGTTCTAGGATCCCTTTTGGCTCTCCATGGGATCCTCAGTGCTTTTCTCCAGCTCCACATTCTCTCAAATGCATTGATTTTCTTCCTATCTTCTTTCTTGACTGTCCATAATATGCTTATATATTTATATATGCTTATATAAATGTATATGTATATATATTACACTCTCCTCCAGCCCTACATTTATCTCAAATGCATTGGGTTTCTTCCTGTCTTCTTTCTTGACTGTCCAGCTCTCACATCCATCCATAGGAATAATAGGGAATACGATGGCTTGGATGCTGCTGCTGACTTTAATGTTCAGCTGTGTATCTCTGTCTACACTTTAGGATCTATCCCATCTAGTTCCTCTTCCTCTGAATCCTGGGCTGCATCCAACTGGGAGAAATAATCCTGGTTTGGCCTCACTCTAAGTGTCCTGGCTCAAGGCTATGGAATTATGGGAACTGGAGTTTGTTGTGGGCCCAGAGCGGAGCAGAGCTTAAACTGCCCTGGCTCAAGGCTATGGTGGTGCATTGGAGGCAGCAAAAAGGTGTTTTGGGTTAAAACTATTGGGTCTGCACAAAATCATCCAGCTGAGTTGTTCTGAGTGGTCAGGGATCTGTTAGGATCTGGTCCTCAGGAGAATCAAGCCACTCAACAGCTCTCTGCGAAGAATTTGCCCACCATTTTGCTGATAAAATCGCTTGGATTCGCTTGATTCAGTTTCGGTGGATGTAACCTTGGCTTCTCCTGCTTGTCCAGCATTGATGGATACTTCTCAATTTGTGCAGCCTGAGGATGTGGACAGGATCCCTGGAGCGTAGGCTGGACCCTTGTCCTTCCGGTCTTATTAAACAGGCCAGAGGAGGACTGGCGGAGTGGACAAGGGAGGCCATCCATGCCTCTTTCCAGCAAGGCAGGGTCCCAACACGCCTGGAGGAGCTTTTGAAAAAACTTCCCTGGATCCTTTTATTGGTGTTGACTGCTGCCCTCGAGTCGATCTGGACCCACGGTGACCCTGTGGATGGAGGAGACCCCTCCAAGACCCTCTGTCCTCCGCTGATCTCTGCTTAAATCCTGCAAACCCTTCATAACTCCCCATAGGGACCTCCTTCATAATAGAGTCCCTCCATCTGGCAGCATCTGGCCTTCCTCTCTTCCTCCTTCCTTCCTTCCTTCCCTCCACCTTCCCCAGCATTATTGTCTTTTCCAAACAGTCCTCCCTTCTCATAATATGTCCAAAGTACGACAGCCTCAGTTTGGTCACCTTGGCTTCTTCTTCCAGGGAGAGTTCAGGCTTGATAATTACAAGCCGGTCTTCAATCTTCCATTTCTGGTCAAGGTGCTGGAGCTTGTGGTGGCTTCCCAACTCCAGGTGTTCCTGGATGAGACGGATTCCATCAGTCTGGTTTCAGATCTGGCTATGGAACAGAAACCGCTTTGGTCGCCTTGGTGGGTGACCTACACTGGGAACTGGACAAGGGGAGTGTGTCCCTGTTGGTTCTGCTGGACCCTCAGCAGCTTTTGATCCCATCGACCGTGGGATCCTTCTGAGTCGCCTCTCCAGGATGAGGCTTGGAGGTCTTCTTGTTCTACAGTGGCTCCGCTCTTTCTTGGAGGGGCGTTCTCAGAAGGTGGTGCTGGGGGGGGATTCCTGTTCGATTCCTTGGCCATTGGCTTGTGGGGTCCCTCAGGGCTCAGTCCTGTCCCCGATGCTTTTTAACATCTACATGAAGCTGCTGGGAGAGGTTGTCTGGAGTTCTGGAGTGTCTCCTGTATGCTGGTGATACCCGGCTGCATCACTCCTTTCCTCTCAATTCCAAGGAAGCTCTTCCGGTCCTAAACCAGTGTCTGGCAGCTGTAATGGACTGGATGAGGGCAAACAAACTGAAGCTTAACCCAGACAAGACAGAGGTGCTCCTGGTCAGTCGAAAGACAGATCCGATCCAGGAATAGGGATTCGTCCAGTGTTAGGAAAGCGGTGGCTCAAGTGGTTAAGATGCTGACTCTGTGGATTCAAGACCGGCCGGTTGGCAGTTGGAGGCCTGGGTGCCGCTCCCGTCACTAGTCCCAACTTCTGCAACCTAGCAGATGGAAAGATAAAAAGGTACCACTTCTCAGCGTTCGGTGCAGTGCTGCTGGCCCCAGGACCACAGAGGAGTAGTCTCTGACCACGCTGGCTCTTCAGCTTAGAAACAGACACGACTTGTCAACCTTGTCCACAGGGAATGAATACCTTTACCTTTACCTTTACCTTTACTGTGTTAGATGGAGGCCCAGGCAATGGTGGTGACCAGGGATGCCTTTGCACAGTCAAAGCCAGCGCACCAACTGCCCCCGTTCCTGGAGAGGTCAGATCTGGCCACGGAGGTACATCTCTCTCATTTGGACACCTGCAGTGCGCTCTACCTGGGGCTGCCTTTGAAAATGCTCAGAAAGGTCAGCTGGCCCAAAGAGCTGCATCTGGGCTGTTGCTGGAGCTGGAGGCAGGGAGCATTGTTGTGCAGAGGGGCAGGCTATAAATAAAAATTATTATTATTAGCATACAACTAGCTCCCTTTGGGCAAGAGCTCCATTGGATGCCAGTCCATTTCCAGGCACAATTCAAAGTGCTGGATTTGAGCTATAAAGCCCTATGCGGCTTGGGTCCAGGCTCTTTGAAGGACCGTCTCTCCCTTTATGAGCCCGCTAGGGTGCTGAGATCATTGGGAGAGGCCCTTCTTCCCTCTCTGCCATCACCCTTTAGACTATTTTAGTGGGAACAAGGGAGAGAGAGGGCCTTCTCGGTGGCTGCTTCTCCCAGGCTCTGGGACTCCCTCCTCCCTAGAGAAGCCAGGATGGCTCCATCCCTGCTGCACTCCTGGCAACAGATAAAGACATTGGGGGTCCCTTCCAACTCTAGGATCCGATGTATTCTTGAAGGGCAGAAGAAGGGGGTTGGACTGGATGGCCCTTGGGGGTCCCTTCCAACTCTGGGATCCTATGTATTCTTCCATGGCAGAAGAAGAGGTTTGGACTGGATGGCCTTTGGGGGTCCCTTCCGACTCTAGGATCCTATGTATTCCTCCATGGCAGAAGAAGAGGGTTGGACTGGATGACCCTTGGGGGCCCCTTCCAACTCTAAGATCCTATGTATTCCTGCATGGCAGAAGAAGGGAGTTAGACTGGATGGCCCTTGGGGGTCCCTTCCAACTCTGGGATCCTATGTATTCCTTCATGGCAGAAGAAGGGGTTGGACTGGATGACCCTTGGGGGCCCATTCCAACTCTAAGATCCTATGTATTCCTGCATGGCAGAAGAAGGGAGTTAGACTGGATGGCCCTTGGGGGTCCCTTCCAACTCTAGGATCCTATGTCTTCCTCCATGGCAGAAGAAGAGGGTTGGACTGGAAGGCCCTTGGGGGTCCCTTATAAGTCTAGGATCCTATGTATTCCTCCATGGCAGAAGAAGAGGGTTGGACTGGATGGCCCTTGGGGGTCCCTTCCAACTCTAGGATCCTATGTATTCCTCCATGGCAGAAGAAGAGGGTTGGACTGGATGGCCCTTGGGGTTCCCTTCCAACTCTAGGATCCTATGTATTCCTTCATGGCAGAAGAAGAGGGTTGGACTGGATGGCCCTTGGGGGTCCCTTCCAACTCCAGGATCCTATGTATTCCTCCATGGCAGAAGAAGAGGGTTGGACTGGATGGCCCTTGGGGTACCTTCCAGCTCTAGGAGCCTATTTATTCCTCCATGGCAGAAGAAGGGGGCTGGACTGGATGGCCTTTGGGGATCCCTTCCAGCTCTAGGAGCCTATTTATTCCTCCATGGCAGAAGAAGGGGGCTGGACTGGATGGCCTTTGGGGATCCCTTCCAACTCTAGGATCCTATGTATTCCTCCATGACAGAAGAAGAGGGTTGGACTGGATGGCCCTTGGGGGTCCCTTCCAACTCTAGGATCCTATGTATTCCTCCATGGCAGAAGAAGAGGTTTGGACTGGATGGCCCTTGGGGTACCTTCCAGCTCTAGGAGCCTATTTATTCCTCCATGGCAGAAGAAGAGGGTTGGACTGGATGGCCCTTGGGGGTCCCTTCCAACTCTGGGATCCTATGTATTCTTCCATGGCAGAAGAAGAGGGTTGGACTGGATGGCCCTTGGGGGTCCCTTCCAACTCTAGGATCCTATGTATTCCTCCATGGCAGAAGAAGAGGGTTGGACTGGATGGCCCTTGGGGATCCCTTCCAACTCTAGGATCCTATGTATTCCTCCATGACAGAAGAAGAGGGTTGGACTGGATGGCCCTTGGGGGTCCCTTCCAACTCTACGGTCCTATGTATTCCTCCATGGCAGAAGAAGGGGGCTGGACTGGATGGCCCTTGGGGGTCCCTTCCAACTCTAGGATCCTATGTATTCCTCCACGGCAGAAGAAGAGGGTTGGACTGGATGGCCCTTGGGGGTCCCTTCCAACTCTAGGATCCTATGTATTCCTCCATGGCAGAAGGAGGAGGATGCACTGGATGGCCCTTGGGGGTCCCTTCCAACTCTAGGATCCTATGTATTCCTCCATGGCAGAAGAAGAGGGTTGGACTGGATGGCCCTTGGGGGTCCCTTCCAACTCTAGGATCCTATGTATTCCTTCATGGCAGAAGAAGAGGGTTGGACTGGATGGCCCTTGGGGGTCCCTTCCAACTCCAGGATCCTATGTATTCCTCCATGGCAGAAGAAGAGGGTTGGACTGGATGGCCCTTGGGGGTCCCTTCCAACTCCAGGATCCTATGTATTCCTCCATGACAGAAGAAGAGGGTTGGACTGGATGGCCCTTGGGGTCCCTTCCAATTCTGGGATCCTATGTATTCTTCCATGGCAGAAGAAGAGGTTTGGACTGGATGGCCTTTGGGGGTCCCTTCCGACTCTAGGATCCTATGTATTCCTCCATGGCAGAAGAAGAGGGTTGGACTGGATGGCCCTTGGGGGTCCCTTCCAACTCTAGGATCCTATGTATTCCTCCATGGCAGAAGAAGAGGGTTGGACTGGATGGCCCTTGGGGGTCCCTTCCAACTCTAGGATCCTGTGTATTCCTCCATGGCAGAAGGGGGCTGGACTAGATGGTCCTTTGAGGTCCCTTCCATCTCAACCATTTTGAGTTCCTGTGGGGAACTCAAAATCTGCTGCCCGGCTGCTTCCAATCAGGTCCGATGACCCTTCGGGGACCCCGACTTGTATGCGAAAGTAAGAAAGGAAATGGCGTTCTGCACCACAGAGTTAATGCAGTTTGACACCGCTTTAACTGCCCTGTCTCAGCGCTATGGGATCCTGGGAGTTGTAGTTTCTTGTGGCACCAGAGCTCTCTGACGGAGAAGGATCGTGGCGGTGAAAGCGGCGTTAAACTGCATTATCTCTGCGGTGCAGATGCAGCCTTGGATCGGTCTTCACTCTCCCGGGGCTGACACGTGAAGGGGCCACAACTCCACTTCCCAGAATTCCATAGCCTTGAGCCAGGAGGGCAGTTAAAGGCGGATCCAAACCGGGTTATTTCCCCAGTGTGGATGCAGCCTCCCGTTTCCAAAAAGAGGGGCTGTAAGGATCCGCTGAGCCTCATTTCAACCCTTCCCAAACCCAACCCTTCCCCAAAAGTCGCACACGCGTGTTGAACGTGTGAATGGGTGGCACCCACGGAATCTGGGGGTCTGCCTTTCCGGATCTGAGGGAGAACTTCGAAAGTGGGGAAGGGAAGTCAAAGGACTGGGAGGACCCCCCCCCCCAAAACACGCACACACACACACACCACTCCCGGACCTTTTGCTTATTGATTTAACCTAATTTTAGTATGCCGCCTTTCCCCCAGAAGGGAACCCAAGGCGGCTCACAGACGGATATGAGAGAGAGAGAGAGAGAGAGATAAACAGACGGACAGGCAGACAGACAGAATACATAGGGAGATAGATAGATAGATAGATAGATAATAGACAAATAGAAAGAGAGAGAGAAATAGCTAGACAGAAAGACACAAATAGAGAGAGAGAGAGAGATGCACAGGTAGAAAGGCAGACAAATAGATAGAAAGACAGACAGATGGATAGATGGATGGATGGATAGATAGATAGATAGATATAGATAGACAGATGGATAGACAGATAGATAGATAGATGGATGGATAGACAGACAGATGCCCAGAAAGAAAGACAGAGTTAAAAGAGAGAGATCTCTTCTTCTCTTTCCAAAGGCTCTCAATTGTAAGGATGTCCCACGACTTTTCTGCAAACCGAAGAGTGTGTGTGTGTGTGTGTGTGTGTGTGTATCCCCCCCCCAAAATAAAAGTCCACTCTCCCTGTGCCCCCCCCACACACACACACACTCCCGAGGCGCCCCCGTTGCCTTTGTCGCTTCGCAAAATGGAGGGGAGGGGAGGGGAGGGAGGGGGCGATGGTGGGGGTGATCGTTGTTTGGATGTTAAGGAAAAGAAAACCAGATTGCGGCGCGTTTCCTTCCTGCGGGAGAGGAAGAGGAAGAGGAAGAGGAAGGGAGAAAGGGAAGGACCCCCAACCCTCCTTCCCAAAATCAAGGGGATCCGGATTCCGACGGAGTTTTAAAAGTCCCGCTTTTTTGGGGGGGGGGGCTTCTAGTCTTTCGCTTCTGCCAACGAGACCCCCCCCTTTTTTTTTTTTTTTTTAATTTGGCCTTTGGGAGGGAATCGGTCCCAAAGGGATCTGAGTCTTCCAAGGGGATCGGGCCCCGATGAAGCCCAGGAAGGAGTTTCCAGGAGAGCCCTGCCAATCCCACCCCCCCCCCCCATTTCGAGACCCTTTTCGGAGGAGGGGAGGGGGGGTGGCTGGGCAGACCCCTTCCCCCCCCCCCCCCGAAACTCTCCCTCCCCTGCGAGGAGTCCAGATCCCATGCGGCGCAGGCAGAAGAGTTTTATTCCAGAAAGTTCGGGCTTTGGGGGGGGGGGGCGGGACAGAGAGAGAAAAAAGGGGGGCGTCTATCGCAGGCTGTCTCTTCTTCCGTCGGAGCCCCCTCCCCAAAAGGAGGAAGAGGAGGAGGGGGGGGTCTGGGTGGCCCCTCCCGAGAGGAAGGGAGAACAACGGACGGACGGACGGACGGACAGAGGAGGGCAGGGCCGGGGGGGGCCCAAAGAGATGAAGAACTAAGGATGGGAAGACCCCCACCCCTGAGAAGAGCACACAGAGACAGCCCCCCAAATAGAGAGAGAGAGAGAGAGAGAGAGAGATGGACGGGGCTGGCTCCCTCCCCACAAACAAATCCTGCCCCCCCCGTTCCCACGCGCTCCACGCCACAAGACCCCCCACCCCCCAAAAAAAGTGTGTCTGTGTCTGCGGGGGGGGGCTGATGCCTTCGGGGCGGTGGGCGTTTGGGAGCCTCCGGGGCCCAAAGGGAGAAACACCCCCCCCCAAAAAAAGGGGGGGGTCCCTGGAGGAGAAGGGGAGGGGGGCAGGGAACGAAAACGCGGGGGGGCTCTTCGGGGGCGAAAGGGACGGAGCGGATTTCGTTCTCGCAGGAAATGGAGCCCAAGGAAGGAAGGAGGGAGGCAGGGGCCCACGGAACCCCCTTCTGCCCCCACGGAATTGGGGGGCACTGGGAAAGACCACCTCTGAATCTGGGGGGGGGGGGGAGGAAGAAAGAAGGAAGGAAGGAAGGAAGGAAGGGGGACCCTGGACCCTTCGCATCGCAACGGCAGATCCCCCCCAAAAAAGAATAAAGACCCCCCCTCCCGCCCCAGGGAAGCCCCCATAACCCGCCCCCCCTTTTCCACGGGTTTCTTAATCCACGGATTCAAGCTCCCACGGCCGAAAATGCTTTTTGAAGTCCTGTATGTATTTAGGGTAACTTCCCCCAAAAGCAAACTTTGATTTTGCCAATGGGAAGCGGAACTCTCCCAGAAGAAGGCCCCCGGGACCCCAAAGCCCCCCCCCCGAAAAAAAAAAACCCTTGGCCTTTGCCCTTTTATAGGGGGGACGCCGATTGACTGCCCCAAGGATTTCGGGGGGCTCCCCCGAAAAGAATTCATCCCATGGAGATTAATAATCCCAATCCCCCATTGTGTCTAATGGGACACGAGCAGCCATGGATTTTGGGATTCACGGGGGGGGCAGATAGCAAGGTATATAATAATAATAATAATAATAATACCCCCTTGTATCTAATGGGCATCCATGGATTTTGGTATTTTTTGGGGGGGGGGTCCTGGCACCAAATCCCAGAGGCTACGAAGGAGCCACTGCAACGTAGATATAGATAGATAGATAAAGGGCTTGAGGCTCGAGGGATTTTGGCCTCCCTTCGGGATCCTGGAAGCAACGGTCAGCGGAGGCCAAGAGGAAGAGGACGCTGGCCGGAGTGCCTCCCGGGGGGCTTCTGGGTGTCCAGGGGGGCAGGCCTTGGGACCCAAAGCCCAGCGAAGCCCCCCGACCCCCGATTGCCTTGGCTTCCTCCAGAAGGAAGGAAGGAAGGAAGGAGGGTCGGGGTTGCGCGCGTCCCGTCGGGGCCTCGTTCCTGGAACGCCGTTCCTCTCTCCTCCGAATTCCTTTTTCCTCCCCGGGGGGGGGGGAGGGGGGGGAGGGGAGGGGTCTTCTCCCGGGGGTCTCTCCTCCTCGGCTGCCCCCAAAGAAGACCCCTGGGGCAGGAAGGCCTCCTGGCCGGAGAGGGAGGGAGGGAGGGAGGGAGGGAGGGGGGCCGGCCTTTGGGTCTGCGAGTGTGAGTGCGAGTGGGAGTGGGAGTGGGAGTGTGAGGAGGCGTCGGCGGGGCTTGTGCAACCTCCTTCCCTCCCTCCCTCTTTCTCTCTATAAAAAGGGTCCCGGCTGCGATGCGGCTCCAGAAGGCAGGCAGCGCAAAGAGAAGGAGCACCGAGAAAGAAAGAAAGAAGGAAAGAAAGAAAGAAGGAAAGAAAGAAAGAAGGAAAGAAAGAAGGCAAGAAGGCAGGCAGGCGCTCCTCCTCCCAGGGACCCCGAGGAGGTGAGTGAGTCATGCCACGATGGGGATGAGGTGATCCTAAGCCTCCTGGAAGGAAGGAAGGAAGGAAGGAAGGAAGGAAGGAAGGAAAGGAAAAGGAAAGGGAAAAGGAAAAGGAAGGGAAGGGACGCCCTTCGAAGACTGCGTCCACACTAGAGAAATAACCCGGTTTCATACTCTACCTGGCTTAAGGCGGTGCCAAGCCGGGTCCTTTCTCCAGTGTCCGAGGGGAGGGCCAGAGTGCCTCTGAGCGCACACAGAGGGCCGACGGGGGAGGGGGAGGAGGAGGAGGACTCCGGGCCCCCCTCACTTCAGAGGTCGTGACCCCCTGACCCCCCCCCCCTTCCTCAGAGAGACCAGAGCTCAGCCCAAGGCTTCGCAAGGGCATGGGCAGAGTGCGGCCCATGGAGTGGAGGAGGGAGGGGGGCGGTGGCTCCTGGCCTTCCCTCCGGCCCTTTGGCCCCTTGGCTGACCTGGACGAGAGAGAGGCCGGAGTCGCCTGGCCATCCGAGGGCCGCCCTCCTCCTCCTCCTCCTCCTCCGGGGCCGGCTTTCCATTTCAGCCTCGGGTCCAGAAGGCACTCCCTAACGTCCTCCTTTCCCCGGACACGTCCTCCATTTCAGCCTCCTGGCCAGGAGGGGTGTCCCTTGGAGCAGGGTCCGAGGAGCGTTATGCCTTCACTTTCCTCGGCTCACGTCCTCCATTCTCCTGGAAGGTCCTCCATTTCGCAGTGCCTAGGGACCGCTGGAGACTCTGCATGGGAATTTCGGGGTGCGGAGCCCCAAAAAAGCATAGAACGAAGGCACAAAATAGGGATAAGGCCCTGGGTTTTCCTCCACTGACCGGTTGGTTCCTCCAAAGCAAAACCCCGTTTTCTGCACAGGGGACCCCTTTTTTCCTGCAAAGTGTTTTCTGCGCAGAAACCAGATTGTTTGTTTGTTTGTTTGTTAGCCCCCCAAAACAATTCCTCCAAAACACTTCTGGAACTACAAAGCCTTGGGGGGGGGCACTTTGCATTTATTTTGGGGCTGTGTGCCTTCAAGGCATCTCTGACCAATAAGGCTTTTAAACGTACTGGGCTTTCCTGGCAAGTTTCTTCAGAGAGGCTTTGCCATGGCCCTGTGCTCCGACAGCAAAGGAGGAAGGGGGCTCTGAGGCTGAGAGAGTGTGACCTCGCAGTGATCCAGCCTTGCATCCAATGACGAAACAGCGGAGAATTCACGTCCCTGGCGTGCGCAAGGCGCCTTGCACCATGGTTCCTGGGCTTGGGGAAAGTTCTTCTCTTTGGACTGTCATTCCCAAGGCTGGCTGGGGGATTCTGGGAGTGGCAGTCCCTTTTCTCAGGCTCTGGAAGTTCCATCCTGCAGCCTTTGGGGAAAGGGACCAAGGTCAGATCTTGATGCCTTCGGGTCACCCATTGAATGATGGTGACCCCATGGATTTTGTAGGGTTTTCCCAGTCCCTTCCTCTGAAACAGAGCCTCAGCTCCCTGGGATTCCTTGGTGCTCTGCTATCCCAATACTCTGTAGTTTGAGCTCCCTTCCTCCCCAGGTTTCCTGGCCCCCTCCCTCCCTCCTTTCCTTTCCTGCTGCTGGAGGTCAAGGCCAACAAGGCTTGGGTCTTGGGTCTTGGGCCTTGGGCCTTGCCACCCGATTCCTCCCCATTAGTCATCCTGCCCCATCTCTGCTCACCTGCCTGGATGATAAGGAAGGGATTTCTGCTGATCAAGGGAGGCTGGGTGCCACCTCGCCCGCCCGCTCGCTCGCTCGCCTTCCTTTGGTGACTGGCTCCTCGTGGGAAACGGGTGAGTGTGCCAAGGAACAAAGGAGGCCGCCGAACAGGTGGCACAAGCCCCGGGGGCCAGGTGCATCTGTGGGGGCCCCTATCTGGGCACTTAGATAGGCAGAGATTTTGCAAAGTGCCTAGTTAGCCACCCTCACATCTGTCTCCGGAGATGCCAACCCTTTGCCTGCCCTGCGTTGGGGTTCCTCCCACTTTCTAAAGGCCCTGAAGGTTTTGCTGAGTCCTGGGAACAAAGCCTGGTAACAATAGAATCCTAGAGTTGGAAGAGACCCCATGGGGCCATCCAGTCCAGCCCCATTCTGCCATGCGGGAACTCACAATCAAAGCATCCCCTTTGACAGATGGCCATCCAGCCTCTGCTTAAAGGCCTCCAAGGAAGGAGACTCCACCAAAATCTCCATTGAGGGAATGTCTTCCACTGTCAAACAGCTCTTACCCTCAGGAATTTCTTCCTAATGTTGAGGTAGAATCTCTTTTCCTGTCATCTGAACACATTGTTCCAGGTCCTAGTCTCTGGAGCAGCAGAAAACAAGCTTCTTCCATCCTCAATATGACACCCCTTCAAATATTTAAAGAGGGCCATCATATCATCTCTTCTCAGGTGTAAACATGCCCAGCATCTCCCTAAGTCTCTCCTCATAGAGCTTCATGGTTTCCAGACCTTTCACCAGTTTGCTTGCAACCAATCACACCATAGTTTTGACACCGCAATGTCCAAACCCTCCCATCTGAGGTTGCCACTTGCCACCTCCACTCAGGTTGTGAGTTCGATTCCAGGGGCTCCAAGGTCAGCTCACCCTTCCATCCTTTGGAAGGTCAGTAAAATGAGTCCCCAACTTGTTGGAGGCAATTGTCTAAAACAGTGTAAACTGCTGAGAGAGCGCTGAGTCTGAGTTCGCTATGAAGCGCTATAGAAATGTAAATGCTGTTGCTGTGGCTATCGGACCCTTGGCTCCTTCTGCTCCAAAAAAGGGACCGCCTGCCTGGTCATTCTGGGCTCCGCCGTGGGCCCACCTTCCGTGGGCCCAAATTACTTCCCTGTGGGAGAGAGAAAATGTAGGCTGAGGGGTGGGAGGGAAAGATGGCCGGGCCAGTCCTTCTCTGAGCCAAATCTACTCCGTTCTCCGCTCCTTCGTCTCCACAGCCGCCTTGAACCCGAATGCAGCACCTCTGAGACCTTTTCACAGGAAGGAGAACGAGGCCGGCAGAGCTGAGGGGAGTTCCATTTTGGGACTACAGCTCCCATGACCCAACGGGGCCAGACACAATCACTCAATCACACACCCCCAAAACTTTCGGAAAGAGCCATGTTTTTAGCCTTGGCGCCAATCAGGCCTCTCTATAGGGAGAGCCACCGCTCTTGGGGTGCAACAACAGAGAAGGCCCAATATAAAGCAGTGCAATGGGGGCCCTACGACTCGTTCCAATGAGGAAATGGTGCTCTCAGAGGTTTATTTAGAATCAGCTTGTAGCACCTTTGAGACTAACTGAAAGAAAGAAGGTGGCAGCATGAGCTTTCCTAAACGTAAGTCTACTTCCTCAGATGCATTTGGTAGACGTACGTCTCAAAGTTTCAAAAGGTGCTACAAGATCTCTCTACATACTGATTCTACAGACTAACACGGCTATATCTGTGAAATAAAATCATAGAATCATAGAGATGGAAGAGATCCCCAGGGGCCATCTAGTCCAACCCACTTCTGCCAGGCAGGAATCCACCATCCAGCCCTTCCTGTGAGAGATGGCCATCCAGCCTCTGTTTAAAGACCTCCAAAGAAGGAGACTCCACATTCTCCAAGGGAATGTCTTCCATTATCAAAGAGATCTTACTCTTAGGAGGTTATTCCTAATGTTGAGCTGGAATCTCTTTTCCTATACTTTGCATCCATTGAGGCTCCATTGGGTCCTATTCTCTGGAGCAGCAGAAAACAAGCTTGCTCCATCCTCAACACATTGATACCCCTTCAGATATTTAAAGAGGGCAAGCAATTCATCCCTGGGGAAGGAGGCAGAAACAGGCTAGTGCAGCAGTTCTGGAGTGGGCATGGCACCCCAAAACAGCCTCGAGGGCCACATGGGGTCCCAGGGTTGGACTTTGCCCCCCGTTTACCCCATTCTGGCAAGCTCTGTGGAGCAGATACGCCCATCCAACCCCTTCTCCTCACAAGGGCCCTGCCAGGTAGGCTAGGCGGGGAGGCTGAGAGAGTGTGAGGGAGCCAGTCTGGGCCAAGGCCCCCGGGGCGATTCCCACGGGTCTTTGAAGTCGGGCCCCTTGCAACCCTCTCGCCGCCGCCGCCGCGTCCCCCGGGGGCTTCCTCTCGCCGATCTCTGGCTGGGAATTCTTCTTGCACAACGTCTGCTTCGCTTGCTCCGGAAGGCAGGACATGAACCGACAGGATCCGAGCTGCAAGAGGGAATTTTGGCTGAGCATGAAGGAGAACTTCCTGACGGCAAGAACCGTTCTGGGCTGGGATGGGGGCTGCCTTCCTCCCTTGGAAAGCCAGTGGATTCCCTCTTCCCGCGGTGGTTTATGACCAGGAAAGTGCAGGAATCGGGCGGGACCTGCTGGCCAGGAAGGTGGCTTCATGTTGCCTCCAGGTCCAAGGCTCTGGCCAGCCATCCCAGCCATTGAGGAAGGCAAGATGGAGGAGGGTGCTGGTTGGTGGTGGGCTTAGGCCCGTTTGGGCACCTGCTTTCCTGCTGTTGGAGGCACGAAAGACCAGACTAGGGAGGCCCTCCCTCCGGACTCTGCTTATGCTCAGAGGCTGGGTGGACCACCTGGATAACCGTCCTAGAGGGACAAGGAGTCCTTCCAAATCCCCAGGCTCTTTTATTACACTTTTGCAGGCAAGTGTTGGGGCCAAAAGCCAGCATGGGGCAGCATGAAGGAGAACTTCCTGACGGCAAGGTTGGACTAGGATGCCCAGGGAGACCCTGGGCAAGGCTCACTCTCTCAGCCTCAGAGGAAGGCAGTGGTGACAGGTGTCCTCTGGAGAAACTGCCTGATAGGGCCATCACAAATTGGAGCCGGCATGAGAACACACAGAACATCAGGCGTTCTTTGTTTGACTTGTGAACGTATGAGAGTTTTTTCCTGGACAAGACGGACGCAGTGCAACGTCTGCCAAGGAAACTTAAAGCATGGATGTGAGTGCCTTCGAGTCACCCCTAGACCTATGGCAACCCCATGGATTTTACAGGGTTTTCTTGGGCAAGGAATCCCCAGAGGCGGTTTTGCAGTCTCTTCCTCTGAAACACAGCCTCACAGGACCTGGTATTTGTTGGCAGTCTTTCTGGGCTTGTGGAAAGTTCTTCTTTTTGGGCTGTCACTCCCAGAATCCCCCAGACAGCTATGCTATGCCATGCCATACTATGCTGGCTGGGGGATTCTGGGAGTGACAGTCCAAAAAGTCACCTTTTCCTCATGCTCAGGAAGTTCTCTCCTGCAGCATTTGGGGAAAAGGGACGAAGGTCAGACCTTGACGCCTTCAGGTGGCTTGTTGACTTATGGCAACCTCATTAATTTCACAGTGTTTTCTTAGGCAAGGAATCCTCAGAGATGGTTTTCCCAGTTATTTCCTCTGAAACATTGCCCCCTGCGCCTGGGGTTCATTGGTGGTCTCCCATCCAAGTACTTACTAGGGCTGGTCCTGCTTAGCTTCCAAGGTCAGGAGGGATCTGGTGCATTTAGAGGGAAATTAGGCCCAAGGAAACTTGAAGGCACTGATAAATTCCACGTGAAAAGCTAAACATCATGAGAAGAGTTTAACCCAGTGATTTCCAAACACTGGTCCACCAGGTGTTTTGGACTTCAGCTCCCAGAAGCCCCAGCCATCTTGGGCAACAGTCAGGAATTCTGGGACCAGAAGTCCAAAAGACCGAAGTTTGGGAATAATGGGTCACTTTAGCCCTTGGCAGACAAAACATGCCTGGTCCTCTTTGGAGACGGGGAAGTGGTTTGGATTTACGCAGCATCTATCGTTCGGACCCCCTGACGCTGCCCACACTAACCGGCCTCCCTTTTGCCTACAGAGAGGAGGAAGATGCACTACCCCAGCATCTCCCTGTTGTGCTTCCTGTGGGCCTGGCTGCCCCTTTCCCACAGCCAGTCCTTGGAGCTCAATAAGATCCTAGACGACATGGAAAGCCTCACCGAGATCATTATTGCCAGGATCCAGGAGCAGCAGGTGAGACTCCCGCGCCCCCCCCCACCTCCCGACACAGTCCTGCCCCTGCCAGCCTCTCTTCAGAGCTGGACGCTGGACCCTGCTTCTGGGGTCCTCCTTGCAATCCTCCCCTGCTCAGGTGGGCCCCCAAAAACTGGCGGGAAAACAGGTGGGGCCCAGCGATCTGGAAAGGGTCCCAAGATCCCGTTGAGACATGTTTTTGACATCTATTGTAGAATTGATGAATTTCAAAGAAAATAAATGAATAAACAAAACACAGGGGATCTTGTAGCACCCTTGAGACTAACTGGAAGAAAGATGTCAGCAGCATGAGCTTTTGTAGGCTTGCAAAAAACCATGCATCTGAGGAAGTTGGCTCAAGTCTACGAAAGCCCATACTACCAACTTCTTTCTTCCAGTTAGTCTGAAAGGTGCTAGAAGATCCCTTTGCAGACTGATTTTCCAGAATAACATGGCTATGTCTTTAACTTAAAACAAATCTGAAGATTTTTAACCTGTCTGCCCTTACTGTACCAAGGCCAGACCAGAACTGTGCCCTCCCTCCACACCAGCCTTGGCACTTGGGTCACCAGCATCAGCTGGGCAATGGCTCTGTTTGTTTTGTAGGGGACTAGAGCACCCAGAACCTCCAGAATGGCACCATATTGGTATGGGGTTTCCCACCAAAGCCCAGGGATGCCAACTCAAAGGCCTCTGGTATGCAAAGCTGTGGACACCCCACTCTGTGGCCCCAAGCCCTTGGCACACCCCGAGAGACAGTTTTGGAGAGGATGGTGGTGGGAGACTGCTTTAGCTGTGGACTTCCTGCACTGGCAAAAGGGGAGGACAGATGGCCCTTGAGGGTCCCTTTGAAGGGTGTGGGTCTCTGATTCTCTCCTCCCTCCACAGTTCCCTTCGGTGATCATGAGGATCCATGGGTTGGACTTCATCCCAGAGGATTTTCCCTCGGACAGCATGCAGGTCATAGACGCCACGCTCGGCATCTTCCACCAGGTCCTCTCCACCTTGCCCTTGGAGGCTTCGGTGGACCAAATCTCCAATGACCTAGAGAACCTGCGGAGCCTCCTGCAGCTGCTGGCCGCCGAGCTGGGATGCCCCTACGAGAGATCTTCCTCGGCCGACGCTCTGAGCAACCTGACGGACCTGCTGACCATCTCGCCTTACACCACGACTATAGTGACTATGGACCGCCTCCAGAAGTGCTTGCGGAGCCTGCCCAACCTCTTCCGCCACGGTCAGCACTGCTAGGAGTGGCACAGGGGCCACGGAGGAGGGCATCTTTGGGACCGGGCCTCGTTCACGGTGCAAGAAGCCATTGCCTCAGGTAGCAAAACCAACCTCTGAGCTGCCTTGTCCCTTGCAGTTCCAGCATCGAAGCTGAAGCTGACTTTCGGAAGGCTACTTTTGCACCACAACTGTAGTCCTGGAAGATTTTCCTGGGATGGGCTTTACTTGATTTGGGGAGGGTGGCGTTGTCTTGTGGAGGAGGACGGGTTGAGGTGTTACGCAGGGGTGGCTTTTGCAGGGTGGGACACAGTTTGCCATAGGTGTGTTCAGAGAGAGAGGGGCACTCCTGCTCACAAAGAGGCCTTCTGCCATCCTTGGGTGAAGGGGAGAGAGACTATTATTATTATTATTATTAGAGCACAAAATGCAAAGGGCCAGTCTGGATCCCTGGCACTGTTTTGTGCCACTTGCCTCACATGAAGAGGCAAACCCTACGGATGGCACTTGGTTGGCCAGATGCGCAAGTGACTCTCTTCTGAACGCAGGGAAATTTGGGGGAACGTGAGCTGCAAGAAGCAGCAGCCGCCGCCGCCGCCGCCGCCGCTGCCGCAGGAGACAACGGCGGTGGGGCTACGTCATCCCTGTGGAACCGGCAAACTTCATTTCCCATCCTGAGCAGCCTGGAGCTGGGGCGGTGGGGAAGGAGGGCGGCAGGGCTCCCGAATTGGGCAGGGCAGGGCAGGCAAGGGCAGGGCAGGGCCTGGGCCCAGTGCCATCCGGGGCGGTCCCCCTCTTGCCCCCGGACAGAGTCTGCTGCAGAAACACAGCAGCAGAGAGCGTGAAGAGCAGACGCTGACGTTGGCTTCCCATTCCTCCCAAGGACTGTTGCAACCTTGCCCTGCACCGCAAACCTCTTCCCTAGTCTATGCCATTGCTGAGAAGCCGAATAACTCCATTTTTGGAGAGCCAGTGTGGCTTAGTGGTTTGAGTGTTGGACTACGATTCTGGAGACCAGGATTCGATCCCTCACATGTTCACGAAACCCCGTGTGTGACCTTGGGGAAGTCACACCCTCTCGGCCTCAGGGGAAGGAAAGGCAAGCCCCTTCTGAACAAATCTTGCCAGGAAGACCCCATGATAGACTTGCCTTAAGGTCACCATAAGTTAGAAAAGATTTTGAGGCACACAACAACAGCAATCATTTGAGAGCCAGTGTTGCCCAGTGGTTTGAGTGTTGGAATATGACTCTGGAGACCAGGGTTTGAATCCCAGCTCAACCATGAAACCTAGTGAGGGACCTTGGGCAAGTCACACTCTCTCAGCCTCAGAGGACAGCAATGGCAAACGCCCTCTGGACCAATCTTGCCAGGAAACCCCCATGATAGGTTTGCCTTAGGGACACCATAAGTCAGAAACAAAGGCCCAAAACAACAGCAACAACAGCAGACAACCACCTTTGGGGGCAGTCTGCTCTTTACAACCACTGCTTGTAATGAAGACCCCCCTCCAGCATCCTTTTAAAAAACGCTTCCAGAAGTTGTGATTCTGAAGATCAACAGAACAGATGCTGGAGGCATTTCACATCAACCATCCTTCCAACCAAATATACCCCTCCACAAGCACACTTTCACGCACACATGCACATAGGCACTCTTTCTCTCTCTCTCTCTCTCTCGCACTCTCACACACCGCAGCTTGCCTTGTTTTACAGATTCATGTTTGCAAAGTCCAAAGTGGTCAGACTGTGTCTTCCAATTCATAGTCCAGAGATGCAATCTTTCCTGGCTCTTTCCTGAGATCAGGTTGCAAGAGGCTCTGGGAAGAGAGCAAAGAGGCAAGGATGGTTTGAGATGGAGAGACCTCACTTCCTTCCCATGGTGTGGATGTGTGTGTTCACACATGGAGGGAGGCACACACCTGCCTGCCTGCCTGCCTGCCTGCCTGCCTGGGATCCTATGGGTTGCTCCCCATTAGAGTAGTAGACCCACTGGCTCTGTCCATGGCTTAGTAGTGAGCCAGTACACCAGTGCTATATCCACCTGACTCCATCAGGGCTCTGTCCTGGCCTGGGGGAGCCACAGGATTTCAGTTGTGTGTCTCTGGTCCCCTTCACACAACACAGTTAACTGCACTTTTATCAAAGCTCAATTGCCTTGGGCAAGTCTTGGGACAATATTAAGGAAAGGATGGAGCCAGAGACTGGGCCACGGAGGAGTCTCCTCCTTTGGAGGCTGTTTTTCAACAGAGGTTGGATGGCCATCTCTCGGGGTGCTTTGATTGTGAGTTCCTGCATGCCAGAAGGGGGTTGGGCTGGATGGCCCTTGGGGGTCTCTTCCAACTCTATGATTCTAATATCTCACTACGCCATTATAGTGCTATTATTCCACTTTAACTGCTATGGCTGCCTCCTGGGGATTCCTGGGTTTGCAGGGGTTTATTTTGGGGGGGGGGGGACATTTAGAATTCTCAGCCAGAGAATTCTTATTACCTTGTCTAACTCTTAGGCCTTAGTAAACTACAAACCCCAGAATTCCACAGGAGGCAGCCATAGCTGTTAAAGTGGAGAGTAGAGAGTAGTGGAGTCTCCTTCCTTGGAGGTCTTTAAGCAGAGGCTGGATAGCCATCTGTCGGGGATGCTTTGATTGGGAGTTCCTGCATGGCAGAATGGGGTTGGACTGGATGGCCCTTGGGGTCTCTTCCAACTCTATGATTCTATGATTCCATGAAAGTGGAATAACAGCACAATAATGGTGTAGTATGATGCTAACCTCACTGTCTCAGCCTCACAGGAAGGCCAGGGCAAGCTTCTCCCAATGCCAAGAAAGTCTGCTGGTAGGACCACCGAAAACTGGAATCACCTTAAAGGTAGATAACAACAACAATGGCACTCCAGACCTTTGGCAGAGAACCGCAAACAAATGTGAAGGGCAGATTTTTTTTCCCCTCCTGAATTCTGGTCAGGCAGGTTTTGGGAACATTACACTGCAGGAGTGTTCACGTTACCTGCCGCACAGGTACAGTTGGTGTGTAGGTGCAGAGGGACAGTTATCTGCTCACTGTGCACCCATTTCCACATGGCATTCGTTTCTCACCCACTCATTTCACCCATTTCTACAAACAGATGTGTTGGTTCTACCGAGGCGCAGCTGCACACTGGATCTGTACCCTGGATTTAACAGGGTTCTTACGCCAGGGTACAAATTCGGAATGAATGAGAGTATTTTGGTCTCTTATTTTAGGTGCGCAATGCTGCCACTCAGCACAGAGGCTGCAAAATACAATTGCTGCATACAGTAATACGGCAACATAAAGGATGCAAAATACATCGCTGCATAACTCTGCATGCAGAGATGTATGCTCTGCACTCCCAGTGTAATAATATCTCAGCTAGTCTGGATCACACGTGAAGTCCCAAACTCCCAGACCATTTAATCCCACCAGAAATCAAGGGAAGATGGGGGACCCTCTCTTGGGGAGCCTTCCTTTATGGGACAGGGCCCAAATGGAGACACGCACCCCTCCACCTGGCTGCCCCTGAAGCCCAGTGGGTCAGCATCCCCCTTGGCTGAGCTGGACAACAGGCAAGAGGAAGATGGAGCATCCCCTCCTGAGTCCAGTCTACCTTGGCAGCTCCTCCTTCCGTCACCCTTCTGACTCGGCTGGGAACCTGGGCCCATTTGGGGCTCTTGGAACTCCTCCTTTTTGGTGGAAGGACTCTCGACCTTTGACCCGCCAACCACTTTGGACTTCAGGTCCTAGCCAGCATTGCCAACAGACACCAGGGATTCTGGGAGATGGAGTCCAAACTGGTGGGCCAAAGGCTGAGGGTTGAATCCCACTGCCCTACTTGCATTCAAGTGACTCCAGGCCAGTACCCTCCAGATGTTGCTGAACTAACTCCTAGTCATCACAGCCAGTGACCCTGGGGGATGATGGGAGTTGGGGTCTGCTGGGGAAAGGTGCTCTTCTCTACTTACATTAGTTCATTATCTCTCACGTTTTCTATTAAATCTTTAAAGTTAATTAAATATCTAAATCACTTTAATTCAATCAGTTCAATCAACTATGCAGTTAATTCAATCAATTATTAATTCAGATCTCGCATTAAGTTCAGGAATTACAAATGCTACCACCAATAATTAGCATTCAGTCTGTTCATGTACAAATCAACACTTCATCTAACAACAAGCTTAACCAAAGTTCATTTGTTATTCAATAGTCTTTGATCAACTTCTTTCTACTAATAAATGCTTATCCTTAAATTAATCTCAGAATTTTGATTTTGACACCAGATGGCACTCTTCACCCCTTATTTGTTTTGTTTTCTATAAACATGAACCAACTCACAGTACACTTGTCCCTCCACATTTGCAGCTTTGACTTTTGCGGATTTGACTATTCATAGATTTGATTACTATGTTCTCTCTAGGAATATCTAGGTCCCCCAGGCCAACTCTATGGTCAACTTTAACCAAAAGTCGCACTGAAGGACCTAGGATTCCTAGAGAGAACACTCCATTTGTATGCATTTGTAGCTCCTCCAGAACAATTCTATGGTTAACGCCTGGCAGATGTTGACCACTGAGTTGCACTGGAGGACCTAGGAGAGATTCCTAGAGAGGTGTTGTGGTTTTTCCACATTCACGGCTGGGGTCCTGTGCCCCTAACGCCAGCGAATGTGGAGGGATGAGTGTAATTTACATGACCACAATTGTAACTTCATATATTTTCTATGTTATAAAGTATGTGTAAATTTATACTTAGTTAATCAATTAGTAATTAGTTAATTAGAAGTTAAATCAAGTTAGCAAAGAACCAGGATGGTCAGATTAAATTATGTACTCTTTTCTGTACCAGTCTTACTACAAATCACTCCTCTTAACCCCCTTTGTGTTTTTTTCACCATCTTGTCCCCCATCCTCCTTCCTCTGGTTCTTTCTTTTAACTAAGTACCTCTTATTTAGGAATTTCCTCCACCTGAAGTGCCGTCTTGTCCTCCTTCCGTCGGGCCTTTCTCTTTGTTTTATATAATCTATTCCATCTTTTCCATTGTCCCATCCTCCTTCCATTGTACCTTTCATTCTTTTGTCCATCAACACTCTTCTGCTTCTCCTCTGACTCTCACTCTTTCTTTAAGGCCACTTCTTGGACTTCCACCATTTTCTCTCCTCTCTTCTCCTTCTCCCATTTGTTCTCAGCCTTCTTCCCACTTTTCGTTTACTAACTTGTAACTTCTCGTCCCTGTTGCCCCTTCGCTGCTTCACTTTCTTTTTCTCTCATTTCTCTCCTCCACTTTCTCCAATTGAAAGTGCATCAATTGTGGTAATTTAAGATTGGATAACTGTAATTTAGCTAAAGTAGTTGAAATAAATAATTTATTTTCTGTTTTGAGAAACTAGATGTTAAATTAGGTAAGATTTCTTTGTAAAGAGGAGTAATTAAGAGTGGGCAGGGTGATTAATGAACTGATTGTGAGGGAAATTAATAGATTAAGTGAATACTGAACTGTTAATGAATTAAGTCAATGAATAGCTGAATTTACTATAACAACTGGTTATTTGATCAAGCTATAATTTTTAACAGTATTGCTGAATAATAGAAATAATCTAAAATCTTTAAGATGGCAACAGGCTTAAAAAAACCGTCATAAATAACTTCTACCTCCCAGAGAAGAAGGTCAACAGATGTGACAACAAAAATAACTGACCTGGTCCAGACGATCTTAGAAGAATTACAGAAATTTAAACAGGAAATGCAACAGGAGATTAAGATAGAATTAAAATAATCTAGGAAAGAGGCAAAAGAAGACTTACAAAAAGAATTAGGAGCATTTGGAGGGGGGGGGGGGAATAGATGAAGCAGAAGGACCTAGAACATATGTGGAAGATCTGAAAAACAAAACTAAAGAGTTTAAAGTTACCACTGAAAAGACAGCTGAACAACAGAAACGAGAAGGACATTTGAATCTGTTACAAGAGATCAGATACAGAGATAAATGTTTAAAACTGAGAGGAGTGCCAGAAGACCAAAAAGAAGACTTCTACAATAAAATAACTCTTGCTTTAGCAAACTTTGTGGGCATTAAGGAAGAGGAGGTGGTTAGAGATTCGGCAGTGGAGGGTGAGAAAAATCTCCCAAGGGATATTTTTGTTTCCTTTATTAGATCCAGGCTGAAAGATCAAATTTTGCAAAAAGGTTATCAAGAAAATCTTCATATAGATGGCCAAATGACAGAAATTTACAAAGATGTCCCAATGGCTGTGCTGAAAACAACAACAGGATTGTCAATTTTTGACACAGGAACATATGAGGAGAGAAATTAACTACTCTTGGGAGAGAACTGAGGGAGTGTCTTTCTCTTTCAAACAAAGAAGAAAATTGACTCCATTCCAAAGGCAAAAGACTTTATGATGAGGATCAGAGAAAAAGAGAATCAAGACCACCAGAACAAAATAACGATAACAAGGGAAAGTAGGAGAGGCAAAAGAAGAGGAACAAGAAGAAAGAGAAGAGGAACAAGGTGCCAATGAGAGAGGAGAGTTATTTTCAGATGAAGGCAAGAGATCACAGGAATACTACAGCAAAGGGGAAGAAGAAATATAAAACGAATAATGGTGATGAAAATTATTTCTTGGAACGTGAAAGGCTTAAATTCTAAATTCAAGAGAAGCAAAGTCTTTCACTAGTTAATGAAAAAAATTGATGTAATCTGTCTTCAAGAAATCAAAATAAGGAAAAAAGAAGCAAACTATTTGACAAATCCAAAATTGGGACAAAGTTTCATCGTGTTCAATGCGAATAAGAAAGGAGGAGTAATAATGTATATACAAAGCAAATATACAGCAAAAGAAGTTTTAAAAGATGAAGAGGGACATTATGTCAGAGTGAAGGTACAAAATATTTGCTATTGGGAATATATAGTCCAGTGGAGAGACAACAAAAGTTTTATCAAAAATTTAAAGAAGAAATTCAAGGATTAGATTATGATTACATGGTTGCACTTGGCAATTGGAACAGAATTATTGATCTGAAAAAAGACAGAACATCTACCAAACAAATCCGGGAGACAAAGGGCACACAGGACTGATATGTTTTTGGTTTCAAATGGACTGATACCTAAAACTAAGAAAATGAAGATCTTACCAAAAATAACATTGGATCACAGCCCTACTTTATTAACACTCAGTATTGGGACAAAACAATTTACTTGGAAATTAAATGGCAAACTCTTGAATGACAAAAAAAAATTACTAAATCGCAAGATTTAAACAATAGCAATAGCAGCTTCAATTATATACCGCTTCATACCACGTTATGCAGTGTCTAAGCGGTTTACAACTGTAAGCTCATTGCCCCCCAACAGCTGGGGACTCATTTTAGGGACCTCGGAAGGATGCAGGCCTGAGTCAAAAGAGAATTTTTGGAAGTTAAAACAGAAATGTCATTTAACTCCATTAAAGATCAGAAAAATATATATAATACAGACTCAAACAAATGTTGGAAATGTCAACGGAATGTAGGATCATGGTGTCATGTGTGGTGGAGATGTCCAAAATTAAAGATTTCCTAGAAGAAAATGCATATTCAATACATGATATCTTGAAAATCAAATTTGAGTTCAGACCTGAAATTTACGTATTAAACATAATGCCCCCTCAGATAGAAAGGAGAACCTTGTTTTACATGATCTCTGCTGCTAGAATTATGATCGCTCAAGTATGGAAGAGACAAGATAGACTGGCTCCTGAAATTGTTCGATATGAAAGAGATGGAGAACTTTTGCTGAACCAAAAAGATATTTGGGGAAAATAGAGGAAGAATGGTTTCCTATAACAGAATTTTGCAGGAAAAGTTGGCAGTAATAAAGCAAGTAGATTGAAGGAGGAAGGATAATTAGTTATATTTAGAAATAAGAATAAGAGATTTAACAAACAAACTCAAGTTGAGAGAAAGTTTTTTCTTTTTCTTTATAAACTATAAAGAAAAATAATGACAGAAAGAACAAATACTTTGATAAAATAGAGGGGTCTTAATGCCAGGGAAGTACAGGGTTAAATTATTAATTTGGAATTCTATGTAACATAAAGGTGATACGACTTAGTACATCTAGGATTTTGTGTGTGTGTAAGAAGAACTTTGATATGATTTATGAAAGCTTGTACATTTGTAAACTAATAATAATAACAATAACAATAATATTTTTAAAAGGTGCTCTGCTCCACTCCCCTTTTCACCTCCTTTGCTGGTTTCAGGGAGCCAGGCCCATCATCCCCTTCCAAGGACCAGGACCCCATGGCTCATGGGGATGATGGCTTTGCTGGAGGCTGGGCTCCATTTTGGCCTCGGGACAGATGATGATGATGATGATGTTTATTTCTATCCCTTCTTCCTCCTCTGTCCTGACTCGGGGCCACCGGTGCTGCTCTATTTATTTTTCCAAGTTTGCCTTTTGAGGACAATAGGGCTCTGGGGACTATTCCGTGGCTTTCTTTTTGTTCATCTGGAAGAACATTATTTATGTTTTATAAAGAAGAGATATTTCTTGAATCTGTGTTGTGGACTGCCACTTTCTTGGGATGGGGGTGGGGAGGGAGACAATTTGGGGAGAGGCCCCCCAGTTTTGGATCCCAAAGGACCTTTCCTGGCGCCACAGAGTCCATCCCCGCTTGGGGTGTCACTATGAAAGGGGACAGGGGAAGGCATTGCCCCTCCAAATAAGAATTCTACCCCCCCCCCATTAAATGTCCATACTCTTGCACCCCTCCTCCATTGGCTGCCCTCACCTTCCCTTGGTCCCCCTTTATCTGTCCTTTTCCTTTGGACACCTGAACCCTAAAGAGCCCAGGCTTTAATGCTAGAGAGCCATTGTGGTGCAGCGCTTGAACCGTTGGACCATGACTCTGGAGTCCAGGGTTAGAATCCCCCTTTTGCTCAGCCATGGAAACCCAGTGGGTGACCTCAGGTGAGTCACACTCTCTCAGCCTCAGAGGAAGGCCAAGGCAAACCCACTCTGAACAAATCTTGCCAAGAAAACCCTGTGATAGGGTTGTGTTAGGGATGCTATAAGTTGGAAGTGACTTGAAGGTGCACAACAACAACAAATGCTAGAAATTGGGGGGAGGAAGGAAGAATGCAGAATGGGGCAGGATTTTTATTGGGGGGCAATGCCTTCATATTTAGCCCCCTCCCAAACTAAAACCCTCCCAAACCATTGCTTGACCCAGAAATCTTCCTTGCCAGGCAGGGTCCTACGGGGGGGGGGGGTCCCTTTGGCCTCCACAGTGGTTCCCAAAAGTGACATGGTTTCTTCCAACCCCCTTCATGGTCTCTCTCATGGATGGGGATAATGTGCCCCCCACCCAGATGTTGATGCACTGTAGCTCCCAACATCCCTTGCCATGGGACCAAGGGGGCTGATGGGAGCTGCAGTCCAAGAACACCTTACACTGAGGAATGACTTGGGGAACTGGGAATGTTTAGCCTGGAGAAGAGACGGTTAAGAGGAGATATGATAGCCCTGTTTATATATTTGAAGAGATGTCATATTGAGGAGGGAGGAAGCTTGTTTTCTGCTGCTCCAGAGAATAGGACCCAATGGAGCCTCAATGGATGCAAGCTACAGGAAAAGAGATTCCAGCTCAACATTAGGAAGAACTTCCTGACAGTAAGGGCTGTTAATAATAATAATAATAATAATAATAATAATTTATATCCCGCCCCTTTGAGATCAATCGGGGCTGCTAACAACAATAAAATATAACATACAAAAGTAAAATCTGATTTTGGTGGAGTCGCCCTCCTTGGAGGTCTTTAAGCAGAGGATGGATGGCCATCTGTCAAATGGGGATGCTTTGATTAGGAGTTCCTGCATGGCAGAATGGGGTTGGACTGGATGGCCCTTGGGGTCTCTTCCAACTCTAGGATTCTGTGATTCTATGATAAACGCTCTTTTTTAGTTTGCATACAAGAAGTTCCTTCCCAGGAATTTGAAAACCTGGAAGCTGCTCCAAGTAAAGTTCTCCATCTAGTTCTCTGCACAGAAAGAATATTTTCTCATCCAGATGTCGAACATGCCTTTTCTTGAATGGAGAGTTAGGAGAGCTGTAATGGTTGTTTGCATGACTATGGAGCAAACGTCACATTATAGTATTTACCATATTTTTGACTGTAGCCTTCTGCAACAAGTCTTGCCTTGTGTCTCTGAATCTCCCCATTTGCATCTTACTTTGCGGGAAAGACCCACCTACAGCCAGTTGCCTTTCTGCCTCTGGGTAACTCTGACAAAATCCATGATTCATTTTCATATAAAGATTGCATCTCTTCACTAGAACTTGCAACCGCTTCTCAGGATGTAACTCTGGCAGTCCGTGATCTTTTGCCAATCAGAGGGTTATGGGATCCTTTCCTCTGTGGCTGGATAAGAGAATCCGCCAGGTGCCATTCTGAGCTTCTCACCTGGACCCGATACCTGGCTCTGCCCTTTGCATGTCGCCCGGTTCCTCATCAGTTGGTGGGTTTGCTCCATCTGTAAATGGGTCCATTGCATTTGTGGAGCCTTCTGGCAGAGAGATGTGCCCAATTTACTCAGAGCACTCAGACAGGTTGCAAGACATCTGAAGGATGAAAGAACTCACTCGCTCTGGTTCCTGGTGGGAGTCTCCTTCCATCTTAAATACATCTGGATAGACATCTTGGCTTGGATTAGTTTTGGGCTATGGTCTTTCAACACAGATACCATTTATTAATTTTATTGCATGTCCATTTGGATCTAGAATCCCGGAAGCATTTCTAGCAGAACCATCAAAAAATCCCTCTTTACTCCTGGAATCACGTTTGTCTCTCTTCTGCTTGGGAATATGCTTTGTTTCCACAAACCTTGGGATGATTTTTTGGTTTAATTCCATCCCATAACTGAAAAGGAGTCCTTATCTCTATATTTCATTGGCTTCAGACCAATAGCATTTAGGCACGGTCACTGACATCTCTTTTGGAAGTCTGTTCATTCTCTCTGCCATGCCATTTTGCTCTGGAGGATAGGGCTGTCGTTGGACGCTCAATGCCATGATCCTTAAAAAATTCATCAAATTGACAAATTCTCTGCCATTGTCAATCCATAGGATCTTGGGTTTTATTAGAGACACAACTGAAGTACTCTTTGCATTTTTGAAAACCTTGAAGTTTCTCTCTGCAAAGCAAGCATGCGCATGTCTACTGAAATCAACAACAATATTCAGAAAATAAGAATTGTCACCTGAGGATCTTTTGGAGAATGGCCCACAAAGATAAACACGCAGAAGATCTAGTCTTTCAGTTATTGGCAAATGTGGGGTCCTAGTTGCCTTTACATTTAAGCAATCTATACACCTTTCATTGTTAGAGCACACACTGAAATTAAAGTCTCTTGAAAGTTCATGCCTGGACAGTTTCTTAATGTATGGGATGCCCAATTTGTGATGCCACAAATTCAAATAGTTTTTATGATTGCCTTTGGTCATGTTTTTTTGCGAATGAATTGACTATTTCCATTTCATAGAATCCGCTCCTTAAGGTCATTTAAATATTTAATCTTTGCCATGAAACCCAAAACAGGACGGATCCCTGGACAGCACTCAGGGCCTCTGCAGACTGCCAGAAATAGTGCAAATTGAGTCCACTTTAATTGCCCTGACTCAGTGCTAGGGAATCTTGGGAACTGTAGTTTATTGTGGCACCAGAGCTCTCTGACAGAGAAGGCTCAATGTCTCAGAAAAAAACTACAGTTCCCATGATTCCCTAGCACTGAGCCAGGGCAGTTAAAGTGGACTCAATTTGCACTATTTCTGGCAGTCTGCAAAGGGTGTGTTATCTCTCACTGTTGTAGTGCATTCACTATACAGAGAAGCTCTTAAATCGGGCACAAGGAAAACATCAGGAATTCGTAAAGTCTTTTATCTTGTTAGTGCTTTTATCTTTTTATCTGCTTTTGCCAGCTGCCTTAGGATGCCTTTGAGTTGTTAAATTTCCTCCTCAATAGTTCTGGAGGAAGAGGAGTCTTGAATATCCAAATCCCTTTCAACCAGATGGGCCAATTCCTCTCCTGGATCTCTTGTTTGATGGTTACATTCATTCTCTGAGGTTTTGCCTGTTTTGGTATTGTACAATTTCAGAGATAGCTTTTTGCAAAGATATGCCTTCCTTATTTAGCCAAGCATTAATTAATGGAGTGTAATATTTTGGAAGGCTAGCCATAAACAGTCCAAGTTTTGCAAACTCTGGTAGAGATTCTCCAGGAAACCGAAGTGCAGACAGTGTGGACATAAATGTATTAATGTGCTCTTCCAAAAACCGAGGGCCGGACAATTTTGGATTGACAAACTTCGTGATAAGAGTAACCTGACGGAAGCTACATGAGGAATCCAACAATTCCTTCAGTGTATCCCATATTTCTTTTGCACGTGTCAAATCTCGGATGTGATAAACTATCCTATCATCCACCGCCAGACATACATATAGTAGATCTGGCGAAACGCCAGCCATATCGTCTCAGAGAAAGAATCAGAGGCTGAGACAGGGCTCCCTTAACCCAAAATTTTGAGAAAAAGGAATACGGTATCTCCCAGGGTGTTAGCCCTTTGGGGGAAAACATGAAGACTGGATCTGTTAGGAACTATCGCTTTTAGCAGAGTTTAGCAGAAGTAATGTCTCCCAATCTTCCATACTTCTTTGGATACTGAAGAAAATATAGGAAAGCAAGCAGGAAGCATCACCTAAACAATTTTGCTAATTGAATTCAGAATGCACATACACTTGAAGTCCCTACATCCTAACGAATGAAAAGATCAGGCAAAAAGAGCTCTTAGCTCACTATCTGGTTGGGTTGAGAATAAAGAAAAGAGGGCATAGGTTGCATCTACACCGCAGAGATAATCTGGTTTGACACCACATTAACTGCCATGGCTCAATGCTATGGGATTCTGGGAATGGCAGTTTGTTGCTGTTGCTCTGCTCTGGTGCTACAACAAACTATGATTCCCAGGATTCCATAGCACTGAGCCATGGCAGTTAAAGTGGTGTCAACCTGGATTATTTCTGCAGTGTGGATGCAGCCCCAGATAGAGAAGAAGGAGCTTTTGGTCCTAGAAGTTTCTCAGCTCATCTTGCTCCGGTGGCTTAGGTACACAAAGTACAGTGTTCCCTCCGCATTCGCTGGGGTTCGGGGTGAAGGACCCCCATGAATGTGGAACAAACACCAATAACGCTATATTTTTTAACCTAGGAGAACGCCTCTCTGGGAATCTCCAGGTCCTCCTGTGCAACTCTATGGTCAACATCTGCCAGAAATGGATCATAGAATTAAACTGGAGGAGCTACAAATGCCCAGAGAAGTGTTTTCTCTAGGAACCAACCTCTAGGACCGTTCTCCAGGACAACTCTATGGTCGCAGAGTTGCGCCGGAGGACCTCGAGATTCCTAGAGAGAAACTTTATATTCATCAAAATATTCACAAATATTCAAAGCTGCAAAAGTCAAAGCTGCAAAGGTGCAGGTGTGGGCTGTAATTTAAGTTTCCAGGGTTTTAATCCTTTTTAAAGGAAACTTAAATATACAAATATGAAAGACAAACCTGTCAGTGTCTGTCTTTCATTAGCAGAACAGCAGAAATGTGGCCCTGAATAATTTTGCCTAAACTTGTTCTTCTAAAGAATGAAGACTTGACTCAGAAAGATGTAGTTTGTGGTTTAAAAAAACAATACTAATGGCTTTAGTAAATAATTACATAACAAAAAACTTAATCCTAATCTGAGTGAAGAAGGCTTGGGTAAAGAGAGAGATCATTAGCATCTCAGGAAGATGGAGAAGAAACTGTTTGACTAACATTCAGGCCAGAGAGACTCCCTAAATAGCTGTAAGATAAAGGCAGTTTAAAATCTCGAAAGAGAGGCACAAACACACAGTCAGTCTTAGAGAGACCCAAATAGGAATCCCTCTCAATTATTGTATAATGAGGGCAAAGAGGATGTTTAAGTTTCTCCCAAGAGGAGAGCCACCTCTACAGTAGCCCTTCTTCCCATTCATTGCAACAGACAGAAGAGCAAATGGAGAAATGGAGCTGAGGATGCGTTCAGACATGGCAGGGAGCCCTAGACTCCCTAAGGAAGGAAGGAAGGAAGGAAGGAAGGAAGGAAGGAAGGAAGGAAGGAAGGAAGACCCCCAATTGCCCCGACAGCAATGGAAGGGGGGCTGATGCGAGACTTTCCAAGAAACAGAATTAAAGGAAAGGAAAGGAAAGCACATCCCTTCAACAACAGAAAGCAGCAAATACAGACAGCCCCACACATTCTTCAAGGACCTTCCCCCGAAAGGAAGCAGTCCTCAAAGGGCTAGACTGCGCCGGTGGTCCCCTTTAACTCTGAGAATCCCCCCACCGAAGGGGGGCTTTTATCCTCTGCGTTTACAGGTGACAGGTGTAGACAATAATAATAACAATAACAATAATAATACATCTTCTTTCTTACCCGCCTCTCCCCAAAGCTCAAGGTGGGGTAGATAGTTTTACAGCAGATGTAGTAGATAGACAAGACCTGACTCTTGGATCTATCAATACTTATTGCCTATCTGCCAGAGCAAAGGACAGCCTTACAGATGTTTTTAGACTACAGTTCCCATCAGCCCTAGGACACCATCTGGCTCTTGGATCCATCAATACTTATTGCCTGTCTACCAGGACAAAGGGCAGTCCTCTGGTTGTTTTTGGACTATGACTCCCATCAGCCCTAGTGGCCAGCATATAGCTAATGGTGAGGAATGCTGGGAGCTAGAGTCCAGCCGGGTCTGCCTGACTCCCAGCCCCTGGATCTACCCGCATTCATCAGGTCCTAGGTCAGTGATGCAATGGGAGCTGGTCATTTATTAAAAGGCCATTCTATGACCGGTTCCACATCATTCCACCTGCATCTGCTTGGCTGGAACAGGGCTTTGGCCACAGGTGCCCTCGAGGTCAAGCTGCCCTCCACAGAACCCTCTGGCCTTAGAGAAGCAGAAGGACAGAAAGAATGCAGAGGACAGGAGGAGGACAGGGAAGGGAAGGGAAGGGCTGACAGAAGTCCTCCAGGGCCATTTCGGCATGGGTGGGTGGGGGGTCAAACTCCTTGCACCTTGGTTTTTTAAGCGCCCGCAGTGGGAGGGTATGGGAGACTCCAGGGAGAGCCTCACCTTCTGTTCTGACTTTGCAAAGAAGGAAAGGGCTGGGGAGGAACCCAGGTGCTGCTGCCTCCACCTCAGGTGACCTCCTGGCTTCACCTGTGTTCCCAGGTGAAGACCTCCTCTCCCTGGAGGGACCTGGATGGGGGTGGCGGATCCGGCCCAGCTCCCCTCCAAGGAGTAGCAGCTGCTTTGCAAGCCCTCAGGTGGAGGGAGGGCACCCCTTTCTTCTCCCAGCCTTGGCCTTGCGTTCCTGGGGAGACGGAGGAGGAAGAGGAGGAGGAGGAGTGTGCGTGCAAAGGAAGCCAGCCGTGGGTGTTCCTGCTCTCCTAAGGGGCAGGTGGGGGCAACGGAGGCCATGGCCTCACACTACCTGCCTTGGCCTCTCCCAGGAACATCTAAGGTTTCCTTCCCTTTGAAAAGCAAAGTAGCACCTGGGAAACTACCTGGAAGAAAGAAACGGGTGGCATGAGCTTTCCTAGACATTTGAGTCTACTTCCTCAGGTGCATGGAATGGAGGGAGGCTGGTCGCCTGAGCTTTCCTAGACTTGGGTTTACTTCCTCAGGTGCATGGAGTAGAAGGAAACTGGACGCCTGAGCTTTCCTAGACTTTTGAGCCTACTTCCTCAGATGAAGCAGGTGGCATGGGCTTTCATAGACTTAGAATCACAGAATCATAGAGCTGGAAGAGACCCCAAGGGCCATCCAGTCCAACCCCATTCTGCCATGCAGGAACTCAAAGTCAAACCATCCCTGACAGATGGCCATCCAGCCTCTGTTTAAAGACCTCCAAGGAAGGAGACTCCACCAAAATTTTCAAGGGAGAGTGTTCCACTGTCGAACCGCCCTTACTGTCAGGAAGTTCCCCCTAATGTTTAGATGGAATCTCTTTTCCTGCAGTTTGCATCCATTGCTCCATTGGGTCCTATTCTCTGGAGCAGCAGAAAAGAAGCTTGCTCCATCCTCAGTATGATGACCTCCCTTCAAATATTTAAATAGGGCTACAATATCACCTCTCAGCCTTCTCTTCTCCAGGCTAAACATTCCCAGATCCCTAAGTCTTTCCTCATAGGGATTCATGGTTTCCAGACCCTTCACCATTTTAGTCACCCTCCTCTGGACACCCTCCAGTTTTTCCACATCCTTTTTGTATTGTGATGCCCAGAACTGGACACAGGATTATTCCAGGTGAGGCCTGACCAAAGCAGAATACAGTGGCACTATTACTTCCCTTGATCTAGATACTATACTTCTATTAATGCAGCCTAGAATCACATTGGCCTTTTTAGCTGCGGCATCACACTGTTGACTGATGTTCAACTTGTGGTCTACTAGGACTCCTAGATCCATTTCATACATATAAGGGGGGTTGCAGACTGCCAGTAATAGTGCATATTGAGTCCACTTTTAGGGTTACGGTTAGTGCTAGGGAACTATGGGAATTTTTTTTTTTCTGAGACATTGAGCCTTCTCTGTCAGAGAGTTCTGGTGCCACAATAAAATACAGTTCCCATGAATCCCTAACCCTAAAAGTGGACTCAATTTGCACTATTTCTGGCAGACTGCAACCCCCCATAAGTCTCCTTAAGCCAGGTGTCCCTCATCTTATATCTATGCATTTCATTTTTCTGCCCTAAGTGCAGTACCTTACATTTCTCTGTGTTGAAATTCATTTTGTTTGTTTTGGCTCAGCTTTCTAATCTATTCAGGTCATTTTGCATTTTGATCCTCTCCTCTGGGGTATTAGCTAATCCTCCTCATTTGGAACCATCTGCAAATTTGAGAAGCATGCCTTTTATTCCTTCATCCAAGTCATTGATAAAGATGTTGAATAGGAAACTGGGCCCAGGACAGAAGCCCACTGGACACCCCACTGGTCACTTCTCTCCAGGATGAAGAAGAAGAGGAGCCATTGCTGAGCATTCCTGGTATGCCAGGAAATGAAAAGTTTTTAAAAGCCCATTAGCAAGAGAAAGAGAGATCCAAGTGGCCTTTGTCCTGGAGACATTGAAATAGTTCAGGATTTCCCATACCTTGATTCAGTCACTAGTCAGAATAGAGACTGCAGCCAAGAAATCAGAAGAAGGCTTGGACTTGGAAGGGCAGCTATGAAGGAACTGGACAAGAGAGATATTGCTCTTGCTGTGTCCCTTTAAGTCGTTTCTGACCTATGGCAATCACAAGGCAACCCTACCTTGAGAGTTTCCTTAGCAAGATTTGTTCAGAGGAGGTTTGCCTTTGCCTTCCTCTGAGGCTGAGAGTGTGTGACTTGGCCAAGGTCTTGCCCAGTGAGTTTCATGGCCAAGTGGGGGATTGAACTCTGGTCTCCCAATATTCAAATCCCTATGCCATGCAAGCTCAAAAAGATATAAGTGAATACGAAAGTTAGGGTTGTCCATGCTGTTGTATTTACCATTTCTATGTTCGGATGCGAGAGCTGGACAGTGAACGAGGCAGATAAGAGGAAAATCCTTTGAGATGTGGTTTTGGAGGAGAGTGCGGAGGACACAGTATTCTTTTGGATGGCCAAAAAGAGAAACAAATGGGTCCTAGAATATCCCTGGAGGCCAAGATGACTAAATTGAGGCCGTGTGCTTTGGCCACATCATAAGAAGGCAGGACTTACTGGAAAAGAGAATAATGCTGGGAAAAGTGGAAAGAAGAAGAAGAAAGGGAGGAAGGCCGCATGCCAGATGGATACGCTCCACCAAGGAAGCCTCAATGGCTGCCTTGAGTCTGCAAATCTCTCTCTCTCTCCTTCATGGGGTTGCCTTGAGTCAAAGTCAGCTCTATCTGCTAACAGCTAACAGCAACAACAACAACAAACAGCAATAGACAGAATCATATACTAGAATCCTAGAGTCGGAGGAGACCCAAGGGCCATCCACTCCAATTCCCTTCTGCCATGGATGGATAGCCATCTGTCGGGGATGCTTTGATTGGGAGTTCCTGCATGGCAGAATGGGGTTGGACTAGATGGCCCTTGTGGTCTCTTCCAACTCTATGATTCTATGATTCTATGCAGGAAGACACCATCCAAGGGGACAGATGGCCATGCACCTCTGCTTAAAGACCTCCAAAGAAGGAGAACGCACAGAGGCAGCAGCATCTTCCAGGCCAAACAGCTCTCATCCTCAGGAAGTTCTTCCTGACTAATGTTGGGCTGGAATCTCTTTTCCTGTAGTTTGAACCCATTGCTCCATGTCCTATTCTCTGGAGACGCAGAAGGCAAGCTTGCTCCGTCCTCAAATACTTAAACAGGGCTATCCTATCACCTCTTCACCTTCTCCTCTCCAGGATGAAGCGCCCGGCTCCTACCTCCCTGAGACAGGTGAGCAAACCAGAGCTAAAGAACTCAGGATGGGTGTAGATGTGCAAGGTTGGGATGGCCTTAGCCCTATCTAAAAACCCCAAATCTAACACAATGGTTGGGGGGAGGGAGGGAGAGAATGCTTGATTTGCCAACCAAAGCACTCACCGTTTTTTGCCGTTCGTTCTCTGCTCTTTCTGCAGCCCTCCAGGACTGCCCCATGGCTCTCCGTTCCGCAGGAGGGGCACCTGGCATGGGGCAGATATGGGGCACGCTCTTCTTTCTAGGCAAGGGAGCTTTCCAGCTGGAACGGGGGAAATGGAAAAGGGTCCTTCCCATTTTTATGCCCCAGAGAGCAGGAAAGGTGAGAGCCCTGGAGGCCGGCCTCTGAGGACAGGTGGCACCATGCCAGGCTCCTTGCAAAAGGGGCAAAGGCCAGGAGCTTGGCGGCCGGCCAACTGGCCGGGGGTCTGGCAAGGCCCCTCTCAACCTGGCAGGGCCACGGAGCCGGTCAGGGGGCCCTGGATGGAAGGAAGAGCAAACACAGCTGGGGCCAAATACTGGCAGCAGCGGAGGAATACGCAATGGGACACGCAGAACAGCATGGCGGAGGGGGCTTCTTCCACCTTGCCCCAAAAGAATGGGAGAGTGCCTTGCCATTGCTATCGCTTTCCTCGCTTTTCCATTACCTGAACTGCCAAGCATGGGCCAAAGGTGAGCTACCTGGGGGCAAAAGGCAGGAAGGGGGATTGGGGGCAGTGGACCCAGAAAGGGGGAGCCAGTGTGTGTGTGTGTGGGGTGGCCTTGGGTTTTGGGAGAGCCAGGTTCGAATCCCCACTGCTCAGCCCCCTGGGTGACCCTGGACAAGTCCCACTCTCTCAGCCTCAGAGGAAGGCAATGGGGAAATCTGGCAAGAAAACCGAGGACTCTAGGGATGCATCTGCACTGCAGAAATAATCCAGTTTGACTCCTGGCTCGATGGTATGGAATTCTGGGAGTGATAGTTTTGTGAGTCATTTAGCCTCCCCTGTCAGAGAGCTCTGGTGCCACAACAAACGAGGATTCCCAGGATTCCATAGCATTGAGCCACGGCAGTTAAAGTCGTGTCAAACTGTTTCTGCCTGCGGATGCAGCCTACACCTTGATAGTTGATTTGTCTCTGATTCAGTTCTTAGTTGATCTGAAGCTCTATAGAGCCAGCTTGGTGTAGTGCTTTTTGTGTTGGACTGGGAGACCAGGGTTCGATTCTCTGTCTGGCCCTCAAAACCCTCTGGGTGACCTTGGGCCAGCCCCACTCTCTCAGCCTCAGGGCAGAGAAATGGGGGCAAACCTCCTCCGTGTGCCTCTTTCCAAGAAAAGGCCTTTTTAGCTCGGCCTTAGCTTTGTCCTGAGCTGGAAACACCTTGCGGTCCTTCTGTTGGCAGGCTAAAGCTCTCCTTTTTATTATTCCAACAGGCTTTTAATTCAGTGCATTAAACTGTCTTGCAGATTTGTTATTGCTGTGCGCTGTCAACTTAGGGTGGCCCCATGGATTTCGGAGGGTTTTTAAAGAACAGGAGTCCTCAAAGGTGGCTTTCTCTGAAACAGAGCCTCCAGCATCTGGGATTCCTTGGCAGTGTCTCATCCAAGGGCCAACCAGGGCTGACCCTGCTTAGCTTCCAAGACCAGGTGGGTCTGGTGGTGCCTTTGGGCTATTTGACCCCTGTGCTATTGTGTGTGTGTGTGTGTGTGTGTGTGTGTGGACCTATGGCCGCCTCATGGGCTTCAGAGGGTTTTCTTGGGAAAGGCATCCTCAGAGGTGGCTTTTGCCAGTTCCTTCCTCTGAAATACAGCCTCCAGCACCTGGGGTCCCTTGGTGGTCTCCCACCCCAGTACTCACCAGAGATGACCCTACTTAGCTTGCTAGATGAGAGGGATCTGGCACCTTTGCTGTATGTAGGCCTGCCTTAAACAGGATTTTCTTAGGCCAAGGCATCCTCAGAGGTGGTTTTTGCCATTTCCTTCCTCTGAAATACCATCTACATAGAGTGTTTGGTGCTGGTTGGTGGTCTCCTCTCCAAGGGCCAACCAGGGCTGACCCTGCTGAGCTCCCAAGACCAGGTGGGTCTGACGGTGCCTTTGGGGTTTGTGGCCCCTGTGGTATACACATAGTGGAGCCATGGGCAAGGGAGCGAGCCTCCCAGGTGGTCTTGGCTTCCTCCCCTCCAAGGGCCAACCAGGGCTGACCCTGCTGAGCTTCCAAGACCAGGCGGGATCATCAGGTGCCTTTGGCTTTTCCCCTTGGAGACAACTACAACGTATTGCATTACTGTAATTTAATCTGCAATTCCCCCCCCCCCCTGCCTTTGCAGAGAAGGAAGGCAGGTGAGGCAAGGCAAGGCGAAGGAGGCGGTGGTCTCTCCTGCTCCCTTCCCTTCTGTTCTTTTTCTGGCGGAGGTCCAGGGGGCCTGGGTCAAGGGAGGACAGGCGGGGGGGGGGGGTCTCAGGAAGTGTTGGTCCCCCTCCTTTCCCCTTCCCCACCTGCCTTCCCCACCTGCTTTGCCTTGCCTTGCCTTGCCTTGCCCTGCCCTGCCTTACCTTGCCTTCCCCAAGGGGACCACCTGGCCTGGCAAGGAGCCAAGAGGAGGAGGAGGAGGAGGAAGGGTGGTCTTCCCCTGGGGGTCTTGGCCTGGCCTGAACCGACCCAGCGGGGTCCAGGGGGGTCTCCTCCTCCCTTTGGCCTCAGGGCAGGGGCATACACACCTGGCTGAGGAGAGCCGGCCCTGGAGTGGGCAGCAGGGCAGAGTGGAGGAGAGGATGACCCTGACCCTGACCCTGACCCTGACCCTGACCCTGACCCTCCCCAAAAGACCCAGCAGCCAGCCAGCCACTTTCTTGACTGAGCCCTTTAACAGGCCATTCGGGGGTCATGCCACAATCATTTGAGCCTGGTTTCTTTTTAAAATGTTAATCAGTTTTGTATGTTTTTAATTGCACTGTTGTGGTTTGTTTTTTACAATATTGTAAGCCGCTCTGAGTCCAAGTTTTGGGGAAAGGCAGAATACTAATACTAATACTCCTAGTACAACTACACTGCGCGCGTGTGTCTGAGTGAGTGTGAGTGTGAATGCGTGTGAAAGAGAACACGAAAAGCATTCTTTCCCTTCACTTTTCTGCCATAAAAGCGCTTGGGACAGTCACTGAGCAGCGGCTGCCGCAGAACTTGGATGTGTGACTTTTTGGAACTACCACCTCTCCCAGCATCCCCTTCTCAGCAAAACCACTGGCCCTTCTGGGAGTTGTAGTACCCCCCCAAACATGCACACACACACACACACACGCCCAAGGTAACATGTCTGAGCCCTTGATAGTGGCCTTCAGCCTTTTCTGCAAGCCTTCTTAGACTTAGGCCAGTCTTTCCTTCTTAGGGTTTGCATTCTCATGCCCTTCATCATTTCATGCAACTGGTGAAATAATGAAGAAGACCAGACAAGCCAGGAGAGGCTGCAGCAGCTTGCTTTTGCTTGCCTTGACTGGGAAGGAAAGCTTCTGCTCCTCCTCATCTCTCCCCCTTGTTGAGTTCATTGCAAACTGCTTTTGAATTTGAACTCAGTTTGCAGCAGTGGAAGTCAGCTGAGGGCAAAGGCGAGGGATGAGAGAGAAACCGGGACATTTCAAAAGCAGCTGAGAAAGTGGGATGGCAGAGGATTAGTCAGGACTGTCCCTGCCAAATGGGGACAGTTGGAGGGTCTGCTGCCCCATTTTCTCTCCCTATTCCAACCACTGTCTTTCTTTTTTGGGTGTGTGGCTGGGGTGTGTTAAGACATGAGTGGGAGAAGCTGCCCCAGGGGTGGAATGGGGTGCATTTAAATGCATTTCTCCTGAAACGACTTAGATAGAAGAAAGAGTACAATTGAGGAGGAAATGTGTGTGTGTGTGTGTTTTTTTATGAAGCAAAACTTTCTTTTGAGGCAATAGGTAATTCTGGAGGAATTTTGTACTCTTTATGGGTGGCCTAGAAGATTTAATTCCACCACTCTTACCTAAATTGCTCCACATTTATTTGTATAGGGGAATTAATTAGGTCAAGGGAGCAGTGCAAGAAGGCTTTTCAGTAAGTTTAAAAAGCAGGTGTGTGTGTGTGTCTTTTATCTGTGTCTATTGGTTCCAAGAACTAGATTCCAGAATGCAAGCTAAAATGTATTTTTATTAATACAGTAAAAGGGGTTGCAACATTCACACAAAGCACACACTCATACAAGAGCTAAGGAATTAAAAGTAGGTTAAATTGGATAGGGACTCACTAAACGGATGAGGACCATATTATTTACCATTGAAACTGCCAGGAGTCCAGGTCAGATGGAAAACTGCAGAGAAGGTGGACTCAGAATGAGAGTAGGTCTGGGGAGTCTATGATAAAATCAAACAGGATGACCGTCTGGCATCCTCAAAAGAACCAAAACAAAGAGCAACCCTCTCCTCCATATACCTTTTCACTTTGTGGGCAGATCCTTGGGATCCTCAGGAGGAAATTTCCATGGGTGGTAAAGAGCAAAAACCCTGTAACCAACTGTGCCATAAAACACACAGTATGTATGGTACCCAAAGAGGTGGCAAATCCATATGGCATGCCCTTTTGATGCTCAGGTGTTGCTAATGCCATATTCGTCTTTCCCATCAATGACCCCATGCTTGCTTTCCACTTCAAAGGATGCATCTCTCTGCCAAGGTGCTTGCAAGGCTAAGTCCTCCAGATCCCTGGCTAAGTCCTCCAGATCTCTGTGAGATCCTACTGTCTTGCCCCAGGAAGCATCCTGAAGCTGCGTGACTTGCATGGCTTTCAATACGGAGGCTTGATACCAAGTCGATTGGGGGTCAGGCAGGGGCATTAGGACACACTTCTCCTCTTGCACCAATGGCTCCTAGCTCAATCCTGAGGAAGGTGTGTTGTTCTCAGGCCTAGGGAACAACCGCTTTGCCAGCATTACCTGGTGAAAGTGGTCCATTCCAACAAGCAGGAAGGAAGCACAACTGGGGGACAGGCTTTGATATCAGTCAGGGATTCTCGAACCCTCATGAAGTGGTTTTGGAGATGCCTTCTGAACCAGCCATTGCAAAAGGAGGACAATACGAAGCCCTAGACTGGGAAGTACCAATGGCTTGTGCAGGGGTCAAGGCAGAAGTGCTCAGTGCTGGCCTAGCTGGTTTTTCGGAGAAGTCGGGGCTGCGAAAGGCACCCACAGCCCTTGTCCAAGGACTTTTGGCAAGCAAAAGGTAATAGAATCATACAGTTGGAAGAGACCTCAAGGGCCATCGTTCAACCCCATTCTGCCATGCAGGAACTCACAGTCAAAGTACTCCCAACAGATGGCCATCCAGCCTCTGTTTAAAGGCCTCCAAAGAAGGAGACTCCACCTCTTAACTGTATAAACATACCCAGCTCCCTAAGTGTCTCCGCATAAAGCTCCTGCTGTCAACTTCTTTATTTCAGTCAGTCTCAGAAGCGCTACAAGACCTCTCTACATACTGATTCTGCAGACTAACATGGCTATACCTTTGAATGTCTCCTCATAAAGCTTCTTGCTTTCCAGGCCTTTGCAGGACCTTTGCAGGACCTTTGCAGCAAGAGCCAGTACCACTGCCACCAGGCCAGGTCAGGCACAGCGGCAGCAGCGGTGGCGGAGCCCCGGGAGGACAGGCGGAGGCCTAAGGGTCAAGGCCAGCACCATCTCCCCCGGCGGTGCAGCGCGGCACATCTTTTGGCAGCAGTAATAACATTTATATAAGCTGAGAGGGGCTAAGGAGGACTTAATCCTACCTTTTCAGCGGCGAGAACATCACACTGAGAACTGGAGTGGGACTTTCTATCAAATGACCTAGTCCTGTTATTATTTAGGTCGCCACTACGACTGGCTTAGTGTTGGTTTTGGGTGGGGTATTAGTTACCCAAGCCCTTCTTTCCACCAGAAGCCGATTCCGAGGGTGTTGTGGCTTTATTGTCCTCCTTATTAGTTGAGGCCGGGAATGATGTGGGGGCGGAAATTGGAGTTATGCAGGAGAAAGGGAGGTATGGTTGGGACGGAGTGAACAGATGTTACAAAAGAAGGCGGGATCGCTGTTTGAGAGCTATCCCACCTTCGGTTCACTCCGTCGCCCGGAATGGATTGGAGAACGTACCAACCATTCCACAGAACCTCACTCTGCTCCTGCGCAATGCCAGGTCGGTTAAAAACAAGACTCACATCATCCAGGATCTCCTCTTGGATGAGGATGCCGACCTGGCTTGCTTCACAGAGACCTGGCTGGGGGAGGACAGCGCTGCTATATGGGCGCAGGCCCTCCCGGCCAGGTACTCTGTTAGTGAGCAGGTGAGGGGAAGTGGGTGGGGGGCGGAGTGGCTCTAGTTCAGGGACTGACAACCTACGGCCCAGGGGCCGGTTAAGGCCCCGGGCCCCGGACTTACCGGCCCAGGCCGTAGGTTGCCGCCGCTGCCACCGCCATGCGCTGCCGTTGGGCCACGTTTTCGGCTGTGCTTGCTGCGGCCGCCATTTTGGAAGTCAAAAAATGACGCGGCTGTGATTTGGACTTCCAAAATGGTGGTCGTGACATGGGCTGTGGCGGCTGTGGCCGCACGCGCTATGGCTGTGGCCACGCGTGCTGTGGCGGCGGCCGCACTAGCAGCCGCGGCGGCCACATGCGCAAAGGGGGTCACGTGCGGCGGAGGAGGGCGCGCGCGCCGCCATTCCCCCCCCCTCGGCCCAGCCGAGACCTGGGCGACAGGAGACCGGCCCAGGTCTCAAAAAGGTTGCCTGTCCCTGCTCTAGTTCATAAGAACACCTTGACCTTGACCAGGATACCTGTCCGGAACACAGCCCACTTCGAGTGTATGTACCTTAGCCTGAAGACCAGGGATAGATTGGGGATCCTGCTAGTCTACCGACCACCCCGTTACCTAGCAGACTCCCTGACCGAGCTGACACAGGTAGTCTCTGAGCTGGTGTTGGAGACCCCCAGAGTTCTAGTTTTGGGGGACTTCAACATCCCGCTCGAGACCAGCTTAACAGGTGCGGCTCGGGAGTTCATGGAGACCATGACAAACATGGGCCTATCCCAAATGGTCAACGGGCCCACACATCAATCAATCAATCAAAGCCTTTATTACAGTCAACAGACCTCAGGCAATACAAGAATTAAAACAAGAGCTACAACACAGACAACACAAATCACAACTGGTTTTTAGCACCACAATAACATATTAAAAATACAATTACAATAACAGTATTGATAATTAGAAATGAAGGGGTTATGGTTCTTCCTTTTATTGATCAATGAGGAGCGTAAGTAAACAAACATGGGCCTATCCCAAATGGTCAACGGGCCCACACATTGTGTGGGTCATACCCTTGATGCGGTCTTTAGTACGGAACAGGAATATCCGTAGGCGGAGGTGGTAAGTACCTCCGCATTGTCATGGACAGATCATTTCCTGGTCAAGACGGAACTGGGAGCCAATATCTGCCCCGCCGGGGGTGGTGGACCCATTAGAATGGTCCGCCCTCGAAGGCTAATGGAGCCCATTGGTTTCCAGAGAGTTGTTAGAGGGTTTAATGGTTGGGAATGCCGGTGACCCTGTCGATGCTCTGGTAAATACCTGGAACGCTGATCTTACCAGGGCTGTTGACACCATCGCTCCCAAGCGCCCTTGCCAATCCGCTTCAAACCGAAGGCCTTGGTTCACACCTGAGTTTGGAGGATGAAGCGGGTTGGACAACGGCTAGAGCACAAGTGGCGGAAGATTCAACTCTTATCTGACAGAACTTGCCATAGGAACTTTCTTTGTTCCTATCGGGAGGCAATACGTGCAGCGAAGAGAGTTTTCTCCTTTGTAAGTATTGCGTCTGCAGAGTCCCATCCAGCAGAGCTGTTTAAGGTGGTGAGGGAAATGACACAGGTGTCCCGTGCGCCAAATCCCCTACTTAACCCGACAACAGCCTGCTGTGACGCATTTAACAACTTCTTTGCAGATAAAAATCTCTCAGATAAGAGCCGACTTAGACGCCACTGTTCTGAGGCAATAATAATAATAATAATAATAATAATAATAATAATAATTTATATCCCGCCCTTTGGTAACCCAATCAGGGTGGCTTACATATACAAACCCAATCCCAAAGATCCGTCCCCCCCCTTAATCAATCCGTCCCCCCCTTAATTCCTCAATGCATCCCCCCCTTATAGGCGAGGTGTCCAGTGACTCCGTCGATGAAGTTATTCTGGATCAGCTGCAATCTGTGAGTACCAATGACGTGGACGAGCTCCTTGGTAGTGTGAGGAAAACAACTTGCCCTCTCGACCCTTGCCCATCATGGCTGGCCGTCCGGGGGGGATGCACTGAGGAAGTTCCTTATGGAGATCATCAATGCATCCTTCAGGGAAGGAAAGGTGCCATTATGTTTGAAGGAGGCAGCTGTAAAGCTGCTTCTGAAGAAACCCTTCCTGGACCCCCTTGATATGAAAAACTATAGGCCAGTCTCCTTATTACCATTCTTGAGCAAGATAATTGAGAGAGCGGTTGCCCTTCAACTCCAAGCTGTCTTGGATGAAACCGATTATCTAGACCCATTTCAAACCGGCTTCAGGACAGGCTTTGGGGTTGAGACTGCCATGGTTGCCTTGACCGACGATCTGCGTCTGAGCATCAACAGGGGTAGTGTGACCCTGTTGGTGCTCCTAGACCTCTCAGCGGCTTTTGATACAATAGATCACAGCATCCTCTTGGACTGCCTGAGGGGATTAGGTATCGGGGGCACTGCTCTGCAGTGTTTCCGGCCCTTCTTCTCGGGTCGGTCCCAGAGGGTGCTGCTCGGGGACTGTAGTTCCAGTAAGAGGGACCTCACTTGTGGGGTCCCCCAGGGGGCTATTTTGTCCCCGATATTATTCAACATCTACATGAAGCTGCTGGGTGAGATAATACGGAGGTATGGAGCTAGGTGTTATCAGTACGCTGATGACACCCAAATCTATTTCTCCATATCTCGTTCGTCGGCCTCGAATTCCAATGGCATCTCTTCTCTCAATGAATGTCTTGGGGCGGTAATGGGCTGGATGAGGACAAACAGATTGAAGCTGAATCCAGACAAGACGGAGGTGCTCACGGTCTCGGCCCCGAAACCAGGAATTGGGTTGCAACCTCCAGCCCTGGATGGGGTCACGCTCTCCTCCAGTGACTGTGTTCGCAGCTTGGGGGTACTCCTTGACTCGTCACTCCAGATGACGAACCAGGTTAATGCGACGGTCAGGAGTGCCTGTTATCAGCTTCGGCTGATACGCCAGCTGCGGCCTTTTCTGGAAGTAGGAGATCTTGAGACTGTTGTGCACGCGTTGGTAACCTCACGCCTTGACTTCTGTAATGCGCTCTACATGGGGCTACCCTTGTGCTTGGTCCGGAAACTACAGCTGGTGCAAAATATGGCAGCAAGATTAGTATCAGGAACATCCAGGAGGCACCACATTACTCCAGTACTAAGGTCCCTCCACTGGCTGCCTATTAGCTTCCGGGCCCAGTACAAGGTGTTGGTTATCACCTTTAAAGCCCTAAATGGCTTGGGTCCAAGCTATCTCAGGGACCGCCTTCTCCCCTACAATCCTCCCCGCGCACTCCGGTCCTCTGGGAGGAACTTGCTGGAGCCTCAAAGAACTAGGCTTTCGGTTACCTCCCAGAGGACTTTCTCTGCTCTCGCCCCCAGATTGTGGAATGACCTGCTGGACGAGATCCGTCAGATTACAATGCTAAACAGCTTTAAAAAGGCTGTTAAGACGGATCTCTTCCAGCAGGCCTTTCCAGATTAGATTCCCAGCCTCTAGAACCCCTTTACTTTGCCTTATTCTATTTATCCTGCCCTCTTCAAATTTATCACCGCTGCCACTTTGTTTTTCTGCTGTTTGTTTTTGTTTTGCCATTTCCGCTGTTGCCATTTATTGTTTAGATAATTTGAGTTTAAAATGTTTATGTTATTCAAATCTTTTAACTGCGTTTAGTTTAATATTTTTTTAAAGGGTGGGTGGGTAGTATTGGTTCAGTATTTTATTGTTGTTAGCTGCCCCGACTGCGCTCAGAGGGGCAGGATATAAATAAAATTATTATTATTATTATTATTATTATTATTATTAGACATTTTGCAGTCTTGGGTCAATATGCAATAGATTCTCACAGATGTACCACTTCCTACGGCTTTGCAATGACAAATAAAACCAGTTTTGTTTTGTAAACACCCATCACTGTCATGGCCAGCCTTGTGCCAATCCAAGCGTTCATCAAACTGATTAATAAAGGTCAAGATATTCCCCCTTGACAAGATTGCCAAGTCATGTCTGACCATAGGGGTTACTAAGCCAAAGAGCCAGCATTGTCCGAGGACTACTGTGATCCTGTGGCCAGCAGGATTGCACAGAACGCTGTTTACCTTCCCACCGAAGTGGTACCTATTTATCTGCTTGCATTTGCTTGCTTTCATAGAACCATAGAGTTAGAAGACATCACAAGGGCCATCCAGTCCAACTCCCTGCCATGCAGGAACTCCCAATCAAAGCATCCCCGACAGACAAACTGCTGGGTTGGCAGAAGCTGGGACTAGTGACAAGCACTCACTCCATCGCGCAGCGCCTGGGCCTCGAACTGCCAACCTGCCAGTCTTGCAATCAACAGAGTCAGCACCTTCACCACTTGAGCCACTGCATCCCTGATTAATAAAGGCCAAACAAAGTGGTCAGCAGAATTTTTCTTGGTGCTCCAGTCACTGGACTGCAAGCCCTGGGCAGGACTGCAGGGAATTGCAGCCCAGTAATTCTGGGGCGTCAGTAGACCTTTGACCAACGTGACACTCAAATCCCTCAACTGAAGCAACATGGAACATAGTTTTGACTTGCTGAGGCCGGCCAGGAGGTGCCGCTGACCCCAATGCCAGCCCACAAGATGCACAGAGCTCTCCATCCTTGGCTAGAAGAAAGAGAACACAAGTAGGTCCTGCAAAGCTGACCCTGTTTTAGAAAAGCATGTGCAGGAAGGAACCCATCCTAACACGTTTGCTGCAAAGGTAGGTTGTATGTCCAGGTGGCACATCAAGGCCAAAAATTCTCCATCTCTGGAGACATTTAGAACTTGGGGACCACTTCTTGAGTTGTTCACAAGAGAAACATGCAGGGCTTACAGATGGTTGTGTGCTTTTAAGTTATTTCTGACTTATGATGATCCTATCGTGAGGTTTTATTGGCAAGATTTCTTCAGAGGAGGTTTGTCATGGCTTTTCCTCTGAGGGTGACTTGCGCACCTGGATGGTTTCCATGGCAGAGCAAAGATTCAAACCCTGATCTCCTGGAAGCCTAGTCCAATTCCTACATCCTGCTGGCTCTCTTATAAATCATGCTGGATTACAAACATGAGGTCCAGTCAACATGTGAATCGCTCCACCATTCCTGGCTTACAGTAGAAATGGAAACTGGACACAAGCCCAGATGAAGATGCCAGCCACAGACGCAAGCGAAATGTCAGGAATACATTCTTCTAGAACACAGCCTCACAGCCCAAAAACCCACAAAATCCTATGGATGCTGGCCGTGAAAGCCTTTGACGTCACAAGCCCAGCTGAATTTCAGTGCAAAAAAAGGGAAATTGGGCTGCTGAGTATTCTGGCTTTTGACCAAGCCAAAATCAAAATCAAGAGTATGATATTGATTTGTTGCAACTAACTGCAGTTTAAACTAGGTAGGGTCCCCCAAATTCAGACATAAAAAGGAACTCTGTTTTTCTCCTGCACTTGATGTTCAGATAATTTAAAGGTTTAGCACTTCACTTCAATGGGAGAATAAGAGTAGTTGACCAATTAGCTAAAAGAGGTGCTGGGGTCTCTTCCTCTGGATATCTCCAAAGAGGCTGGGCAGCTCCCTGCTGGGGATGCTCAAGCTCAGTGATTCCTAACTTTGCTCCTCCAGGTGTTTTGGACTTCAACTCCCCGATGCCCCAACCAGTTTGGACCACAGTCCTGAATTCTGGGAGTCCAAAACACCTGGAAGACCAAAGTTTGGGAACCATTGCTTGAGTTGGAGATCCTGCACCGAGCAGGGGGCTGAACTCAATGACCTCTGGCGCCCTTCCAACTCTCAAGATGCTGAGTTGACCTTTGTTTGAAGGCAGAGAAACTTCAGTCTGCTGGTTTGTGACCAAGATGAAGGTCAAGCCTCTTTTTCAGCTGCCAAATATGCGGTCAGGGGAGGGTGGCAGAGAAAAGATCAGGCCAGAGTGCTGACCATGTGGGTTTTGGCCACTGTGCCTAAGGGCCTGAAGCACTGTAACCCTCTTGCAGGGGTGCAAGCTACTCTCGGAGAAGAGATGGTCTTCGAGGCTCCACCAAATCCTACCTGAACCCTTCTGGTACCTGAGATAAGGCCTGATTAGTGTAGAATACAGTGGGACTATCACTCCCCTCAACTTGGAATCTGTGCTTCTACTAATGCAGGCTAAGATAGCATTCACCTTCTTTGCTGCAGCATCACTGCTGGCTCATGTTCAACTTAAGATCAACAATAATCCCAAGGTCCTTTTTGCAGGGAGTACTGCTGTGTCAAATATCCCCCATTCTACATGTGCACACAAAAGAACTCCCACTATTACTGCCATGTAGGATGTAGCACTCCAGTGCCCAGCAGTCACTTTCACATCTCCCCAGAGTCAGGCCCACAACTACCTGCAAGGAGCTTTCTCACTCCTTGTTGTGTGCTTTCAAGTAATTTCTGACTTATGGAGACCCCAAGGCAAACTTATCATGGTGTTCTCTTGGCAAGGTTTATTCAGAGGACATTTGTCACGGCGTTCCCCTGAAGCTGAGAGAGTGTGTTTTGCCTAAGTCACCCAGTGGGTTTCCCGGTCTCCCAGAGTCCTAGTCCGACAGTCAAACAGATTACACACTGGCTCCCAGATTCCTACCCTGGAAGTCAAAATGTACAAACTGAGCCACCTCACTCCACTGTCCTGATCTTGAAAAATACACTCTGATTTATTTATTAAAAATGTTTTCAGCCATCCAAAGGATAAAACCTGAGGAGTCTGCTGTGGCAAATATTCTCCTTTGGCCCACTCCTCTTCCACAAGGAAGCTCATTGGCCAAACCAGAGAGGAGAGGGGAGGGCAGGCAGCCCAGGAAGGAGACACACATGTGCATTCGAAGCAGAGGATGGAGCATCCTTCTTGCCTTTGTGCCAAGGAGGCTTTGGCCCACTAGGTCAGACTGGCTCCAGACCAGCCCCACTGGCACAGCAATCTCATGCCCTGCTAATATGCCAGCCCAAAGAGACACCTTTCTGCTCCAGGCCCTTTTGAGGGTGGCCTCTCTTGGCTTCTCCTGCCAGCTCAAATACATCCAGAGCGCAGCTCTCAAAGGACTGTGGGTACAGATGCCGCACACTAGTGGGGTTCAGGAAGCTGCTCTGTAGAAAGTGCCTGGCCAGCCTTTTTCTGTGCTGCTACCCCAAGTCTTGCCCAGTCTAGCAGTCCAACCGCCCAGAGGAGGAAGGGGGGGGGTTTGCCTCTTTCTGGCCTCACTCCCCCTGAGCCTGCACCCCTCCTCCAGAGCCACTCAGCTCTCAAACCATTTGCCCTTCTTGGCCAGCAGGACATTCTGTCCACTGCCCAGGATCTTGCGTTTGTACTGCTCCACCAGCTGCTCAAAACGGGCCTCGGACTGGCTGCGTCTTATCTGCCGCTTCTTCTTGGGCACCTGCAGGAGGAAATTGCCATGTCAGCCCCTGTGCCAGGACAGAAGGCAAGGGACAGGGGAGGGGCCAGGGCCATGGCAGGAGGGCCACTGCCTGGCTCTTACTGGCCTTCACAGACTCCTCCGGTCACCTCACCTGCTTGGGCTCCTCCAGGAGCTTCTCCTGCCTCTGAGGTCTGCTGGGAGCTGCCGGCTTCTTCGTAGGAGGCAGCTTCATTTTGCCCTTATCACGCCTCCTGCCAGGAGAGATATCACAAGTAAAAAAGGATGACAATGCCAATGTTCCAGTCTGTCCTGGCACCAGCCTCTAAGACAAACCCTCCCTGCAACAGAAGCCCAAGGGGCATGCTCCAGGATGGGATGCTCCCACCCACATGCCCCCACAAACCTGCTGTGGCCTTCCTCCCCACTTCAGCAGGAAGCCTGTTTCCAACTCCCTCTTTTCTTACTCAAAGCACCACACACTCCATGGGCTGGGGCACAGTACAGAACACAGATGTGACACCTCTCTGACCATAGACTTTGTATTGTGAAGGAAAGCAGCAGGGTGTGTGTGTGTGTGAACTGTCACAGGGGAGGCCAGATGAAAAGCTGTCTGGGGCGGGGGAGCTTTGTTAAATACACGCATCCCTCCTCGTTTGCAGACTTGCTGTCCATGGTTTGAGGAGGGCAAGCAAAGAGAAACAAAATGGCATGCGCACAGTGCTGTACACAGGACTGCGCAGCCATTATAGACAATGGGGACTTGAGTTTATGTGTTTTTTCTGATTCACAGGGGGCGGGTGGGTCTGGAATGGATCCCCTGCGAATCAGGAGGGACAACTGTAGTATTAGTATTGGAGAAGGGAAGGCCATGCTTATCCCTGCAACAAGGCAAGAACAGAACCAGGAAACAGAGCTGGCAGTCAGAGACCATTGCAGATTATGAGATCAGGAACAACACATTCAGGTAAATTACATTGACCACTTTCTTATAGAAAACCCAATATATACTGACCAATACATACATATTCCTGAGGCTGAGAAAGTTGCCCAAGGTCACTCAGTGGAGGGGGGGGAAGAGACGCTTTGCACAGAATTAGAAGGGGAGGTAGCAAGAGCTGCAAAAGCCCAAAAGCATTTCCCACCCTCTCTGCCCAACAGACCCTCCTCCTGTCCAGTAAAACCTTGGGAAAGGAGGTGCTCCTTCAAGTGGCCCCTACCTGATCTTGGGCCCCCGGTGGGAAGGCAGAGCCAGAACCTTCCGCCGCTTCTTGCCATCTGGCAGCTCCACCTGCTCCACCTCTGCGCGTGTCTGGAATCCCGACCAGGGAATGGCAGCTTCTTCTGGGGGAAGGGGCTTTCCTGAAGAGGCGTTGCTGGGCCTCTGTGGAGCCAGGTTCTTCTGTCCTGTTGCATTGGGAGGGTCTCTGGGTCTTGGAGGCACCTTGCCTACTTCTTTTGTCTTTGGGGTTCTTTTTCGCCCCTTCGCCCCTGGCGTTGTGTTTTTGGGAGGCCCAGGCTCACTGGCGCTGGACATGGGCCCTCCAGCAACCTGTTTCTGTCTCAGCTTTTGCTGCCCAAGAAAGGAGAGACACACCTGAGTGCAAGCATCCAAGAAGAGCAACTACCCTGAGGCCCAGCAGACAGGAAACATGGCAGGGCACCCCACCCCACGCACACCTTCAGCTGGACCACTGCAAGGCCCCTGGGGCTGGGCATGCTTTTGGATCAGAAGCATAAAGCCAGACGGGGTACAAGTATCTCCTGGGGTGCATCTTCTGTATCAGGGAATGTGCATGCAGGGCTTGGCAATGGCCAATGGTTGCAGCGCTGCACAGGCCTCCCATGGGACACAAACCCTCCCGGACTAGGCCCTGATACCTTCATTAGGTTTCCACTTTTCCCACCAAGGTCCAGGTTTGTAAGCCTTCAAGTCATTTCCAATTTATTGCCATATCATGAGATTTTCTTGGCATGATTTATTCAGAGGTGGTTAGCCACTATCATCCTCTGAGGCTGAGAGCATGTAACTTGCCAAAGGTCACTTAGTGAGTTTCCTTAAACAACCCTGGTCTCCAAAGCTGTAGTCCAACACTCAAATGACCGTGCCATTCTGGCTCAATAAGGGACATGAGGGAGGGGCAGTTGTGTCATCTTTTAAAGCCCCATTAGACTATTTTAGACTCAGGACAAGCATTTTTGAACCAGTTCTGAACCAGTTTACTTCCTGATTGGAAAAAAGAGCTTTTAAAACAGGCTGCCTCTGCCAAAACATGCTCTCCCCCTTCCCTTGAGAACATGGGGGAAATTTTTAGTAAAAAAAAAACTTTCCCACCACTGGCCCCGTGTCATCACAGAGAGGTGGATCAGGAGATGATGTGAGGCGATGCAGAGGGTTGGTTGGAAGGAGGTTGCAGGCAGCAGATGCAATAGCCAGCAGAGGATTCAAGCTCACCTCTGCAGAGATAAGGGTTGGCACCTTGCTTTTTAAAATGTTGCAACATTTCAGGCAACCCTTTCCACACTTGTCAGAATCGAGCGAGCTCTGCTAGTGGCTCAAAAGCTGCTCTTTCCTCACAACATTTGGCAAATGACGACCCACAAAGCACCTCACTTTCCCCAAGGCCCCCTGTGGAGCGCTCACCAGAAACCACCATGTTGCTCACCTATGCGTGTAACTGAGAGAAGACTGCCAAAAACAACAACAACAACAGGAGTCTCCTACCAGAGCTGCAAAGGAAGGAGACTTCCCACCCACCCAGCCCAGCCCAGACTGATTTGCCCACCGATGCCCAGTTCCTAGGCTCTGCAAGCAAGCACAAAAAAGAGGAGGTACCACCCCAATACCCTCCTTTCCTTACCAGGCTACGTTGAGCTCTCTGCTCCTTCAGCTTCAGCTTCCGACGATCCTCCAGGGAGAACTCCACAATGGGCCGCTGGGGTGCAAATAGAAAAGCACAAGAAGTGTCATCAGGTGTCCAGCTCCACCTCAGGGCAACAGACCAGGGAGCATAGTGTGTGTCAGGGCCCCAGCCAGATCCCCTTGACATCCACAACTGCCCTCTCCCACCCAAGAGCATCCCTCTAACATTAGCACAATGGAAAGAGGAAACCCATCTCTCCACCCTGGGAGAGAAGAGACCGTCTGCCCCCAGAGGTGTTTGGTAGGCCAAAGGAATTACCGGGAAAGGGCTGAGGGGAGGGCAATCTATTCCACATAATGACAGAGCTGGAAAGGAACCCAAAGGCTACAACCCCAAAATGCTCGGGCAGGAATCCCGTTAAAAGACTCCAAAGAGATGGCCCATACAAGCTCTGTTTAATGACCCCTAAAGGAGGAGACTCCACCACACTCCACCAAGGGAGCACATTCCACTGCTTCTGAAGTCCTTCCTTATATTTAGGTGGAATCTCTTTTCTTGTCATTTGAATCCAATGGAGTTCAGGCCCCACACCCTCCAGAGCAGCAGAAGAGAAGCTACTCCATCTACTCCATGGTGCCCCTTGGATATCCGAAGGTGGCAGTCTCTATCACCTCTCAATCCCTGCCCCTGTGCCCTGGCTGGAGCTCTCCCCAGAGGGTTCCTGTCTCCTTGTTTTTTGCTGATGGTCACTGGAGAGGCTTTCCATCAAAACCAGAACCTGCTGAAGCCAGCTCTCTATTGAGAGGAACAGCAGCAGCAACAAGGCCCAGGCTCCAACTACGACGGGCTTGGTCATATACATCTCACTCTCTGGCATGCTGCCTCTCCCATCACCAGCACCTACAAAAGACTGTGAGGGGACCCACCTTCTGGTCTCCAAAAATCTCAGGGTTGTTGTTCATGTGGCGCAGGGCAGCCAGCGCGTGCTCATGCTCCTGAAATTCCACAAAGGCATAGCCCAGAGACTGTCCCTGGCCCTTCCTGTCCCGCATCACCCGGCACTGCAAAAGGATGAAAGCAGGGTCACATCAGGAGCTCAACAGAGGGTCTGCCTGCCACAAGCACCAAACTTGCAACATCTGAAAGGTAAAGCTTCAAGAACTGCTTCTAGGGTAGGATGGGGTGCACGCAGCCCATAGGGCACATGCCAATCCCCAAACCACTCCAGTGTTCATTTTGCCACAGCAGGAGCAAAAACAGAGCATGCCCATTCCGGCTGTTATTTCAAAGCAGGGCAGGGGAGGTGGAACATTCATTTTCTCCCAACGCACTGAACTGAGTCCCCCTCCATCCCCAACAAGTTCCAGGCAGAAGAAGACGAAGTCCCTGGAGCCACCTGGGGTCACCCCATCCATCCTCAACCCTCCAGGTCAAACATCAACTCAGTCATGAAGACCAGGGACCCAGAGTTTGTCACTGTCTTAAGGAAGAACTGCAGCAATGCTGCAAGGATGAAAACTGTTTTTCTCATTCCATCCCATCCTTCAGAGCCACACATTTGCTCTGCTTGTCCAACTCTGCACAAACACCAGATTCCCCAAAGGGAATCAGCAGCACTAGGAAACCCAGAGGAAGGATTCCAGCCAGGAGCTCTGCTCCCATCACGGCCCCTGCAGGACCACTGAAAGAGTTCTCTGTGAGTCACAGCAATCTCTGTGAAAAGAGGGGATCTCTGGGCTTTGAGGCTGCCTGCTACAGGGAGGAAATTGCTCCTATGTAGACAGGCAGATGAGCAAAACCTTCAGTGCCCAGGCAGTGTGTGTGTGTGTGTGTTTTGCAGGACAGGACACTCTGGGGTTCTGCTCAGCCTTTTCAGGCCAACTCTTGCTGGGCATTCCCACCCCAACTTCTTTCTCATTCTGCCAAACCATCCATCTCTTTGTTTCTGGGAAACAGAAGCAGAATAGAAGTGATCCCAGGACAAGAGATGAAAAGAAAAAGTGGTCCATATTTTGGTTCAAGGATGCCTCACTTGAGGGTGGGCTTCCTTCCTTGACCTTAAGACTAGGACCTGCTAACTTTAATTTGCCACTCTGGCTACAGCCACTTGATGCAGCTTCTAAACTTTCATGGGGGGAAGTGGCAGAGATGGGAAGGCACAGGCTTGACACCAATCAAGGGAAAACAGCCCTCCTCCCTTCCCTCCTGCACCCAGGACCAGCCCAGTGACCCAGGGCCAAGTCAAAACTCACCTCCTTGATCCGGACTCCATGGGCACTGCCCGCCACCTGCAGCATCAGTTTCCGGAGGCGGGCATCGTCAACACTCTTGGGCAAGTTGTGGACACAGAGCCTTGTCTGGGACACAAAAATGTGCTGGTCCTTCAGCTTCTGCCGCTTCAAATCCTCAAACTAAAAGAGGGAGATAGATGTGTGGATGAAATTGATGTGTGCGTGAATTTTTCCAGGGTACAGAGATAGTGCAACTGCCTGGTGCAGGGTTGTTTTTTTAACCCCCAAGAGACTTGGCCCACAGAAGACCAGACGTTTGAACGCCACTTGCACCTAGAACATGTACAGTTCTGAGTACTTATCACACACTTAGCCTCAGCTCTTCCTTTCAAGGTTTTACTTAAAACTACAGCCAAGCAAGGACAAAAATCAGTCACAGCTTAACATGGGAGCAGGACTAATTTTGCCTCTGTGGAAGGAATAGAAGGGGCTGTAGCATCATGGGGCTGGGAAGGTGACCCCAAGGGTAAACTAATCCAACCCCCTGCCAGCACAGGAGGAAGCCCACAGCGGCCATCCTCACTGATAGAAAAGAGCAGCTACAGAGCCTCACTCATGCTGTCACAGCATCCCAGCAACAGATTCCCAAGGTTAGCAAAGCAAAGCCCATTCTCCTCTGCCCTACAAGCCATCTACCCTGGTATGGCTTTGTGAAAGGGACTGGTGCCCTTCCTTGTCTCAAGTGCCAGTCAAATGAGGAAGGGACTAAGCAGAGGTTGAATTCACACCACACAGACCACCCTGACAAATTGAACAACCCCTTCATCCCCACACCCCTCAGCCCACGGAATGTCTTTCCTCCAGGAATTCACAGATCTCCCTGGTCTTTGCCTCCCCACCAGCCAACTGTCGAGATGTGACACAACTAACTAGGTCAGGAGGACCTGGCTCTTCATCCACCACTGGCCAGATTTCAAGGACCCAGAGCCAGAAAAGCAGACATAAATTGGGGGGGGGGGGGGGAAGCTACATCACTTGCTGGACTTGACCTCTTTTGTGCTAAAGAAAAGGAATGACAGTTTCTTAGAGGTGACACTGGGCCAACTTTTCCCAACCTCCTGATCAGAATCCAGCCCTGGATGCAACACAAGGTAAGTGGCAATACAGTTATATGGTGTCCCCAAATGCTGAGCACAAAATACCACGCAGTGTGAGATAACATACAAGGGGAGAAGTCTCCCCACCTCTGCCACCTGATAATAGGAAGGATGCCATGGGAGGATTGAGACAGATGAAGAGGGATGCAGAGGAGATTAAAGCAAGCACCTCCACACAGATAAGATATGGAATCCACCTCTGTGAGATGGGGTTGTCAAAAAGGGGATTATTGATGGCTGCCCAGTGAAGACACCTGCATGCTTCCTATAGGACCAGAGGTTGCATGCTTCCCAACACCAGCCACTGCTGGGGGACATGAGAGGGAGGACACCGCCACTCTCCAGCTCTGTTGGGGGCTGGCCTTCCCATTGGGGCATCTGGCCAGCCATTCAGAGAAGAGAAAGTGAAATTAGGGAGATCCTTCTGGGTCTAATCCAGGCAGGCAGGCAAAACTCACATTCACACAGAAGAGCCCCTTTGCTGGCTCACAACTCTGAGGCTCAGGTTGGCCTCAAACACCTACACTCACACCTTGGGTGTCTCCTGACTCACCCGTGCCCGCTTGGCCAAGTCGGCAGCACTAATTCCCTCTGCAGCTTTTGTGCCAGCACGGATCACTGCAGAGAAAAGGGAAGAGCATTAAAACTAAGTAGGCAAGACAAGTGTCATGAGTCTTAAAGCTGGAAGTACCTTTTACAGCAGGTGGGTAGGGAGGGCATAGTTTGTCAAAATTTTTCAAAAAAAATTGGGAGGGGGGCTGTGGGAGAGATCTCAGGTGGCCTTGAGGGGTCACCTTTTCTCCAGCCCTGCTCTACAGGAAGCTCACTTGCCACTTTCTGGACCCTGAAGCTGCCCATCCGTTGTTGCTTTAAACAGAGGAGACAATATATGTTCTCAAATTTGCTGAAGTAGCAAGACAAAGTAAACCAATATAATTAACGCAGGGCTAGTAAACATTTCAAAAGCCAGGGCATAAAAATGGTTTTTAAAAAAAAATTATTTCAGCTGGAAAGATGTGATGGTTGGTGTCAGGTGAGTCTTTCAGGGGGCTGTCAGAGACAGAGCAAAAACTAAGCAGGCCCTGCTTGCCATCTCAGTTTGCCTCATTTTCATTCTCATTTGCCAGCTTATCAGAGACTTCTAGAGCTGAATGGCAGAGCAGATTCCAATAAAGAAATAAGAACAGGGCTGAGTTTTGATTGCAGCCAAAGCCATGGGCCAACCTTTGGTTTCCCTCCCCATGGAGGAATTGGAAGCACCAGTTCCAAAGGGGAGAGGCTTCTCCCTAACTTAATCCTTTGCCAGGGGAATATGCTGGCATGCAAAACCAAGATACACAGAAAGAGCAAGCGAGCAGCACTGGAAAATCCATAGGCCAGTAAACCTTTGGCACAAGAGGGCCTCCCAGTGTGATACATCCCCTGTTGCAAGAACCTTACACTGAGGAACTGGGGAAAACCCCACAAGTTGCTCTCACGGATGCTCCAGGCAGGAAGGCAACAAGCATTCTTTAAATACCTGAAGGGATGTCATGCTGGAGATGGAGCCAGTGTGTTTTATGCTAATCCCAAGAAGAAAACATGAATCAATGATATTCAAATGATAAGAAAATAGTTTAGGAGGAACTTCTTGATGCTCAGAGCAGTTTGAGAATGGAATATATTCAGTCCAAAGAGGACATCAGAAGTAGGATGGGCATCTCTCAGAAGTGTTTTAGCTGTCTTTCTGTATGGCAAGAGGTTGGAATGGTCAGCCCCTGGGGTACCTTCCAACCCTAGGATGACTCTATGCAGAGCTGGTTATATCCAGAGAATCAAGCAGAGCCCAAGGCACATTGAGAGAATGAGTTCTCTCTCCCAAAACTGTTGACCCTTCCACTACTGCTCACAGCATTAGTCCTGGACATTGTGTTTCCCTTCCCACCCCAGACACGCAGACACCAAGGTGCAACGGGGAGGCCAAGGCAGACAGGACAGCTGTCCCTGCAAGCCTGGGGACAGGACAGGTTGTCCATGACCTCCACAGCTGGAACTCAGAGGACAGGCAGCTCTGCCCCAGGTTCATCCACACCTTCTTTGCTGCCCCACGGCCCCATTCCTACCACATTCTCAGAGGCCCTGTTCCAGCCCCTGTCCAGTTCCCTCTTGCGTGAACCACTCACAGCCTTCCCGTGCCAGGTAGAGGTTCCGGGTGCCAGTGGGTTTCTTTGTCTTCTTGCTCCGCAACTGCTGGGCTTCCTCACGGCTGACGGCAAGGTCGACCCGAAGCCGGCGGTTCTCCAGGTACAGCCCCCCACCCTACCGGGAAGGATGAGACAGGATGACAAAGACTGACAGGGGTAAAATGAAGTACACCCCCCTCCCAGGTGTGCATGCACATACATGATGTGTCCCAACAAAGCTGGGAGTGTGTGTTCTATGCTGGAACTGGCTGCAGTTCCTGGTTTCTTTACGACTTAATTTGAAAACTGACATCCATCATTGCCAAACTGGACCGATGGCAAATGGATGCAGCAGATAGTCTGCATCAATGGGAAGTATCACAACATTGCTTAAGTTGACATGCTCCACCATTGCCTCACAGTAAGAGGTAGAGTCAGGCCCCTGAGCAACTAATTCTACTCAGACTTGCCCATGGCTGACACTCCTTTGCTGTATAGCTGGATAAAAGGTCTACTGGAAGGGACAGGGTACAATCCAGTGCAAGGCTACTGGAAGATTAATCTGCTGGTGGGTATATACAGGACAGATGCAAACGAAAGCAATAGAAATACACAAGATATGAGAACAGTACAATCAAGGTATTCACCAGAAGATTTACCCCTTCAGTTTGTTCCCTGCTGCCGCTCTAACCCTGAACTGTCAAGCTAAGGCCTAAACCAATTAGAAAGGCTTATCAAGCACAAAATAATATCTTACACCTCTGGACATCTGTTAGCATTTGGCCATGATGCTGACAAGGACTCTAGAACCTATCTGGCTGATGGCAAGGGAACCACACCTGCTATAGGGAACACCCATCCTCCTTCAAGCCCCAACACTTCCCCAAAGGGTTTTCACCTCGCTCTCATCCTGAGCCACCTGGAGGCATTTCTGTGCATCTTCCTGGGTCAGGAACTGGGCAAAGGCGCAACCTGGGGAGGAGGAGGAAGGAAAGAAGCAGAGTTATTGAACAGAAACCACATCATAGCAGGGGATGCATTTTGAAGAGAGAACAGAGGAATCACACTCCCAGCAAACAGAAGCTTGGATGCAGGGTGGCAGCAGTGGCAGTGTGTGTTGATTATTATTCTGGCACCAAACACAACATAGACTTTTATTTTTAAGAAACACCACTGGGGCCCAGATGACTTAATCCACGCCTGCACATTATTTTAAAGTATTTCATTTCAATGTGTCAGATTGTTTAATACATTAATATAGTGGGCTCTTGGTATCTGTTAGGGTTGGTTCCAGGACCACTTCTGGTTACCAAAATCCATGGATGCTCAAGTCCCATTATATACAATGGGGTACGACAAAGTATTTTAATTAAACAAGTATTTTAGTTTTGTTTTTAAACCCAGAAGGGTGCGGTCAGAAAAACCAAGAGGCTATGCCATGAAGCCCCTATATACCCTGGCAGAGGTTGCTTTGGAATGGGACTTATACTGGCTGTTTGAGAATGGAACAAAGAGCTTGTGGTTGTAATGGAAAAAACATATACTACAGGTGACCACTTCCATCTTGGAGCCTGGCATTTCCCTGATTCATTCTCTCTCTCTCTCTCTCTGTCAATAGACAGGTCAAAGGATGCTCAAGAGGGAAAGAGTTTGATTCTCAACGGAGTTGGTTTCTCATGACATCAGTGCTTGGGAGCTCCACCAAGCTCACACTCCAAAGTAGACAGCTTGGGAGTACCAGTACTGAACTCCCATTCCAGGATGTACAAGCAGAGAGGCTTTGAAAATCTGGCTTACTAGAGATGCCAGCCTACCCTACATTTTGCTAAATGTTGACAAAGTTATAATATACTATTTTATTGTATGTTGAAAAAATTGTGATACATCATGTTAACATATGACACTTGTAGTTAATCATTTATGCAGGCTGTTCTGTATGCCTGTAAACAAGTATGTTATAAATTGTACTCCACATTCTCCATCTTAGTAGGATTCAGACCAGCCAATTCTTCTGTGCAGGACATCAGCCTGTCTGATCCTCTTTACGGTGGGAAACATCTGCAAGCACTGTAAGTGTTCCCCAATACAGATATCCCTCCTTGTAAGTAAACCTGGATCTAACATATCACTTTCTTGGTATCTCCAAACTCTGAAGATCAATCCCTAACTAGTCACTGCTATTAGCACTGCTATTATTCTGGTTGCTGCCCTCCATACAGTGAGTGGACTAGTGGGATGCAAAGGGGCCACTCTTAAGTCTGACTGCTTCTCTATAACACTGCAAGGTTGGCCAATAAACAGGAAACTACTGCTGCTATCTCTGTGATCTGCATGTGGTCAAGCCATGAGGGCTTCAACCCAGACCTCCCAAACCTACTGCACTGCCCTTTTCTAAAAGAAAGGTCAGGTGGCCATCTGCCAAGAGACACTGTAGCCATGGACTCTTGCTCTGTCAGAAAAAGGTTGGACTAGGTGTCCCACACACACCATAGGTCCTTTCCTTTCACCCAACTCTCCTGTCATTTGCTTCACCTTTGGAGTGCTCTGTATCATGGTGCATCACAATCCGCACATACTTGAGGTCTCCAAATTGCTGCAGCAGCTCTCCCAGCTCCTCCTCTTCTGTATCGAAGGACAGGTTCCTGGGGCAAAGGGAAGCAAAAGATATGTGAATGGGAGAGGGAGCAACTCAAACATGGCTGGGCAGGGTATCCTTGCAGCCTGTGAGCACAAAAAGTGTCCCCTGTGACTGGGAGACTCTTGGGACTCTGACCCATCAACTGTGGGACTCACACCTGTAGTCAGAGCAATGGGTCACATCAAACCAGATGGGGAGGGGAAAACAAAGAGAAACATGAGGCCCTGGGCAAAAGGATATACCAGAAAAAAATGACTCTCTTTCTAAGTTTATTCATGAAAACCAAGAACTATGTAACATTCCAGATTCACGTTAGGCCTTCTGGCAGGGTGATTTTTAAGTGAAATGTCTGATTGTAATGTTTATATTAAGAAAAAAAAGTTACATTAAACCACTCAGTGAAGACACTGAGAATATTTGCTAGAATTATATATTGTCTTGCATATACAATAGATGCTGCCCAATGACCCTGTTTAGGAAGGGGGCTCTTTTCTTATTGTCATTGTCAATGTGGTATTTGCAAATCAGCAATAGTTCATCCCCCTGTCAGTGGGATTGCGTGCTCTTCTGGAGCAAGAGGTTATGCTGAGGGTAGCACTGCTATTGGTAAGAGACAGGCTTCTTATGAGGAGCCAGAAAATCAGCCTGTGCTTTACAGCAAAGCTTTTGACTGATCACATAATGAAAAACTAATGGATCATGAAATAAAAATAGGTGCGCCACAACATTTGATCATCCTGATATGTGACCTATACTCAGGACAAGAGGCCACAGTCAGGACAAAATATGGAGAAAACGAATGGTTTCTCTATTTGGCAAGGGGTCAGGCAAGGCTGCATTTCATCACCCTCTCTGTTTAACCTTCATACCGAAAATATCATACGTAAAACAGGACTAGACTCCGTGGAAGCAGGCATGAAAATTGGAGGAAGGAACATCAACAATTAAGATATGCAGATGACACCATCTAGCAAACAGTAATGAAGACGTGGAATGGCTAATGAGGACAGTCAAGGAAGAAAGGGTAAAACTAGGGGTTTTGTGGTTATTAACTGCCCTCGAGTCGATTTCGACTCATGGTGACCCTATGGATGAGACATCTCCAAGACCCTCTGTCCTCCACTGCTCTGGTTAATTCCTGCAACCCCTTGATATCTGTGACCTCCTTAATAATAGAGTCCATCCATCTAGCATGTGGCCTTCCCCTCTTTCTACTTCGCTCCACCTTTCCCAGCATTATTGTTTTTTCCAAAGAGTCCTCTCTTCTCATGAAGTGTCCAAAGTACAACAGCCTCAGTTTGGCTTCCAGAGAGATTTCTGGCTTGATCTGCTCTAGGACTCATTTGTTTGTCCTTTTTGTCCAGCTCTCACATCCATCCATGGGAATAGCGAATACAATGCTTTGTATGATTCTCACTTTTGTGCTGAGTTGTATCTCTTTGCATTTTAGAATCTTTTCTAGTTCTTTCATAGCCACCCTCCCCATTCTTAGTCTTCTGGTTTCCTGACTGCAGTCCCCATTTCTATCACTGTTTGATCCTAGGTATGGGAATTCTTTTGCTATTTCTATTTCTTCATTGTCTAGGTTGAACTTGTGAAGGTCCTCAATGGTCACTATTTTTGTTTTATGTTCAGCATTAGGCCTGCCTTTGCAATTTCTTCTTTGATTTTCCTTAGTAGGTGTTCCAGTTCTGAGAGGATGCAGCCTTGTCTTGACCCCTTTGCCAATTGGGAACCATTCTGTTTCTCCGTGTTCTGTTCTAACAGTAGCCTCTTGTCCTGAGTACAGATTCATCATCAGGACTATCAGATGTGTTGACACTCCCACATCTTTAAGGGCATTCTATAACATTTCATGGTCTATGCAGTCAGAGGCTTTGCCGTAGTCTACAAAGCACATGCTGATTTTCTTTTGGAATTCCCTGGTACCCATCGTATGTTTGCAATGTGATCCTTCGTACCTCTTCCTTTCCTGAACCCTGCTGGGATTTCTTTCTCCATGTATGGTTGGAGTCTGTTGCAGAATTTTGAGCATGATTTTGCTTGCGTGGGAGATCAGTGCTATGTCCTATAATTGCTGCAGTCTCTTGCATCTCCCTTTTTGTGGATGGGGATGTATATTGATTCTTTTCAATCTGTTGGCCATTGTTTTGTTTTCCATATCTGTTGACATATGTTGGTTAGCACTAGAATTGACTCTGTCAGTATGGATTGCAGCAGCTCAATTGGAATATCATCTGTTCCTGGTGGTAAACTAGGGTTACTGTTGGACATTAAGAAAATGAAAATAATGATTACAGATCTTAAAAACTTTAGATGATGGAGATGCCGAGACAGAATCATCCATGCCATGGTATTTCCAGTTTCCACATATGGTTGTGAAAGCTGGACAGTGAAGAAAGTGGATAGGAAGAGAACCAACTCATCTGAGATGAAATGCTGGAGGAGAGTTGTATGGATATGGTGGAGTCTCTCACCCATACAGTTGCTGCAAGTTGTACATGACATAACAACAAGGAAGAATGAACAAAACTAGAAACATTTTTAAAACTGGGAAAAAAATTAAAAGGGAAGGGAGACATTTAAGTGCATGGGAGAGAAGTGAGAGAAGAGATTCCACACAAGAGAAACCAAGGGAGTGTGCACCAGCACATGCGCTGGACCACTGCTTTGACTGGGTTGGCATTCAATTCTTGAGAGAATGGAAATTGGGCAATCTGGGAGTACCTTTGGCCTTGTCTTCACTTGCAAGAATACTCCGGAGTGTCCCTGGAGAATTCTGAACCAGAGTTCCCTCTAAATTCTTCCCTTACCTGCTCTTTTGCTGCAGGCTTTTGACTCTCACGGTGAACAATTGGTAACTGTCTTCCCACAGTTTGCATTCGTTGCCTGGCATGCTGCTGAGTTCAGAACAAGGCACCCAGCCAGGTTTAACAATGCTGGGCACTTCATTCTGACCTCAAAGTGATTTGCACCTGAAGCAGCAGCACCAGGCAGCTCACAGGGACCATGAGTGAAGGCAGCCATAGTAGTATTTCTGCTACAAAGAGCTGAAAACCCACTGCAAACAGTGAGTTATTTAAATGTGGGTTAAGGTGAAGAAGCCATGAATCATGTGTGGATGTCGTGAAGGCAGTCCACACCCGATTCGGGGATTTGGCCCTGCGCTATGTGAACAGGATGCAGTGGGGATCTGAGGTAATTTATCCATGTAGACAAGTCCATCACCTTCCCTTCTTGGGATTCTGCTGAGCCCTCAGTGTGAACTGGAGCCTGAAACCCACCTGATGAAGACTGTCCTCCCTTCGCTGACATCTGATGGGAGCTTCTTCTGGCCCTTCTTCTGTTTTGAGGGGGCCTTATAATCTGAAACAGGAAGAAAGAAGGAGGGACAATTCATCAGGGTATGAAAGACCTCTGCTCTGAAGGCAATGTCTTTGTGAACAATACACCAGCGGCATTTGGTGGGATAGAAGTGTGTGTGTGATCCTTGGGATTAATAATAGGATTCAGACCTCTCTCTCTACCTGAAGCCCAGCAGATCTACTGCTACCAGTCAAAATGGTTATGGCTTATGTGTGCCTGTGCTTTCAAGTTTGTTTATTTATTTATTTAAGGGATTTATATCCCCCTTTTCTCCCAAAATTTGATTTAAGTTGCCTGTCGGCGTACAGAGACCCCATTAATTTCAGGGTTTTCTTAGGCAAGGAATCCTCAGAGGTAGCTTTGCCTAAAGCACCTGGCATTCATTCACGGTCTCCCATCCAAGTACTAACCATGGCTGGCCATGCTTAGTTTCCAAGATCAGACACAGAGTACCTTGTGTCTAAATGCCAAAGCTAAGAAATGGGGCTTGCTTGCAGTCTGAAAAGATCAAGGCCAGAGGACTGCTGCCAGGATAAGGCTCAGATGTTAACTCATCTTTTCCTCTTACAACAGTCCAGTTTTAGCCTATCCAAAAAAGTCCATGAGGCCAGCACATGTCAACCCCTATACATTTGGGGACGGGGTGAGGAGGGGGGGAAGTTTACTAAATGAGGTGGCTTGACAAAAAGAAATAGAGGTTTGTTATGAGGTGTGAGCAGTGGGAACACATCATAACTCCAAGTCTAGAGACAGTCTATCCTTGAACACCATTTACAGGAGGGCAAACAGAAGAGATGTAGCTCTCTTGATGGGCTTGCTAGTTTTGCCATGTGGCAAAGGGATGCCACAAAATTAAAGAGAGTTTTGGCTCAGGACAGCACAGCTCTTCTGATCTTTTGAGGCAACAGCTTTTAAAATGAAAAGTGGTATCACCCCCACACCATCCCTGGACAAATGCCTGGCTCCTCAGAAAAGATGAATCCCACCTTCTCCTTCCTCCTCAGAGCCACTGTCTTCTTCCTCTTCCTCCTCACTGTCTCCTGCATCTTCCTTACACCTCTCATCCTCTGACTCCCTGGACAGCTTTGCCTTGTTGGGTTCTTCCTCCTCTTCCTCGCTTTCCACAGGTGGGACCTTTTCTTCAAAGTACCTGCAAGGAAAGAATGATTAACAGCCGACAAGTGTCTCTCGGTGTCTAATGAGCCCAGGAGGGTCCTGTTTATGACTTCTGCCAGAGGCACCTGCTTGGTTTTGGCAAAGGCAGGGAGATCAGTCCCAGCTTTGCAGCTGTCCATTTGCCCAGAGCAGGTCATGGCCCCTTTGTGGCAGGACGTGTGGCTTGAACCAGACTTTCCGGCCAACTACACAGAACCACAAATCTTCCACTTGCCAGAAGCAAACTTGTTCTCTCACCAGACAGTCTGCCTACTGCATGTCCTCCTTGTTACATACCTCCCCCTCTTCACTGGCTTAGCAGGCACCACACTTTCATCTTTTTCCTCCTCCTCTTCTTCACTGTCGTCATCCTCCTCCTCCTCCTCTTCACCACCACCACGAGTATCCTCTGGCAAGGCTTTGTTGAGTTTCTTCTCTGGAACCTCTGGCAACAATCACAAGTAAATATGAGATGGAGATACCTCTCCCTGGCTTTCTTGCACTCCACGGAAGCCCTTGCCTCCCCCCTCTCCAGCTCCCCCAGGGTATCCTGGCCCTCTGAAAGTAACCAGGGCCCCAAATGGCCCACACAAGACAGCAACATGGCAACTGAAGTGATAACAAAGCATTCGCAAAGTCTCAGCTAGTAGGGGCCACAATTCCTGAACTGAAGCTGGACATGTTTCCCATCCCTTTGGGATGGGTGTTGTGAATCTCACACTGGTGTTCTAGCCAATATCTCTTTACAGCAAAAAAAACACAAGATGGTTAAAGACACCTTGGCTCAGAATGCTTTGGACCCAAAATCTCTAAGAGCTTGCAACATTGTGTAAGGCTCAGCAGACATTTTCTTCAGCACGGCTCTACCTTACTTTAGCTTCATGGTCACTCTTCAGCCACTCAGCCAGTGGCTCTGCTGACAAGATGAGGCCTCACCTTACCACCACCAGGCCTGCAACAGGCCCTCCTAGTCTGAGCCCCAAACTGTCTCTTGAAGAATGCCGTAGAAGGGGAGTCCTCTCCCAACAAAACTTACCAGCAGGAGAGGCTGCAGCCTGCATCGCTTGATACTTCTCCCGGGCCACAGCCCAGTCCACAGCTACTGGGCGCTCTGGGAAAAGAACAGGAAGCTCTGAGATTGGACATGGCCCCCTGATATGCAAGCAATGGGTGTTGTGTATGTGGAGAAACCATGGCCAGGAGATACACAGAATATCTGGGCATGTGAAATCCTACTGGGCCACCCAGCCTGGCTTAGGACATGTTCAAAGCCCTCATGTTTATGAATGTGTTATTTTATACACACACAAACACACACACCCCTCCCACCTCATACCACCAGATTTCAGGCTGGAAATCTAATTTTACAATAATATCAGTTTAAGCAATCTGAAAAACATACAAAACCATTTCCCAATTTGTAAACACTTTGCAACCATCTCCCAGTAGAGATTTGGATAAAACCACTATGCTCAAAGTGGCTGCTTTCCAAGAATGATGCCAACATCAGAGCCAATGGAGCCTCCACAACTGTGCCACAGCAGAGGAAGTGCTCCCCCCACATCCTCCTAAAATGTACTACCCCCTCCCACAGACCTCAACTCTCAGGCAGCATACACAAAGAGAGGGGCTCCTTCAACTACTGAAGACTTTGAAGCCCACTTGGGCAACTTTAGGGACTGGGAGTTTCACAAAACAAATACACTCCAAAAACAGGAATCTCAGGATGCTGGAAACAAGTCTCAAGTATGCAGATGTTCCTGGGTAGCCCAGCAAACCTTTGTCTGAAGCAAAACACCTAAGCCAGGGTCTGCCAAGCCACTGCATCCTCACATCCATCTCCAAGCATCACCAACATGAAGAAAGAGTTTCAAACCAGAATCATCAAGGCTGGAGGATCATCAAGAGCCAACTACTTACCCCCAGCTCATTTAAACAAAAAATCCTCTAGACTCACCCTTGATCTCCTTCATGTTCATTCCCTTCAGAGCCTTCCCTGCTTCCAGAATATTTTTGAACTGCACAAAGGCAAAGCCACGCATCTTTCCATCTGAAAGAAAAGGCCACCCTCAGAAGCTCAAAAGTTACCAATATCAGCATTGCACAACTAGAAGAAGAAAATCAGAATCCATCTCTGAAGCCCAGTGTGTTCTTCAACAGGATTGCTTATGACTGCACTGGAACACCAGCTTCTCATCCCCTGCCATGTCTGGCTTGCCTGCCAGTCTGCAGAGCAAATCATGCCACAAAACAAGACAAGAAAGACAACTGTCTTGGGCCTGATCAGGAGCCCTCACATTTGCCTCCAACAGTCCATCATGTAAGCAAGAGCTGGTCTCTTCTCTTCAGTTTTCAGAATATAGTTCCAACAGGAAATGTAGGGATCTATGAACAGTCCCCCAGCAATTCCTCAGCTAGGTATGTGGCTCAAAACGTCATGGGATTCCAGATTCATTCTCCAGGGGCATCACATAAAAAGAGGGACATTGGATTGGATCAAAGGCTGATCCAGTCCAGCTTTCTGTGCCCACACTGACCAACTGGTTGTTCATTTAGGGGTGGGCAAAGCGCAGCTTGCATGTCCCCCAGGGTTGAAGAAATGTTTTCCTCCCCAAAAGGTTTTAGATCCCAAATGCATTCTATTTAAAAAAATAATAATTCTTGCCCTGCCACATTTTGCAACACCCTTGGAACAATTTACGTCCACGACAGACCTTTTCTAACAGAGGAAGTGAACAAGACATGACTGTTGGTTCCTGCTGTTTAAAAAAGCCCTCTCCTGGACCTAAATGACCGAGGAAGGACCAAAACCATTGTTAGAATGCCCTCCATGTGTGTCCCCTACAGGTCATCTGGGGACAGATGCAGCAATGATAGTGTCCAGCCCCCTAGCCTTCCACAGTTGTCCACTCCTGCCCCAATGAAAGATCTAGTCTAGTAAGGCAGGAACACAACTTCACCCTCCATCTTGCTCTTCTTAGCAATTGACACCAAGATGCTTACTCCCTTTGATATCGGAGGGGACACATAGCAATTTTGACTCCCCACACTGATGATCTTATCACTATCAGTCCTTTCCCCCCATCCCTGCTGTAGCCAGCCATACCTGGTTTTCTGGGGAGGGTTACTTCCAGTACAGTGCCAAATGGAGCAAAGACACTCTTCAGGTCTTCTTCTGTGCACTAAGGTCAGCAAAAAGAACACCAATGGTAGAAGGTATGTTAACAGAATGAAACCAGCAAGTATTGGCCAGAGATCAAAGTCTTTTGAAGAAGCCTGAACAGAGCTGGCTGAGGTTCTGTTCTGTGAGCTGATGGTTAACTCCAATGGGGAATCTCAAAACCCATCCTAGGTGTTCAATTTCATCCCTGAACTGAGTGATCAGATGTAATCCCCATTATAACCAACAAAGAAACAACATGAAAACACACGAAGTGTGCATGAGCAGAAGGAATCTCAAAGAGGAAATTCTTTAATTCTTTCAGCTCAGTGAAATGACCTTATTCCATCATGTGTGTGTGCGCGCGCACACACACACACACACACACACACGACGGGGTGTGTGTCCATGGATGGGGATAGTTTAGAAACCGAATTCCCTGCCCTTAACTCATACCTTGAAACTCAGATTGCGAATTATAAGCCTGGCTTTCTTTGAGGGTCCTTTTTTCTTTGATGGCTTCTGGGCTTCCTGGGGGCCTTCAGAATCATCTGAAACCAAAGATCCACAAGAGCAAATCAAAAGGGTCAAAGCAGGGGAACAACATGCAAAGAACACAACCAAAGCAGCATCGCCAGGCCTGATACAGAGGGGAAAGTCCCTGCCTCCACATCTGGAACGAATGTCAATTTAGGACAGGCCTGGCTGTTTTGTGCTTTGCCAACACAGGCATGTAAAAGTGGTAAATGCATGAAGAAGAACGCTAGGGTCAAGAATGGGTGGCTATCATAACCAGGACAAAGCCCTATGAACTCTAGCCTTCTGCTCATGCAGAAGCCAACTAGCTCCACTAGCAGGGTATGAATGCAAGTGCAACTTCCATCTTTATCGTAGTACCTCAGGCATCTTATCCCACATAAGTGCATTGAAAACCCACCCAGAAGGAAATCCCACCACATCACTGGGCAGTTTGCTCAACAACAGTCCTCTGACAGTGGGAGCCTGTTTATGTGCTCACTGTGCCTCTAATCTATCTCCTAGCAGCTCAAAACTACTGCTTCTTCAGCTTGTCTCAGCTCGTCATTCTGAGATGCCACTAAATGTAAACATCAACAAATCTTCAAGAAATCTGAATTCATCTTCTAGGCCACAGACATCCAGAGGAAACAGCAAAACACTGCATGAAAGTTATCTTTTTGGACACTGGAAACTACAGAGCAGAACGCCCTGCATTGAAACAAACACCATTCCTATGTCTGAGTACAATGGCAACTCTTGGAAGTGCAAAAAGTAGGGAACAGTGAATCTTTTCCTAGCACGCAGGCTCTCACACTTACCTGCTTTTTTTCTCTTCCCTTTGTGTCTTGGCTTTGGATTGGCAAGAGTCACGTTGATCTTGCGGTTCCCAAAGGTGGTGATCTCCTGGATGGCTCTCTGAGCATCCTCTGACAAGGAGAAAGTGACAAACCCAAACCCACGACAGGTCTCGCTGCCTATCAGAGAGATTATCAAGCACAGAGCAAAGATTAGCAACTCAACCAAATTAGTATTATTGTTTTATATTACTATTATATATAATCACAACCAAGATGAGAAAAGCCAGTCCTCTTCACCCAATCTACAGCTGAAAAATCAACCTTTCTGTTACCCATTTTAGGCAGGATAACCAGAACTATTCAAATAAGTGGTGGATTTGTCAGAGAGAACATTTGGAGGAGGTTCCTTCACAGCCTTATAGCATCTGCTTATACCTGGGTACCTGACCTTAACAGAAAAGAATGAACCTTAACTTCCCTAAACTTGTTCACAAGTATCTGTGGTAAAGCTAAAAATCTCAAAAGATTCTCTTGTGCTCTGTTACTGTGTTGGTTGAACAGCAGCAAAAGAATGAACCTTTCCTCTTTTGGGGCATGCCAGCAGGTAAAGTGGGACTTCTCTGAACCATGTCAGTGGTGCCAAGCATGGAATTTGGAGGGCACAGTTCACCAGGTGCCCCACATTTAGAGTGCCAGGATGTGATCTCGTCTATACAGAGACAATTCTTGCTAGGAAATCCTACAGGCAGAATGTTAATGGAAGAATTCCTGTTGTCTATGGGGCTCTGGTGTTTCACAGACAAAATATGGGACACATTTAGAGCACCAGGATGTGACCTCGGAAGTCAGTGGAAGAATCCCTGTTGCCAGTGGCACTCTTGCGTGTCCCAGCCGAAATACCTGAATCAAGTACAAACATCCTCTACATTTCAGCATTTCTGGGAGCCTTGCATCCTCCAAATTATTCTGGATTGTTGTTGTTGTTAACTGACCTAGATTCATGGTGACCCTGTGGATGAGACACCTCTAAGCCTCTCTGCCACTTTGCTTAGCCCTTGTAGATACAGGCCTGTGTCCTCTTTGACTGAGTCCATCTATCTGGCATGGGGTCTTCCCCTCTTCCTGCTTCCCTCCACCTTTCCTACTATTATTGTCTTTTTTTCTAATGAGTCATTCTATCTCATGATCTGGACAAAACACAACAGCCTCAGTTTGACTATCTTGGCTTCCAGTGAGATTTCTAATTTCATCTGTTCTAGGACCCACTTGTTTGTCTTTTTGGTTTCCCACGGTGCATCCTCAGCATTCTTCTCCAACACAATATTTCAAAAGAGTTAATTTTCTTCTTATGCGCTTTCTTCACTGTCCAGCTCTCAGACTTGTAGATGGTGATGGGAAACATGGTGGCTTGTATGATTTTAATATTAATGCTCAGTTACATATCTTTACTCTTCAGGATCTTGTCCAGTTCTTCCATAGCTGCCCTTCCAATTTCTAGCCTCCTTTTGGTTTCTTGACTGCAATCTCCACCCTGATCTATATTTGGTCCCAGATATGAGAACTCTTTTTACTCTTTTTATTCTCTCCTTGTCTAGGATGAATTCTTATAGCTCTTCCATGGCCATTATTTTTGGGTTCCAGTTCCCGGAGGCCCTTATCATAACACCTTGGGCCAGGCTGACTGGGGCTTTGGGTGGAGGTATGCTGGGGGCGGGGGACAGGGGACGAACCATAAATGCAGGCCCGCTCTTTTTGCCCCCTCCAGGCCCTACAAACTCACTTGGGGTGTGTGTGTGGGGGGGGGGGGAAGCAAAGCTCCTCCCCAATGGAAATGGGGCAGGATCCAACCGCCTGGAGCTCCCCAGCCCAATTCCAAGTGTTTGTGGGGGGCACTACTTTCCCCCCTCCCTCCCTCCCTCCCTCCCTCCCTCCCTCCCTCCTCCACCACCAACTCTGTCCTGGGGGCAAAGGCGGGACTGCCCCTCCCTGATGGAAGGGTGTGTGAAGAAACCCCCCTCAATCAGAGGGACACAATCCAACCAACCTCCCCCGAAGGGAGCCCCCTCCCCCGCCGTGGGGGAGAAGGAAGACTCTTCAGTTGGGGGTGGGCCACAATCCAATCCCTCCCCGCCCCCGCCCCCGCCCCAACTGCAGGCGGGGAGGATCCATTCCCTTCCAAAAAGTAACCCCCCCCAAAGGGGGTCCCCCTCACCGTGAGGCACCGCGACCCAACTACAGATATGGAGGCCCACTCCCGCCCCCCAGGCCTTCCAAAAGGGACCTCGCCCACACTCCCTGCCTCCCTCACCGGGCTGAGTGACGGCCACCGCCCTCCGGACAGGCCCCGCGCGGCCGAACTCCCGCTCCAGGTCCGGCGCTCGGGCCGAAGGGGGCAGCCCCCGGACCAGTACCGTCCGGCCCCCAACTGCCGCCGCCATCGTTCCTCCCGAACACACTACACAGGACTGGGCGCCGCCATCTTGGGTCCGCTCCCTAAACGGACCCGACCGGAAACACGTGAGAGGGACTTCCGGTTCCTTCTGCTATAGAGTGCCGGGGAATGAAAGGAGAAGAGCGTCGAGGAGGAGGAGTCAGCTCAGGAAGGCGAAGCATCGGGAGGGGAGTCAGGCCGGCCGGTCCTGCGCATGCGCACTCTTCCTGCCCGGCCCTTCCTTATTCCCAGCGAGCGAGGAGGCGTTCTGCGCATGCTCGCGTCGTGTGAGGGCAGAGTCGCTCTGCACATGCTCAGAGGCTGACGCGGCCCAATTTCACGAGGGATTTTGGAAGCACGTGCTCCCTGTCATTGCTGACCTAATAAAGATATAACAGATGAAAAAATTAAAAATTAAAAAAATTAAAAAGATCATTAAGAAGCCCACAAAACCCAGCCAGTTAAAAGTACATCAGTTGTCCTTGTTTCTGGGTGTCATTTTGGGCTTTGGGCGACGACCTTGTCGTGGGATTTTCTGGGCCGAAGCTGTTTGGGGGTGGTTTGTCATCACTGCCTCCCTCTGAGGCTGAGAGAGTGTGACTTGTCCAAGGTCACCCAGTGCGTTCCCATGTTTGAACCTAGATTCGAACCCTGGTCTCTCAAACCGCTGAGCCACGCTGGCTCCTCGGATGCATCCGGAACCTAGGCTGGCTCCGCACTGCAGGATTAAAGCAGTTTGACACCGCTTTGACTGCCTCCACAATGGCTCTCCGGGACCTTGAGATATTCGGCCTTCCCCATCAACCAGCCCTGGCGCCACAGCACACTACAAATCCCAGGATTCCGTACTACGGAGCCACGGCCGTTAAATCAGGGCTGAACCGCATTAATTCTGCAACGCCTAAAACGAGTAGGCAACCTTTTTTCCCCTTTAAGGGCCAAGGAGGGACTTCAGCTCCCAGAAGCCTCAGCCATGTTGGCCTATAATAGCTCCTGGGATTCTGGGAGCTGAAGTCCCTCCTTGGCCCTTAAAGGGGAAAAAAGGTTGCCCACCCTGGCCCTAAAACAAGGCCTCTGGACCGCAATGGCTCCCGTGTCTCCCGCACTACGAATGGCAAATAAACCACAAAGCATCCCTATGAGGAGGAGACAAGATGGCCGCCAGGCTTCACATTTCTGAAGGGACTTTCCTTTCAAGGATGCAGCAAGCCTGGTTTCTGCCGCTCCAGAGAATAAGACAGGAAGAATGGATCCAAAGCACAGGAAAAGAGAATCAGAATCATAGAATCATAGAGCTGGAAGAGACCACAAGGGCCATCCAGTCCACCCCCCTTCAGCCATGCAGGAACTCCCAATCAAAGAGATTCCTCCTCCACGTTAGGAAGAACTTTGTGAGAGTGGAATACATTGCCTCTTCTTTGGAGGTTTTTCAGGGGCCCTCGCAGTCCCTTCCCGCTCTAGGATTCTGGGATTCTAGATCACATTGAGGAGGGAGCGAACTTGTTTTCTGCTGCTCCAGAGAATAAGACAGGGACAATGGATGCAAAGTACAGGAAAGGAGGTTCATCTCAACATTAGGAGGAACCTCCTGAATGAAGGTAAAAGAGCTGTTTGATGGTGGAACACGTTGCTCCCTCAATGGAGATTTTGGTGGAGCCTCCTTCTTTGGAGACTGTCTTTAAGCAGAGGCTGGATGGCCATCTGTCACAGGGAGTGCTTTGATTGGGAGTTCCTGCATGGCAGAAGAAGGGGGTTGGACCGGATGTCCTTCGGGGTCTCTTCCACCTCTATGATGCTATGATCCTACTCTAGATTGTTGCTGTGTGCCTTCAAGTCCTTTCCGACTTATGGTGACCCTAAGCAACCCTATCCTGGGGTTTTCTTGGCAAGATTGGTTCAGAGGAGGTTTGCTATTGTCTTCACCTGTGGCTGAGAGAGTGTGACTTTCCCACAGTCACCCAGTGGGTTTCGTGGCTGAGCTGGGAATTGAACCCTGGTCTCCAGAGCCCTAGTCCACGCCAGGCTGGCTCCCAGGTTACTCTAGGAGATGAGCCCTAACATCAGATGCAGGAAAAAATTCTCTCGGGGATGCTTTGATTGAGAGTTCCTGCATGGCAGGATGGGGGCTGGACGGGGTGGCTTTTTGGGGGGGGTCTCTTCCATCTCTAGGATTCTGTGAGGAGAGATGAGGAGGAGGAGGAGGAGGAAAGTTGGCTGCAGCAGAGTTGGGAGACAGAGTTCCAGCAGAAGAATTGAGAGGGAACCCAGGGGCCACTTAGTCCAGCCCCATTATGCCACATAGGAAGACACAGCCACAGCGCCCCCAAAAGATGGCTGCCCAACCTCTGTTTAAAGACCTCCAAAGAAGACATATCATAGAATCATAGAGTTGGAAAAGACCCCAAGGGCCATCCAGCCCAACCCCATTCTGCCATGCAGGAACTCACAATCAAAGTATCGCTTAGAAGCAACGCTGCCTTTGGATCTGCATCTATTCATGCGCACCCCTTTGCTGAAAATTCACAGCCATCCGAATCCACGCGAAGCAGACACAGAGCCACACGTGCCATAATCCACATGTCTGCGGGTTTCCACAGATACTCACGTAAAAACTACAAATCCTTTTTCTGAGCAGCTTAACGAAGAGTCCGCTAATGGGAGCCCGAATCCCTGCAAATCGCGTGTGGCCGGATCGCGTTCTATACGACTGGAGCAAAGAGTATTTTAATCATGCAGCAGTATTTCCCAAACTTTGGTCCTCCAGGTGTTTGGGACTTCAGTTCCTAGAGGCCCCAGGTAGCCCAGCCAAGAGTCAGGAATGATGGGAAATGAAGTCCAAAACATCTGGAGGACCAAAGTTTGGGGAGCAACGAGAAGCCCTGGGAGACTATGAAACGTCTACATCCACACTGCAGAAATAATCCAGTTTGACACTGCTTTAACTGCCATGGCTCAAGGCTATGGAATCCTGGGAACTGTAGTTTTGAGAGACATTTAGCCTTACCTGTCAGAGAGCCCTGGTGTCACAACAAACTACAGATCCCAGGATTGCATAGCCTTGAGCCGTGTCAGCTAAAGCCGCATCAAACGGAATTATTTCTGCAGTTGAGCATTAGACTAGGGCTTCTGCCTGCCACACTGCAGAATTAATGCAGTTAACTGTCATGGCTCCATCCTATGGAATCCTGGGATTTGTAGTTTATTGTGCTCCTACTTTCTAGAATGGTCCCATCCTCATCCCTTCTGCGGAAATAATCCAGTAGGACACCTACTTAACTGCCATGGCTAAGTGCTATGGAATTTGGGATTTATAGTTTGTTGCGGCACCAGAGCTCTCTGGCAGAGAAGGCTAAATGTCTCACTAAACTACAGACCCCACAATTCCATAGCATTGAGCCACGGCAGATAAAGCGATACCAAACTGCATTAATTCTGCAGTGTAGATCGAGTCTACTATTCTGGGACATCAGGGTTTGAATCTCTGTTCAGCCCACTGAGGGGCTGTCCGCACTGCAGAAATAATCCAGTTTGAGACCACTCCAACTGCCCTGGTTCAATGCTAGAGAATCCTGGGTATTGTAGTTCTGTGAGCCATTTAAGTCTTCTTTGTCAGAGAGCTCTGGTGCCACAAAAAACTATCAACCCCAAATTCCACAGCATTGGGCCATGGCAGTTAGGGTGGCATCAAACTGGATTATTTCTGCAGTGCGGATGGGGCCCAAGGGATGAGGCTGGGACCATTCTAGAAGTAGGCGCTCTTCCTGCTATTCCCCCTGCAGCCAGGAGAGGGCAGCAGTGCCTTCTGGACCAGTTGTTGCCAGGCAGCATTGCTGCTGAGGATGCGCATTGTGTGTGTGTGTGTGTGTGTGAACACACATCTGCACAAAAACGTGTTTGGGTTGTGGGTGCAACAGCGCACGCACAAGCAGAACCTGCTGCGACCCCCGGCCCCCGCGCCTCCTCCGATATATTCTGTACGGCTTAACACAATATATAATGATATATTGGCCCTGTTGCAAAGTACAGTAACATCCAAAATCCACCAAACAAAGCGATGCCTTTATTGGCCAACCAAAATGCACAAAAGTGCAGAAGCTTTGCAAGCTTGCCGTGTGTCTTTTGTGCATTTCGGTTGGCCAATAAGGTTTCGCCATGAACGGTGCTTCATTTTTGGCTCCTGAATATATCCGTCTGGGTCGGGCTCGGCTTTTAGATGCGGAGGAGAGAAGCCAGCCCTTGTTTATGATCAACCCTTTCCTGGATGGAATAAAACGCCTTCCAACTCCTTGATTGATGGTGGCAATGACTCGGTCCCTAGAAACCGGGACAGGTGCGGCCGCCACGCAACGTCCAGCTGTGGTCAAGACGGCAAAAGCTAATATGGAGGAAGAATGCATGAGCCAAGAGAGATTGCTGCTGCAGCAGATTGCTTTTGCCAAATCATAGAATCATAGAGTTGGAAGAGACCCCAAGGGCCATCCAGTCCAGCCCCCTTCAGCCATGCAGGAACTCTCAATCAAGGCACCCCCTTTGACAGATGGCATCCAGCCTGTGTTTAAGAAGGAGACTCTACCACTTTCCAAGGCAGAGTGTTCCACTGTCGAACAGCTCTCACCTCCTAATGTTCCCATGGAATCTTTTTTCCTGTAGCCTCCATCCATTGTTCAGAGAATCATAGAATCATAGAGTTGGAAGAGACCACAAGGGCCATCCAGTCCAACCCCCTGCCATGCAGGAATTCCCAATCAAAGCATCCCCGACAGATGGCCATCCAGCCTCTGCTTAAAGACCTCCAAGGAAGGAGACTCCACTACTCTCCGAGGAAGGAGTGTGTTCCACTGTCGAACCGCCCTTACTGTCAGGAAGTTCCTCCTAATGTTGAGGTGGAATCCCTTTTCTTGCAGCTTGCATCCATTGTTTCGGGTCCTAGTCTCTGGAGCAGCAGAAAACAAGCTTGTTCCCTCCTCGATATGACATCCCTCCAAATATTTAAACACGGCTATCATATCCCCTCTCAGCCTTCTCTTCTCCAGGCTAAACATCCCCAGCTCCCTAAGTCGTTCCTCATAGGGATTCATGGTTTCCAGACCCTTCACCATTTTAGTTGCCCTCCTTTGGACACGCTCCAGTTTCTCCACATCCTTTTTGAATTGTGGTGCCCAGAACTGGACACAGTATTCCAGGTGAGGCCGGACCAAAGCAGAATAGAGTGGCACTATTACTTCTCTTGATCTAGATACTATACTTCTACTGATGCAGCCCAAAATTGCATTGGCCTTTTTAGCTGCTGCATCACACTGTTGGCTCATGTTCAACTTGTGGTCCACCTGGATTCCTAGATCCCTTTCACATGTTAAGCCAGGTGTCCCCCATCTTATATCTATGCATTTCATTTTTTTTGCCCTAAGTGCAGTATCTTACATTTCTCCGTGCTGAAATTCATTTTGTTAGCTTTGGCCCAGCTTTCTAATCTATTAAAGTCATTTTGAATGTTCATCCTGTCTTTTGGGGTATTGGCTATTCCTCCTAATTTGGTGTCGTCTGCAAATTTGAGAAGCATGCTCCCTATTCTTTTGTCCAAGTCATTGATAAAGATGTTGAATAGCACTGGGCACAGGCTCCGCTCTGGGGCCACAATAAACTGCAATTCCCAGAATTCCACAGCATGGAGCCCTGGCAGTTAAAAGTGGGGTCAAACTGGATTATTTTTCCAGTGTGGACACAGCCAAAGTGGAGCAGGCGCAAAGTCCTACAGGGTCCAGAGCATTATTGAGATGCTTTTCCCATACCAAGTCCTCGGTTTCTCTCTCCAGCCACCGGACTTGACCTGAGTGACCAGAGGTCCTCATCGCAGAGGAGGACAAAGTGCTGTAATATGTAGGACATTCAAGAAAAAAAGTAGCATATGACAAAACAAAAGCTAAAAAATACGGTACTCGTAGAAATATAAATGCATGCTTCCTAGCCCTGCACAAAATGGAGGACTTTTTGTATTTCCCCAGAAGTCTTTTAGTCAAACGTCTTAAGTTGTGGGCTTAGGAATGTGTGTTTTAAATTGAATTTGAAATTGTGTCTGTTACTTTTGTAATGCTGGTAATGTACGCAATGTAATGTTTGTGTTGTACGACTCTGGGTGGATATCTTTGATAGTGGATGCCATGCGCTTCCTGCTACGTCTTAATAATCAAGAAAAATATTATTTAAACAAAACATGGAGGATGTTTGGGATTTCTTCCAGGACAGAAGGTTGATATGTAGGACGTGTCCTGGAAAAGGAGGGCGTCTGGTCACCTTGGACTCAGCCAGAGCATCCTGAGATGATCCATCCCATTGCAAGCCTTCTCTTGGGTTGCTCCATGATGCTCTTCATCCAGACAGATGTTCTTCCAAAGGCTAATGTTTAGGGGGGCCCTTTGACCCCGCAAAGCCCTACCCAGGCCTGGCTTTTGTGCGTTTGTGTGGTGGACGGTCCCCTCTGCGGCCAGGCCAGGCCATGCCATGCCATGCCAGGCCACCCGAAGCCACTGCGGCCTCTGAGCTCACTCCGCTCTCCTCCGCCTGATGATCTCTCCTTCCCTTCGCTGGCGCCTGAGCGGCCGCCCCTATTCATCCTTGAGCCCCCCATTGTCCCCCGCTTCCAGGGTGTCTGCCCAGCAGGAAGCCAGCCCAGGGCCTGGGATTTGCAGACACACAGGGCCGGGGGGGGGGCAGCGGTGGGGGGGACGCTTTGTCTCCCTGCAGAAAACGCAGGCCATGGGGGCCCAGTTAGCTTGCTGGGGAGAAGACCCCAAACAACCCTCCCAGAAGGGGCCTGAGCAGCTGGAAGGCCAGCAAGGGATGGATGCCCAGAGGATGGAGGATGGGGGGGGGGTGCCTGGAACAAGGTGCAAGACCTGCAAGGTGGCGGGGGGGGAGTAGAGAAGAGGCCCCCACCTTCTGCCAAATGGCCCAGGCAAGGGTCTGTTTGCTTGTTCCCAACACTTCTGCCATGCCTGAGCCCAAGGGGGTGCCCACGGGGGGCTTGGGCACGCTCCCATCCAGCAGGAACGTCTTCAATGGACTGTGGCCTCGGTGGGCTTTGCACCCAAAACATCCCAGGTTCAGTCCCTGGCAACAGCATCTCCAAGGAACTGGCAATTTTGGAATCAGGAGGAACCCCAAAGGTCATCCATTCCAGCCGCCTGAGGCCCCACTGCAGGAAATCCATGGCTTAAGCCTCCCAGAGGGTCGGGTCATCCAGCCTCTCTGCTTGACGACCTCCAATGGAGGATGGTCCACCATTTTCTTCTGAGGAAGTCCATTCCGCCTTCAAAGAGGTCTTGCTGCCTGGAGGTCCTCCCTTGTGTTTAGCCTAAAACACCTTTATTTGTGTTTGAATCCATTGATCTGGGTCCTTCCTTGGGACGCAGCAAGAAATCAACCTGCTCCATTTTGGTTTCTTCCTCTTTCTCCATTTCCCATACGAAGGGAATCCTATAAAGCTGGCTTTATCATCTCACCTGTCTCTCTTCTCAGGCTAAACTTACTGAGTTCCCTTTACTAGGGCTGCATCCGCACTGCAGAAATAACCCAGTTTGACTGCCATGGCTCAGTGTCATGGAATTCTGGGATTTGTCTTTTTGTGAGACATTTAGTGTTTTGGATTTTGGATGCCTGTATTTGCATATATATGTAATAATGCAGTATCTTGGAGATGGGAGCCAAGCCTAAACACAATATCCAGGCCCTGTCAGAGAGCTCTGGTGCCACAACAAACTACAATTCCCAGAATTTCATAACACCGAACCATCATAGCAGTTAAAGCAATGTCAAACTGGATTATTTCTGCAGTGCAGATGCAGCCTAAATTCCCCGCAGGGTTGCAGCATCCATGAACACAGAGGTCCGACGGCATTATTGATCTTGCCTCATTCTTATCTCGACGCAGTGCCCTTGCCCAATGGCTGGAGTGGGCATGGGAAGGGGCACACAAGGCAAGGGTGCATGTGCCTGGAGCCAGAAAGTAACTGGAACTCGCTACCCGGAGGGAGACCCCCTGGGACCTGGCATTTGAAAGCAGATGCTGGGGCTGGGGCTGGGCTCGAATTCAGCCCCTTCAGCAGCTCCCAGGAACCACTCATGCCTTGGCATCCCACTGGCAGCTGCTGCCTCGTCCCACCCATCAGGTGCCGCATGCCGGTCGCGGGTGAAGCCAACCATTTTGGGGGGCAGAGGGACCCCCAGGATGCTCTGTGGTCAATGCTGAACAAGTGGCACCCTTTTGCACCCAGGGCCCACCTGTCACTTTATCACCAGCTGCAGCCCAAATGCTGCCGTCTGTCATGCTTGCAATTGGCAATTGGCAATGGCAGCAGATGGTTGCCACGTCCTGCTTCTTCCGCGCACTTTGTGCATCTGAGGAAGGAGAAGGGGATTCCTGGGCAGTGGGTCCCACACGGGAGAGTGGCCCCTAGGAAGAAGGGGGTCTGCTTTGGGGCACCGCCTTGATTCCACACCTTCACCCCTTGCGCCCAAAGGATTGCACTCTGTCCATGCTCAGCCCTCTTCTTGCCTGGTGCCCCTTTTTGCCTTTCCTCTCCATCCAACAGAGAGAGGCACACAGGGCCTTTTTCTGGAGCTGCAGCCCCAAATGGTGGGTCCCCATCCCCACATACTGCCTCTGTGCCCTCCTTGGGCTGCGGAGAAGACCCCAATGGCTCTGCACCTTTTAAACTCCATTTTATTATTTGTAACACCTGTTCATTGCTGTCTGCCTTCAAGTTCTGTCCGACTTCTAGCGCCCCTAAGGTGGACCTATCATGGGGTGTTCTTGGCAAGTTTGTCCAGAGGAGGTTGGCCTTTGCCATCCTCTGAGGCTGAGAGAGTGTGACTTGCTTAAGGTCACTCAGTGGGTTTACATGGCCGAGACGGGATTTGAACCCTGGTCTCCAGAGTTGTAGCTCAATGCCCAAACCACTACGCCAAGCTGGCTCTCCTAAATTGTTGCCAATAGTTATTAATTGTTTAATTCCATTGACCACTTTATCTTCTTTATGTTTACAAGTTGGGTCTCCCTTATCCGGAATCCTGAAATCCAAAATACCCCAAAACCCAAAACCTTTTTCATGGGTGGCTAAGAGAGTGGCACCTTGGATTTCTAGTGGTTCAGTAAACACAAATTTTGTTACATGCACAAAATTATTTAAAATACTGCATATAAAACTACCTTCAGGCTATGTGCATAAGGTGTTCATGAAGCGTAAATGAATTTTGTGTTTATTATACAGGTATCCCAAAATCCCCCAAACCCAAAATCCCAAACGCATCTGGTCTTTCCTAAGCATTTCGGATAAGGGAGACTCAACCTACATTTTCATTTGTAAGCCTCCTTTGGGTGCATCCGGACTGTAGAAATAATGCCTTTTGACACCACTTTAAGTGCTATAGCTCCATCCTATGGGACCCCTGGGATTTGTAGTCTTACAAGCTCCTTTGCCTCCTCTACGAAAGAGGGCTGGTGGTGCCTCACAAAAACTACAAGTCCCAGGATTCTGTAGAATGGAGCCAGGGCACTTAAAGCGGTGTCAGCCTGCCATGGCCTCACCCTACAGAATCCTGGGATTTGGAGTTCTGTGAGATATTTAGCTTTCTCTAGGTGCATCTACACTGTAGAAATAATGCACTTTGACACCGCTTTAACTGCCCTGCCTCCATCCTACAGAATCCTGAGATTTATAGTTTTGTGGGGCACCGGAGGCTAAAGACCTTGTAAAACTACAAATCCCGGGGGTTCCATAGGATGGAGCTGCACCATGTAAAGTGGTGTCAAACTGCATCATTTCTACAGTGTTCTGCAGATGCACCCCTAGGTCCACAGTTTTGAGGGGAAAGTGAACTATAAATTACATTGCTGGTGAGCATAGCAGAAGGGGGCTGGAATGGATGGCCCTTGGGGGTCCTTTCCAACTAGGAACCTGTCCTCCATGGCAGAAGACCCTTGGGGGTCCCTTCCAGCTCTAGGATTCCATGTATTCCTGCATGGCAGAAGGGGGCTGGAATGGATGACCCTTGGGGGTCCCTTCCAACTCTAGGAACCTATGTATTCCTTCATAGCAGAAGAATGGGTTGGACTGGATGGCCCTTGGGGATCATGTTGTTATGTTATGTCTTCATCCATGGCAGAAGGGGGTTGGACTGGATGGCCCTTGGGGGTCCCTTCCAGCTCTAGGATTCCATGCATTCCTGCATGGCAGAAGGGGGCTGGATGGACTGGATGTCCCTTGGGGGTCCCTTCCCACTCTTGGATGCCATGATGGCTCTGGATCCCTGGATCAGGTTCAGGGTGAGAGAAAGGGGCTCCTTGTGGCGGGGAGTTCCGTAAGCCCCGGCTGCTTGTAGCAGAAACCAAGGGGGGCTTTCTTTTTGGGGGGGGGGCTGTCTCTGGTGCTGGAGCCATGCGCCTTCCTTCCTCTTTTTTAATCGCATCGGCTTTTCAAACCCATCTGATCCGTTTTGGAGACTGCGGTAGTTTAATTCCTTTTTTTGAAGTGTCATTTTTGGGAGTCTTTAACCGTCGTGTGTCCCAGTTTTGGGTGCAAATAAACAGAAAACCATCATCATCATCATCATCATCATCACCACCAATCGGGGCGGGTGCATCAAACAGGGGGTCCCTCCTCCCCCTCCCGGACCAGACCCCCTCCCTCCCCCCTCCCTCCCTCCCCCAGTGATACGAGAGAGAGGCGCTCTGCACATGCTCGGCGGCGCCCTCGCCTTGCCCCCACCCCAGACCCCAGACCAGACCAGACCAGACCAGAGAGCAGCAGCAACGGCGGCGGCGGCGGCAGCGCCTGAGCCCGATCCCGAGCCCGAGCCCGATCCCGATCCGGAGCGGTGCCTCCGCGTGGACGCGCCCGTGTGTCGGGGCCGCGCCGGGAATCCGGAGGGGCTCCAGGAGGCGCACCATTTTGGGGGGGGGGGGCTTCTGCCTCCTCCTTCCTCCCTCCCTCCCTCCCTGCCTGCTTACCTGTCCCAGGTGCGCTGCTTCGGCCTGGTCTCCCTCAGGTGAGAGAGAGGCTGGACGGAGGGACCCCCGAGGGAGGAGGGAGGAGGCCTTGGGACCCCCCCCCCCCAAAAGCCAGAGGAAGGGTCCATCCCTCTCTTCCTCTTTTGGGGTGGGGGGGTGGGGGGTGGGGGTCCGCTCAGAAACCAAAGGGGGGGAGGGGAGGAGAGGGGGGTTCCTTCCCCGCCATCCGGATAAGGACTCCCCGTCACTCGTCGGAACCCGGAGGGACCCCGGATGCGTGTCTGGGGCGGGGGGACTCGGGGGTGGACCGCAGCTCCCATCAGCCACAGCCAGCGGCATGCTGGGCGTTGTTGCTGTTGTTGTTGTTGCAGCCCCAGACTCCCCCCTGGTACGTGGGGATGGATGCGCGGAGACGCAAATGCGTGCAGATGGGCATGCAGGAGCTCCCTTTCCTTCCTTCCTTCCTTCCTTCCTTCCTTCCTTCCTTCCTTCCGCGGCTGAATGCCAGAAATGGCCAAACCTCTGGCAAGAGGAGGAAACCCCCAGGAAAGAAAGAAAGGAAGAAAGAAAGCCCACCCAAACGGGGGCGCATCTGCACCGGAGAAACAATGCGGCTGGATGCCACTTTGACTGCCATGGCGCCCTCCGCAGACTCCTGGGAGGTGCAGTTTGGCGAAGCACACCTTGGCAGACTACAAATCCCAAAGTCCCACGGGGCGCCGCTGCAGTGGTGCCACACGGCGTCCTTTCTCCGGTCCAGGTGCGCCCCCGCAGGCTCCTCGGCCATTGCTCCCGAAGCCGCGCAGGTAACTAACTCCGGGACCTCCATCTGAAAAACAATTCCGGGGCTCCTTCCCTTTTGGAGGCTGCAGTCAGCCAAAGACGAGGCTCTGGGGCCACTTCTGGACATCATTGGACATTGGACATTGGAGGGAGGGAGGGAGGGGGTCCTTGTGGCATTTTCTGACTCCTCGCTTGACCTGGGGAACTGTGCACCTTGACCCGAGGAGCGCCAGGGGATCATAGAAGAGTTGAAAGAGACCCCCAAAGGACATCCAGTCCAGCCCCCTGCCCTGCTGCATTCCAGAAAGAGATGACCACTGTTTAAAGACCTCCGAGGACATTGCTGCCTCGGAAAGGCTGGATGGCCATTGGTTGGGAGGGCTTGGATTGTGTAGAATCATAGAGTTGGAAGAGACCCCAAGGGCCATCCAGCCCAACCCCCTTCTTCTGCCATGCAGGAACTCCCAATCAAAGCACCCCCTGTGAGAGATGGCCATCCAGCCTCTGCTTAAAGACCTCCAAGGAAGGAGACTCCACTACTCTCCGAGGAAGGAGTGTGTTCCACTGTCGAACCTTCCTGCATGGCCAAAGGGGGCTGGACTGGATGGCCCTTGAGGGTCCCTTCCAACTCTAGGATCCTATGACCAGAGATGGCGAATCCACCACCAACTGAGGCTGTATCTGTATGCCACACTTAGAATCATAGAAGACTAGAGTTGGAAGAGACCCCCAAGGGCCATCCAGTCGGACCCTCTTTTGCCACGCAGGAATAGCAATAGCAAGGAGCAAGTAGTACATTTGCAGGAAGACACCATCCAAGGCCTCCCTGGGACAGTTGGCCATCCAGCCTCTGCTTAAAAACAGCCTCCAAAGAAGGAGACTCCGCCATCCTCCAAGGCAGCAGCGTCTTCCACTGTCAAACAGCCCTTGCAGTAAAGAAGTCCCTCCTAATGTTTAGCTGGAATCTCTTTTCCATTAGTTTGCATCCACTGCTCCTTATCCCAGTCTCTGGCGCATAGAATCATGCAATCATGGAATCCTAGAGTTGGAAGAGACCCCAAGGGCCATCCAGCCCAACCCCATTCTGCCATGCAGGAACTCCCAGTCAAAGCATCCCCTGTGACAGATGGCCATCCAGCCTCTGCTTAAAGACGTCCAAGGAAGGAAACTCCACCAACATCTCCAAGGAAGATTGGAGATCCACTGTCAAACAGCCCTTACTGTCAGGATGTTCCTCCTAATGTTGAGGTGGAATCTCTTTTCCTATACTTTGCATCCATTGCTCCTTGTTCTATTCTCTGGAGCAGCAGAAACCAAGCTCCCTCCTCCTTCTCCTCCATGACCTTCCTTCAGAGATTTAAAGATAGCGGCGATCATGTCGCCTCTCAGTCTACTCTTCTCCAAGCAAAACATGCCCAGCTTCCTCAGTCATTCCCCCTAAGGCTTGGTTTCCAGACCTTTGGTCATCTCGGTCTCCCTCTTCTGGACACGTTCCAGCTTGTCCGTATCATTCTTCAACTGCGGTGCCCAGAACTGGACACTCTATTCCAGGTAAGGTCTGACCAAAGCAGCACAGAATGGTACTTTTATTTCCCTTGATCTGGACATTAGAATCTTGTTGATGTGGTCTAGGACTGCATTGGCATTTTTAGCTGCTGGTTCACACTGTTGGCTCATGTTCAGCTTGTGGTCTTTGGTGTTTTAACTGTCCTTTTTTAATTGTTGTACGCCGCCTCGATTGCCGAGCAGAGGGGCGGGATATAAATAAAATGTATTATTATTATTATTATTATTATTATTATTATTATTACTACTAAGGCTCCCTGATCTTTCTTACATCTACTGCTGTCAAGCCAAATTTCTCCCATCTTATAGTTGTACATTTCATTTTTTTTCCTGTCTAAATATAGTATCGTATAATAACATGCCATGTTTTGAGAACCAGCATGGTGTAGGGGTTTGAATTTTGGACTAGGACTCTGGAGACCAGGATTCGAATCCCTGCTCAGACATGGAAACCTCTTGGTTGAGCTTGGGCAGATCACACTCTCTCAGCCTCAGACTGAGGCAAAGGCAAAGCTCCTCTGAACGAATCTCACCAAGAAAACCCCATGTTAGGGTCGCCATAAGTCGGAAATGACTTGAAGGCACACAACAACAGTAACAACAAGTTTCTCCGTGTTGAAATTCATTTTGTTAGATTTGGCCCAGCTTTCTAATCTATTGAGATCGTTTTGCATTTTGATCCTCTCCGCTGGGGTATTAGCTACTCCTCCTAATTTGGTATCATCTGCAAATTTGATAAACATGGCCCCTATTCCTTCATCCAAATCACTGATAAAGATGTTGACCAATATTATGCCCGAGAGCCTGAGGGACCCCACTAGTCCCATCTTTGTCCAACTGAAATAATTCTGCGATACAGACTAGATGCCAATCTCTTCCCCCCCCCTCCGTTATGTCTGTTTATTTTTCTATTCTGTTTATTATTGTTGTGTGCCTTCAAGTTGTTTCTAGCTTATGGCGTCCCTAAGGCCATATCATGGGGTTTTCTGAGGCTGAGAGAGAGTGACTTGCCCAAGGTCCCCCAGTGCATTTACATGGAATTGAATCCTGGTTTCCAGAGTCCTAGTCCAATGCTCAATCCACTACACCACTATTTTGTCTATACCTTGCTTCCCCTCCTCCAAAAAGCTGGGGCAAAAGTGCTTTACAAGTTTTAAAAATATCTAAAACAGTGGTTCCCAGGCTTGGGCCCTCCAGATGTTTTGGACTTCAGCTCCCAGAATTCCTGACTGCTGGTCAAGCTGGCTGGGGTTTCTGGGAGTTGAAGTCCAAAACACCTGGAGGACCAATGTTTTGGAATCACTGATCTAAAACATACAAATGTTATCATTAGGGTAGTGTTAAACTCCCTTTAGAATTAACCATATAAAACTTTGATTTGAAAGCAAAAGCACAACAAAAAAAGCCTTTTTCTTATCCATTTGTTCCCAAAAGTTTGTCTTGACCCCCAGGCAGGGAGTTCCAGTGTCTGGGGGCAGCGACCCAGAAGGCCCCGTTTTGGACTCCCATGAAACATGCTTGCAAAGGGTTTTGACCGCCTGGTTTGGCTTGTGGTCATCTGGGGGCAGAGTCCGGCCCCCCAACTGCCCCCTCTCTGCTTCCACTTGGCTTAACAAACTGGTGCTGGATAAACCTAAAACAATGAAGAGAGGGAAGTCCTGGGCAAAGCTAATTGCAAAGTGGGGACCTGGAATATTAGGAGGTTGTACAGATGCAAGGAAGACTTGAGGCCAAGATGAGGACTAGCACCTTGAAAATGATGGCAGGGAGTGAAATGCCAATGGAAGGAGGAGGACCTGGCCAGCTGTAGAGAATATTTAGCAAAGCTCTTGCAGTGAGTGACTATAGGAGTATAGTGTCTAGATCAGGGGTAGGCAACCTTTTTTCCCCTTTAAGGGCCGAGGGACTTCAGCTCCCAGAATCCCAGGAGATATTGGCCAACATGGGACTATTATAGGCCAACGGAAGCTGAAGTCCCTCGGCCCTTAAAGGGGAAAGGTTGCCTACCCCAATCTAGATTGAGGGAAGTAATAATACCACTTATTCTGCCAGGCCTCACCTGGAATACTCCTGTGTCCAGTTCTGGGCCCCACAATTCAAAAAGGATGTTGAGAAGCTGGAGCGTGTCCAAAGGAGGGCCACTAAAATGGTGAAGGGTCTGGAAACCATGAATCCCTATGAGGAGAGACTTAGGGAACGGGTCTGTTTAGCCTGGAGAAGAGACGGCTAAGAGGGGATATGATAGCCCTGTTTAAGTATCTGAAGGGATGTCATGTTGAGGAGCTTGTTTTCTGTTGCTCCAGAGAATAGGACACAGAGCAATGGATCCAAGCTATAGGAGAAGAGATTCCACCTAAACGTTAGGAAGACTTTCCTGACATTCAGCAGAATACGCTGCCTCTGAGTGTGTGGGGTCTCCTTTTTTGGAGTCTCTTTTTCAACAGAGGCTGGATGTCCATCTCACACAGGGAGGGCATGGATAAGGTCTTCCTGCATGGCAGAAGGGGTGGTGGTGGACTGGATTGCCCTTGTGGTCTCTTCCAACTCTGTGATTCTATAACTTCTTGGGTCTCTTGCACCATTACAGAGTTGTAGCACTTGATCCCCCATTGACTGTCGAGGCTCCATCTTACTTGTCATTTTGGGGAGGCACTAGAACTGAGAATACAGGACTACAGATCCCATCCAGCTCTTAAATCCTGGAACTCCATGGCTCCATGATGCAGCCATGGCAGCTAAACTGGGGTCAGAGTGCTGCTGTAATGGTGCGTACTGGGATGCCGTGCAGCAGGGGATTTTCTGGTGGTCCAAAACGAAAGCTGCCTTCCCTGCCGTCGTGCAATCGATCCATTTGGTCCAGTTTGCGCAGCCCCTGCGGGGGTCCCAGGCGGGGCTCCTTTGCCCTCCGCTCCTCTGAGACCCTTTTTAGCCAGAGATGCCGCTGCTTCATTTAGCGGTGCTTCTGCTGATGACCAGGGAAATGTCCAGGGAGCTCTGAGAGGGAGGATCTAGGCTGCACCCACACTGCAGAAATAATCCATCTTGATACCACTTTAACTTCCATGGCTCCATCCTATGGAATTCTGGGATTTGTAGTTTGTAGCGGCACTCTGACAGAAAAGGCTGTCTCTCACAAAACTACAAAACCCAGGATTCCATATAATTGATCCATGACAGTTAAAGCATTAATCCTGCAGTGCAGATGCAGCCCTAGTCCTCCAGAACTGATGGTGGGCACATGCAGTTGGGTTGGGGGCCATTTTTCTGCTCTGGGATGATCCGGGGGTCTCAGTGCCTCCCCCAAAGGAAGGGGAGACTCAGGTGTGTGGAAATGGAAGAATCTTTTTGGAAAGAATGGTGTGTGTGTGTGTGTGTGTGGCCTTCCAAGGTCTCCGTGGGGCCAATGCATCCCCCCCCCCCACCTTCCACTGGCTAAGCAAGACCCTTCCAGCTTTGGCTGCTCTCGGGAAGATGGAGGGAGCCAGTCTCCCCAAAACGCAGCCCTTGTTCAATGGGACTGAGCATCCTTCCTGAGCCTGTCTCCCTTCCTTCCTCCAGGACTGGCCCCTGTCTTGCCAGGGCTCCTATGGCCAGTGTGTGCTTCGTATTTTGTTACTGGAGTTGAGGAGGAGGAGGAGGATCCTGTGGGCATGCCTTGGCATGCTCAAGAGTGCCGGCCTTTCCCATTGGGATACCTCATTGCCACAGAAGCCTCCCATTCTTCTTCATCCCACTGAGGGATTGTAGAATTATTCTGGGAGGTGCAGTCCCAATCAGTACCTTTCCCAAGCTCTGGTATTTTGTAAGAAATTGCCCTGAATCCTGTGGGTGCCGTATGCAGGCGTAAGATGTGCTGCGCATGTGGAACGACGTCTTTGGACAATGTGAGACGGACGTGTCCGGCTGATGGTGGAAGGAGAAGGGTTCCACACGCAGAATCATTGCAGATGTGCAATAATGTGTCTAGGGCAGTGTTCATGTGCGCTGCTGCCTCTGTGCATTGTGCAGCGGGGTGACGGCTATTTCATGGATGTTGCTGTAAAGCGGTGTTCAGTGTGTGTGTGTTATGTAGTGCCAGTGTTGTGTAATTCCATTTATGCTGCGGGGAGACAATCGGGGCTCTCGGCTGTTGTGTGCAGAAATTTGGCATCTTGGCCATGTGGGCAGAATGCATCTCCTATTTGGCATTCTAGGCTGCATCGAGGGAAGTAATAGCACCACTCCATTCTGCTTTGGTCAGGCCTCACCTGGAATATTAATACTGTCTCCAGTTCTGGGCACCGCAATTCAAAAAAGATGTGAAGAAATATCAAAATACAGAAAACAATTTACTTCAGTCATTGCTGGTACTGTACTATGTATCAGATACCATGCACTTGAACTTCTAATAGCAAAAGGAAATGATTCTTAATCTACAGAATTTAGGTATAAATATAAATATGGAGTCGCCCCTCCGTTCTCATGCACTTGAGGTCCGCAGTTTTGAATATTCACAGAGGGGCGACCTCTGTTAAAATCAATGGGGCGCACCCCGTTCAAGCCTATGGGGCTTGAATATTGGCGAGTCTCCGTTTTCTCAGGAGGGTCCGGAACAGATCCCCTACGAAAATGGAAGGCCAACTGTACACAAAGGTTAAGAGGTGATACGATAGCCCTGTTTAAATATTTTAAGGGATGTCATATTGAAGATGGAGCAAGCTTGTTTTCTGCTACTCCAGAGAGTAGGATGCAAATTATAGGAACAGAGATTCTACCCAAACATTAGGAAGAACCTCCTGACAGTAAGAGCTGTTGGACAGTGGAAGACGCTTCCTTGGAGATTATGGTGGAGTCTCTTTCTTTAAAGGTCTTTAAACAGAGGCTGGATGGCCATCTGTCAGGGATGGTTTGATTGAGAGTTCCTGCATGGCAGAATGGGGTTGGGCTGGATGGCCCTTGGGGGTCTCTTCCAACTCTATGATTCTATTCCATGCTGTGGCCCCAGAACAAGGCCCTAAATTGAGCATTGCCTTGCACAGTGTGTGCAGCTGACAAGAACTGTCCACTTTTGTGTGCACTCTGCTCCCCGAAGGGTCAGTCGGTCAGTAGGGGACTGAGGGCGGCTCAAGGGGCAACCTTTCTTTCACATTCCCTTTCTCGGCTCTTGGGCAGGTCAGGTCTCTTTGCAAGGAATTCTGGCTTCCAGCCTTCTCCGCATGCCAGAGATAACAGAGAGGACCCAGGTCTTGTTTACAAGGTTGCTTCATCCAAGGCGACCGATCGACCGACCGACCGAGGCTTCCTCCTCAGATTTCTCCTCTTAGCTGACTCCAGCTTTGCCTTTTGAGTTGGGAGCCACGTTTAGCCTGGAGAAGAGAAGGTGAAGCAATGGAGATGTGACACCTGGAAGGTGGTTGCTCTGTGGGCAAGGGAGCAGGCTTGTTCTCTGATGCTGCGGAGGGCAGGACTTGAATGCATTGCTGTAAAGCAAAGTACAAAACAGGAGATGCCGAATAAACATTTAGGAAGGACTTTCTGACGACGGTGGAACAGGCAGCCTCAGAAAGCGGTGGGCTCTCTGCCTTCGCCAAAGGTAGGATGGCTGTCTTTGTCAGGATGCCCTCAAGTTTTGGGTTTCTTGCACTGGTGTCAGGGAGTTGGACTAGATTATCTTTGGGGACCTCTCCCCAACTCTGTGATTTAATCACCTGGTTGTTGTTGTTGTTGTTGTTGTTGTTGTGTGTCTTCAAGATGTTTCTGACTTATGGTGACCCTAAGACAAATGTATAATGGGGTTTCTTGGCAAGATTTATTCAGAGGAGGTTTGTCATGGCCTTCCTTGAGGCTGAGAGTGTGTGACTGGCCCAAGGTCACCCAGTGGCTTTCATGGCCAAGCAGGAAATCAAACCCTGTCTCCAGAGTCATAGTCCAACACTCACTATGCTACGTTGGCTCTGAAACTTGTTGTTACTCTGCACTATTTTATTTTATTTTATTTTATTTTATTAAAATATTTATATATCCTTCCCTCTATCTGCAGAGCTCAGGATGGTGCACAGTAGAATTGCCATGACCCAATTGAAGCAATGTAAACATTTAAAAATGCTTCTAAAAGACCAAATGCATATTACCCAATTCAACAAGACAGATTTACACTGGTCAAAATATTTTTGAGCTATTTAATGCCGTGTGCATGCGTGGATTTTGTAAAACCAATTTGAGTAGATCCATCAAATCCATGCGAGTGACCATGAGAGTCTTGGCTCACCATTTTGCATCTGATTCAGTGGGCCTGTTTTACTCGGGAGTAACCATCAGGATCCAAGTCACGGACTCAATCAATCTTTGGAATTATCAATGTAGGGTCAGGCAGAAGATGAAGGAAGCTTGTTTTGGGATGCTCCAGACACAGGGGTAGGCAACCTTTCCCCTTTAAGGGCCGAGGGACTTCAGCTCCCAGAAGCCTCAGTCATGTTGGCCAGTAGTCCCATGTTGGCCAATAGCTCCTGGGATTCTGGGAGCTGAAGTCCCTCGGCCCTTAAAGGGGAAAAGTTGCCTACCCCTGCATTATGGTATGTATTACTAACAAGTAGGAGAGGAATTCGTGGATTCAAATAAGTAAAAGAGATTCCAGCTAATGGACCTCTTCTTGACTGTAAGAGCTGTTTGACTGCCTTGGGGCTGAATGGGCCTTCTTTGGAGGCCTTTACACAGAGGTTGGATGGGCATCTCTTGGGAGTGCGTTAGAGGTGTTTACCTGAATGGCAGGAGGCTCAACTAGATAGCCTTTGGGGTGCCTTCCAGCTCTAGTGAAATGGACCGCCTCGCAGGATGGTGGGCTGTCCTTCCTTGGAGGGCTTTAAACAGAGGTTGGATGGGCATCTGTCAGGCTCATTGTGGCTTTGCTTTTCTGCATGGGGGTTAGACTAAGTAGGATGATAGAATCAAAGAATTGGAAGACCATCCATGGCCCTTGTGGTCCCTTCCCACCCTTTGATTGTATCATAAAGTCAGTATTTTGGGGTTGGTGAGATCAGGAGCCTTTGCAGAGGCTGTCTGTCTGTGGGGCTCTTCTCTAAGACCTGTCTGGGGCAGCCTGGACCTTTAGACACAACACCCCCATGACTGGTTGTGGGTCACTGGGTGCTTCTTCTAATGCAAGCCAATGCAAATCCTGCTCTGGATGCCCTCCTGCATCCCAGCCAGAGGTGCTCATCCTCCTGGGGGGGGTCCCCCTGAAAAAGCCTTTGCAAGGGTGGTCTGGGCAGTCAAACAGCCCTGGTTCAATGCCTGCACTGCAGCCACTCACTCACTCACAAACCACGGGGTTGTGAGTTCAGTCCCAGCCAGGGGCTCAGGGTTGACTCAGCCTTGCATTCTTCCGAGGTCCCTAAAATGAGTCCCCAGCTTGTTGGGGGCAATTAGCTTACAGTTGTAAACCACTTAGAGACTGCTTAATGCAGTACGAAGCGGTATATAAATGAAGCTGCTGTTGCTATTGCTTAAAGATCTCCAAAGAAGGAGAGCCCGCCACCCTCCGAGGCAGTCCATTTCACTAGAGCAAGGGCCATGAAGAGCAAATGGTAAAAGGCTGGCCCCATTCCTGCCTTGGCATGCGCTCCTCTCTCTGGGTGTTTTGGAGCTCATTTTTTGGGGGGGGGGCAGGCAGGCAGCTAGAGTTGTGCATGTGAATGGAGAGATGGATATCTGCCGTTGCTGCTGGAGGGGGACCTGAGAAGGGAGTCCTGCATGGGACTGGCCAGCCAGGCAGTGCCACGCGTGTGGCTCACGGGAGCACCATGCGTGTGTTGGGCTGTGCCATCCACGTGAGGCTTCCAAGCTTGGCACCAGGCTGTCAGTCCCGTCCCCACACCTGCCGTCCAGCCGCCCGCCCGGGGGAAGGGGGCCACGGAGGTGCCAGCCCGCGTTGGGCCCTGTCACTTCACATCCCCTCTTGCCCGGCTGCAGGACAGGCATTTGGGCTGCCTCGATGTGACACCGCAGAGAGAGGAAGCGCCTGGGGCTCGGCAATGGCTGCCCGCTTGGCACGGCTCTTCCAAAGAGGATGGCAGGTGTGCGTGGGGGGGGGGGGGGGGCACCAGGGGTGGGACAATAAAAGACAGAGCGGGGTCCTAGTCCTGAGTGCTTGGGAGCTCCCCTCTTTTCTCAAACAGTGTCCCAGATTTGCAGAGCATGTCGGCACACGAGTCCACCTTGCCTCCCAACTCTCTGGCCCCTATGTGCCTTGTGGGGCTGATTCTGAGGTGGTGAAGGGCGAGGTGTGATTGCCAGGAGGGCCAGGGGGAGCAGACCCTGCATTCCCATTCCCTCACCCCACTTTTTCAGGGGGACCCCCCCAGAGAGGATGGCTGGGATGCAGGAGAGCATCCGGAGCAGGATTTGCATCTGGAGCCCGTTAGAACAAGTCCCCACTGACCCACAAAGGGTCATGGGGGTGTTGTATCTACAGGGCCAGTTCTGCCCCAGAGAGGTCTTAGAGAAGAGCTTCACAGATGGCCAAATGAGGATGGGACCTTATGGCAGCATCCGTGTCTCTGGGACGGGAGGAGGAGGAGGAGGAGGAGGAGGACTTGGAGTCTTGGGGGGCAAGGAGCGAGCAAAGCTATCTTGCCCTTCATCCAGCCTTGCAGGGCTCCTGTTGAAAAAGCAGCCCTGAGGTGGCCAGAGACTGACCACTCCGGCGGGAGAGCAGCTTCCCTTGAATCTGGGTCTCCCAAGTTAACCTCTTCCCTTTCTTATTCACCCTTTTCCTCTCATTGTTTCTCCTTGCAGATTCTGTGCCACTTTGCAAACTTTTTCTCAGCAGGAATTCCTGTTGCTATTCAAGATCCAGGGCAAGACTCATCTGTGCTGGCAGAAACAAATTCTGCACAAGCTCAGAGGCACTATCTTCTGGTCCCAGTATAAGGGATTCAGTGAGCCCACCCAGCCCAGCCCTCTCCCTTTCAGAGCCTGGGGGATTGCTGTCCATCCTCTGGGTAGTGTCTCTTTGCCATGCCTCCTCACCTTCAATGAGACACAGGCACTCCCTGTAATCTGCCTGGGCTGCAGACTGCCTTTTCTCCATTGCAAAACCTTCTTGGAACCCTGAACTTTCGGCCTCCAAAACCTGGGTGTTTGCAGGGACGTTTCCCCTCTGGATGGGGCAGGAGAAGGTTGGAGCCCCTCAAGGGGGACTTGATGTGGGCTCTTGGGCAAGTGAAATCCCACTCTTAACTGGCCACAAAGGGGTCGGTTGTGTGCTGTGGACTGGGGTTGGGTGGGGGAAGGAGGTGGCCGTGGAAAATTCCTCACCCTACAATCAGATGTCAGATTCCAGCACAGGAAAGGCCTGCCGCCGGCTAAGCCTGCCTGGCTCCGTCCAGCCGGCTGACCAGGAGGGCCCTGGCCTGATCCAGAGGCAGCCCTAGACCCAGGGAAGGAATGCCTCGGCCCCTCCCCAGGACGGCCGGACCAAACGCAGCAATGGCTGCAGCCAAGCCACGCAACTGCTCAGTGGCAGGGAGTTGCGTGGGCACATTTTACACCATGGACAGGGTCCTGTGTGGGGCTTGTGTAAATCTAGACTTGGGTACTTCCATGGCATTGTGCTACGCCACTCTGACACTGTGCAACCAATGGTGCCTCTACCCGTGTCCTTTTTCATGGCCCTTTGTGCCACGGGGAATGTTTCTGCCATCCCTTCAGGGAGTCCGATGGGACAATGAAGGCACAACTGAGGAGGAGGTACGCACCACGCAAGGATGCCCAATTGCAACAGGGCCCAGATGACTCTGGTTGATCCTAACTCGAGGAGACCCAGAGCCAGTGTGGCCGATTGGGTTGAGCATTGGACTCCCACCCTGGGGACCAGGGTTCAAATTCCCCACTCAGCCATGGAAACTGACTGGGTGACCTTAGGCAAGTGACAGTCTCTCAGCCTCAGAGGAAGGCAAAGGCAAGCCTCCTTTGAACAAATCTTGCTATGAAAACCCCGTGATAGGTTCTCCTTAGAGTCGCCATAAGTCAGAAATGTCTTAAGGCACACAGAACAACAACAGATGATTCAATGGTTCTCCTCTATGCATGCAATCTGATTATAGGATGGAGATGGTGGCACCGGTGGACCTCTGCTTTTGCAAGCACGAACTGAGTGCGTCTTTTGTGCAACACCCCAAGAGGAAAGGAGCTTGCACCGGACCCCCACAGGCTCATCCCAGCCCATTGGCATCCTTCTGAGAAGATTTCTGAGGGACAGGCCAAGTGGGCAGGGGAGATCTGGCCAGAGGGTCCAGGGCCAGTCCCAGTCCCCACCACTGTCCAGCTCCTCTTCATTAGAGAAGGGCTGACTCTGGCCTGTCAGCTGCTTCCATCAGGCTGAGGGTCTCCTTATTATCTGGCAGCAGCCAGGCATGGATGGACGGTCATTAAGAGAGCCACTTGGCCTTGAGACAGGCCAAAATCCCGAGAGAAGGCCGTGCTTCCTTCCATGAGTGCCCCAATATTTTAATTAGGGCATTTTAATTAGATCACCTTAGAACCTCTGGATGGACACAACAGAGGAAATGCAGCACAAAATAAGTAAAGAGGAGGTACAAGAATACCTAAAGCAGGGGTAGGCAACCTTTCCCCTTTAAGGGCCGAGGGACTTCAGCTCCCAGAAGCCTCAGCCATGTTGGCTAATAGTCCCATGTTGGCCAATAGCTCCTGGGATTCTGGGAGCTGAAGTCCCTTGGCCCTTAAAGGGGAAAGGTTGCCTACCCCTGACCTAAAGGTTAATCTAAATGAATTTAAGTCTCCAGGACCAGATGAACTACATCCAAGGATATTAAAAGAATTGGCAAATGTAATCTCAGAGCCACTGGCAATAATAATCTTTGAGAACTGGAGAACAGGAGAAGTCCCAGCAGACTGGAGGAGGGCAGACATTGTCCCCATCTTCAAAAAGGAGGAAAAAGAGGATCCCAACAACTATTGCCCAGTTAGTCTGACGTCAATACCGGGAAAGATTCTAGAACAGTTCATTAAAGAGAGAGCTCTGTGATTCCATGATTCTGTGATGCTTCTCTGTGGGGCAGGAGGAGGACTGGCATCACCCTCTTGTATTTATTTATTTCATTTATATGTATATGAAAGAAAGAAATACAACTAAATGCCCTTCGCTCCTCTTGGCATGCTGGGACCCAGAGGTGTGCTGAGTTGAGAAAGTGCATTTAAGTTTTTGTTCACCTAGGCCAAAGATGGGGGACCCAGCAGCCCCCACTAGCCAGCCTAGCAAGAGTGAGGGGTCATGGGAGTTGCAGTCCAGCAACCTCTGTGGGGAGACAGAGGACTCCCAACACTTGGACAGACTTAAATCCAGTTGCTAGTCCCAACCACATCAGACCTATTGTGTGTGTTGATGTGTGCTAAGAATACTTTTGGGAGGAGGTGGACTCACTTTCTGGGAGGTTTTTAAATGGAAGCTGGATACCTTTTAGTGGTGCTTTAGTTGGGGACTCCTATGGAGAAGATGACCCTTGCTTCTAAGAAGTCCCAGTGATTCATTCAGTTTCCTCCAGCTGGGAATTGCAGTTGGATTTAGACAATATGCTTCTGTCCCATCTGCACCTCTCTGATAAAAAGTCTCACATCATCATCATCATTATCACCATCATCATCATTATCACCATCTGTTAGTTCCTTAGAGATTATGTTGCTGGGTTTCCAAATGATTTCCTTTTGCCCCACACTTATGGATACACAGATGGATGGGATGATGGGGAAAATGTTCTGAATGTGTCCAAACAGAGAGAGGGGCACAGATCCATGACCCCCATCCCCTCCCAATCCAGCTTTTCCCAACAGCATAACTTTTTGGGAGAAAGCAAGTGCCGTTCTGCAGATACTCCCAAAAAGACAAGTAAATGGGTCCTAGAGGAAGTCAAGCCTGAACTCTCCCTATAAGCCAAGATGACTGAACTGAGGCTGTCGTACTTTGGACACATCATGAGAAGAAAAGACAATAATGCTGGGGAAGGTGGAAGGCAGCAGGAAAAGAGGAAGACCGCATTCCAGATGGATGGATGGATTCAATCAAGAAATCCATGGCTCTGAGTTTGCAAGACCTGAGTGGCACCGTTGGTGACCTGGAGGACTCTCATTCATGGAGTCTCCATTCGTCAGAGTTGATTTGACGGCAGTTCACAACCGCAGCGAACCTAGAGGAAGAGGCTTGGGACCACGTCTCATCCTTGCATCCCAAGGGAGCGCAGCCAGGCGGGTTGAAAAGACACCAGTCAGCCCAGCAAAGCGTGAGCAGCTCCAGGGCAGCGTTGGGATGTCATTTCTGGTGTCTGCTTGCAAGCCTAATCCAGAGAGACTGACCGAGAGAGTCTCCTTGCCACTCTTCTCCAGTGTGAATCCGTGCATGATCATCTCCGCTCTCGCTGGAGGAAGAGGAGTTGCCTTACGTACGTCCATCCATGCGTCCGTCCGTCCATCCATCCATCCGTCAAGAGAGACTTGCCTCCATTTGGAGGCTGGAGCAGAAACAGCCCCTTGCGCATCTCCTGCTCTCCTTGTCACATCGATCGCACAGCGGCTTCTCACCAGGGAAAGCTCCTCTGAGTGAGTTTCCAGGAGCTGCTTTCCAAGTTGTTTGTTGTGCGATTTGGGTGTGTGGTGACGCACCTGGGCGGCAGTGTCGCAGGGGTGGCCCCAAATACTCTCTTGGAGCCACTTTGGAAGCCCAAGGGACCTTGTTGGTAAGCAGCCAGCAAGGAGCATTGGTCCAGGGCTAGCCAGACCTCTTTCCTCTGGGGCTCAGGGCAAAGGGGAGGAATCTCAGAGTGAGAGCATTGCCTGGAAAATCCTACCCTCTTTCCCACAACTCCTCAAACTCCGTTGTGCGTTCTTGGGCCCCCGTTGCTGCCAGCTGCTTTGGAGCAGCTACTGGACTCGTTCTGCTGTTCAAAGCAGAGGTTCAAAAACTTTATTTGGTTGGACTACATTTCCCATGTGTTCTTAAAAGTGTAGTCAGTCCTTGGTATCTGCTGGGATTTGGTTCCATAACACCCTGTGGATACTGAAATCCATGGATGCAACCTGGAAGAGGGGAAGCGTCCATATATTTGCCGTTGTTGTTTTTTGGTGTTGTGTTGTAGTTTCATGTCTGAGCTGGGAATCAAACCCTGGCCTCCAGAGTTGTGGTCCAACACTGAAACCACTGTGCCACGCTGGCTCTCGTGCATACACAAATTGTCACACACACACACACACACACACGGGATGTTTCTGGCCCCGTGCCGATGATCCCTGGTGATTTTGGTTGCTACTTTTCAGGCCTTTCCTGGGCCAGGAAAGAGTCCATTGTGTTGTTGTGTGTGGTGTGCTTGGGGTGTGTGTGTGTAATTGTACGGATTCTGGCTCTTACCTCCCTCCCCCTTCCACTGGTTTTCACTGCCATCCCAGCAAACATTTGGGCTTCTTCCTGGTTCTGTTTTTCTCGCTTTGCTTGTTGGGTCTGATTTATTGGACCTTATCACACGGGGGAAATCCCATGCAGAAATGGGATTTAAAAGTTGGGGAAAACCTGCAAAAGCGGGTAGATTTTCACACACATCGCTTTTAAAGTGTGTTTAACCTGAACTGCAAGTAGTCAAAAGCCGCTTCTTTTTACTTTCGGGATTTTACACACTTTAAAACCCCGTTTCTGTATGGGATTTCCCCTGTGTGATAAAGTCCACAGTCTTCCTCTCATTTCTTGACCACAGTCTCTGTTCTGATGGATAACTCAGCTGATTCCTATTTTTTACCCAGCCCAATAAATAATCAAGGGTCGCCTTCTACCAGGGCTACCAGGTCTGTCCCAGAACAGGGTTTCATGGGATTGATGCACAGAGACAGGAGTGGACTTCTGAGCTGGACTTTGGCCTTTTCCAAGCTTTGGGGCTTCCAAGAGGAAGATGATGAGGATGAGGAGGAGGATGCAGCTGGTGACCTTGGAGGAATTGCTGCGGCACGGGGGGGGGGGGCAGTCCCTTGCATTCTTTGTTGGGTTTGTCCTTCCTCACAACGACAGCCCTGCAAGGTCAGTTGCTGGTACAGGTTGAGTCTCCCTTACCCAGGATTTCAAAATACTCAAAAATCCAAAATTGTCCAGATAGGTGGCTGAGACAGCGTCACCTTTGCTTTCTGATGGTCCAGTGTACACAAACTTTGTTTCATGCACCAGATGATTAAAAAGATTGTCTGTAAAAATTACCTTCAGGCAATGTGTATAAGGTGTATACGAAACATGAATGAATTTCATGTTTGGAGTTGGGTCCCATCTCCAAGATATCTCATTATGTAGTTGCGAATATTCCAAAATCCAAACAATAAAATTTACATTTACATTTTTAAAAAAATCCAAAACGCTTCTGGTCCCAAGTATTTTGGATAAGGGAGACTCGATCTGTATTTCCATCTTCCCAATGGGGTGATCTGGGCCTCAAGGTTAAGCTGCTAATGATGATAAATGCACCGTTCCATTGACTGTGCAGAATTTGTTTATTTAAAATGCAAACAATGTAAGTGTGTGTGTGTGTGTGTATTTGAGTGTGCGTGCATGTGCATTTAATGGTCAGGATGGCTGCAAGCGTGGGAGAGGGACTAATGAGGTCAGTCCTTCCTCCAAAGGGAGTATGCGCTACATGGAGGAGATTGCACCCTTCTGCCAACATTGTGTGTTTTCAGGTTTTGTTCTGGGTGCAATTAATGGGCGGCAGGGGAAGAGCTGTGATGGCAGCCCCCCCCCCTTTGCCACACACACACACACACACTGCCCAGACGCCTGTTTTGGGCCTGTGTCCGTGTCAGTTCCCCTGTGGAGGTGGATGGGCATTCTTGTCTGGTGCGCAAGGAATGCTCTGCATTCAGTGGTGGGTCACAGGGGCAGAGTTGTGCCTGTGGGGCTGTTGTTCTTGCAAAGGTGCATTCACTTGTGTGTTCCGTTGCCTGTCTGCTTGCACTTTCCACTGTGCGTCCGGTGATGCATCCGGTTGCACAGCGTTACCACTCCGTGCGACAGTTGTGCAGCACAATCAACCAGTGACTCTGACTGTGGGGATTTGCACTACACAACCCTGACATTGAAGCAGGTCTGGTTTCTCTCTCAGGCCGAGGCGCTGGGGGTCCTTGCCGCTTGCCAGCTAATTCTGGCCCCTTTCTGGGGTCACCTTGGTCATCCTCTGCTCACCACAGTCCCCAACTCATGGCCATGGTTAAACCAGTCAGGTTAGTCCACTTAACTAGTCCACTTAAACACCTGGAGTTCCTGGATATTTCTAAGGGAAGGAACAGACTCTTTTTGGTATTATTTCAGCCTATTTATTATAAATCTTTATGGATATCTATACATTCCTTCCAGGGAGAATCACAGACATAGCAATGCCTAGAATGCTTCAACTACGGATCGATTTTTGGAAGAAGATTTTAAATAGTCTCCGACAGGATGCATCTACACTGTAGAAATAATGCAATTTGACGCCACTTTAAATGTCATGGCTCCATCCTCCAGAATCCTAGGATTTGTAGTTTTGTGAGGCACCATCCCTCTTTGCAGAGAAGGCTGAAGTCCATGTAAAAACTACAAATCCCAGGATTCCATAGGATGATGGAGCTACAGCACTTAAAGTGGCGTCAACCTGCATTGTAGATGCATCCTGTGTTTCATTCCATACCATTATATGTGAGGCATCTTATATTAAATCATATAGCCATCATGTTCATCTGGATTTATATCTTAATGTTCAAACAGTTATCCACAACGGAATACAATCTCATCTGTTGCTTTCGAGGATTAATCTTAAGCAAGTCTTGAGCAAACCTTAGCTGTACTAATAATGTGTAGGCTTATATCTCTGAGGCTTACCAGAATCGGCATTTTAGGGTGTCATGTCATGTCAGGTCAGGGCTTATCAGCATCTTTTCTCGGGAAGACTAGAGAGAGCCTTCTTTTTCCCGCGTTTGGAGATCTGCCTAAGCAGCCAAATGTCATGGCTCTGATTTAGCTCTTTTATTCAGAGGTTCACGTTCTTATCTTTCGGTTTGGTACACTCAACTCTAGTGCAACCCTATTACCTGTTGCCAGGTGTTGCTCATCAAGGTGACCTGAGGTCTTTCTTTGCAGTTTTTGTTCACAAATTCTAATCTAAGGGAACATCTGACCATCTTTCTGGACTTGAAACCTAAACAAGGCTTCCCCTTTCCCTTTTGGATTTTGTATTTCCATCTACGTATTGAGATATCTTGGAGATGGGGCCCAAGTCCAAGCATGAAATTCACTTACGTTTCATATACACCTTATACAGTAGTCCTTCCACATTCGCTGGCGTTAGGGATGAAGGACCCCTGTGAATGTGGGAAAACCGCAAAGAAAAACACACGGTTCTTTTGACCTCTCTAGGAATCTCCAGGTCCTCCAGCACAACTCTATGGTCAACATCTGCCAGAAGTTGGTCATAGAATCCTCATGGAGGACCTACAGATGCCTAGAGAAGGGCTTTCTCTAGGAACTTCTAAGTTCTCCAACACAACTCTATGGTCAACTTCTGGCAGAGTTGCGCTGGAGGACCTAAAGATTCCTAGAGAGAACATATTAATCCAGGGGTAGGCAACCTTTCCCCTTTAAGGGCCGAGGGACTTCAGCTCCCAGAATCCCAGGAGCTATTGGCCAACATGGGACTATTATAGGCCAACATGGCTGAGGCTTCTGGGAGCTGAAGTCTCTTGGCCCTTAAAGGGGAAAGGTTGCCTACCCCTGGATTAATCAAATCCTCATTTAATCAAATCTTCCTAAGCTGTTCAACAGCAGAAGGGACTGCTTCAGAGGATGATGGGCTCTCCTTCAATGGGAGTCTTTAAACAGAAGTTGGATGGCCATCTCTCATGCTTTAGTGTTGGATTCCTCCATGGCAGAAGGAGGTTGGACTACATGACCCAAGGGGTCCCTTCCAGCTGCATGATTCTATGAAAGAGTTTGAATACAGTAATCCATGGGAAGGGGTTTAGAGCTTTCCAAAGCCTGGGAGAAAGTCAGCACATAATTGAGGTAAATGAACAAAATCAGAGAATTTCAGATCCCCTCCGCAAAGTGCAAAGCCCAGGATTGCACAGGATGGAGCTGTCGCAATAAAAGTGGTATGGAAACGCAGTGCAGATGCACCCTCACTTTGCATTGGCCATCTCATGTGTGTTTGGGATTTGGTGTTGTGTATATATGTGGAGGAGAGGAGATGCAGTTTGCTCTTGCTCAGAGACACTCTTTTTACAAATACGTCTTCATCCTCAGGGACTTAGTTCCACGGGTTCCTTGGGGATGAGGGGGCTATGACTGTCTTCTGTCCTTAAGCCACCCCATAGCACACAGCCCCCATGATGGATGACCACTATCACTGACCACACTCTTTTCCCTCCCTCCTTCCTCCCCCCCCCACAGGTGCTTCTTGCGAGTGGCTGCAGCCGAGGGGCCCTGAGACGGAGGCCAATGTGGCCCTTGCCGCTCTTCCTGCTCTGCCTGCCCCCTCCGGGCTCCGGGACACCCCTCCAGGCCCCCCACTCCCTGGCACTCTCCGAAAATGCATCCAACCCTGGACCCCAGAGCCCTGGTGCTTCCAGGATGGCCCCCCTGGTGACCCCTACCCTTCCTCCGGCCACCTCTAGCGATGCCCCGGCCTTGTCGCTCAACCTGGGGCTCAACTTCAAGATCAAGGTGCGCAGCCAAGGTAAGGGCCGGCCAGGGGAGGGGAGCGGGGCGGCCACTCCCAGGCCTGGGCCGCCCCCCACCCGGGCAGCAGCCTCCGGCCACCCCAAGGCACCGGCCGGTGGCTTCTGGCCAGAGGCTCCTGGTGGCTCCGGAGCGGCTGAGGGTCCTCCTTCCTTGGGCCCTGGGATGTGGCCCTGGGATAGCATTCTGGGCTCCGGCCCCACTGCCCGTGCCCCCCTCACCCTCTGGCCGAAGCTGGGGGAGAAGGGTCTGGATGCGGAGGACGACGAGGACGACGAGGAGGACGGCCGGGACAAAGAGCTGGAGTTCAAGATCGACATTGACCTGACGGCCGGACTGGGCAAGGAAGGGGGTCCCAATGGCAGCAGCAATGGTGGCACCGGCAGGAGGTACCCGCTGCTCCCTGGGCTCAGCGTGGGCATTTCGGAGATCGCCAGCAAACTGGGGGCTCCTGGTAAGTAGCTTTTGCAGGAACGGAAATGGCTCAGTTGAGGGGTGGGGGGGTCTGTTTGTGTGCCTTCAAGCCCCTTCCGACTTCTGGCGACCCTAAGGCCAGGGGCCTCACTGGGGTTGGTGTCACCCTCCCTGACCACTGACCTCCTCCCATCTCCTCAGTCTTCATGTTTTTCTGGCACTAATGTTAGTCATTAATCGTAATTCCTGCATGTCACGGTAACAGTTGTGACATAAACAGCTAGCAAAATTAAAATTGTACCTTTCAATTCCAAGATCCTACGCACAGCCTCGGTGCAAATACGTATAGCTAGTTTCATGTGGTTGAAGTGAGAATTTGGTACAGGGTGATGTTTTTAAAGAAAATTTTAAAAGAATAAAATTTAAGAAAAAATAGTTTTTTTAGAAAAAATAGTTTTTTAAAAATAATTTGTTTTAAGTTTAATTAAAAACAACAACAACAGCCTTCCCTTTTCTCCTTTACCCCACTCACAACGTCTCTTCAGCGTTTTAATGGGACACAGGAAAATGCTGCAGCGCATTTCTGCACAAAGGCAGGTGTTTGAGGCGCAGTGGGATCACCCCACTTTAAGGTGTCCCCTTGTGCAGTCCGCACCCCTCATGCCACTGCCTAAGGCAAACCTGTCATGGGGTTTTCTTGGCAAGTTTCTGCAGAGAGGCTTTGCCTTTGCCTTCCCCTGAGGCTGAGAGAGTGCACCCAGTGGTTTCCATGCCCAAGCTAGAATTGACCCCTGGTCTCCAGAGTCATGGCCCAGCACTCAAACCAGTATGCCAAGCTGCTGTCATCATCATCATCATCATCATCATCATCCCACTTCCCCCCCCAAAATTAGGACTCAAAGCGGCAACCCTGCCTGAGAGGACCTGATCCCTTTGTCTGTAGAGTGGCATATCCAGCATTATTTGTTTCCCAGCTGGAAAAAATGGGAAACCTTGTTCAGGAGAATAAGACATCAGGTGAGGGGATGATGGGAGGTGCAGTCCTGTCTTAGCCAGCAGAGGAAGGCTTCTCCATCTGGCCCTCCTGGGAGCCTGGAAAGGGGTCTCCAGAGGAGAAGCAGAGTGCCCCCTCAGAGGGTCTGGCCAGGACCCCCTTTCCATGATGCTGAAATGCTCCGGGAAGATGGCCATGCTTTGCCAGCCATGCCCTGGAGAAGGGACTCCAGAACAGATTAGGGCAAGTTACTTTTCAAAAGTTACCTGGTACAGGCCAAGATCCTACATTGGGGTTGCGTAGCGTCCGTCTCCACAAAGAGAGTTATGTGTTGGTCATAGTAAACGACTTTTGTGTTGCCTCTAAAAGTGACCTTTGGAAGTAACTTTGGAAAGTAATTAAAGACTGTTAGTACACCAACCAAGTTATTTCACTTGTTTCTTTTTAGTTTATTACAGCCTTGTTTCAGCCCCTCTCCCTCCGAAATTTGCTCATATCATCTTTTTCACACTACGGCACAATTATGGCATTTCCATAGTGTCTCTTTCGCTGCTGTGGCTGCAACCTTTGGCATCCTGGGTAGGCCAGTGATTCCCAAACTTTGGTCCTCCAGGTGTTTTGGACTTCAACTTCCAGGTGTTTCAGCCAAACTTGCCCAACTGTCAGGAATTCTGGGACCTGAAGTCCCAAACACCTGGAAGACTAAAGTTTAGGAATCACTGCACTAGGCATTTCTGGCAGACAAGTCTACCGTACATGAAACTACAACTCCCAAGACTCCTTGGGATGGAGCCATGATGGCAGTTAAAGAGGTATCCAAAGTGCTCTAATGGTGTGTGAAAGAGAAATGTTTGTCCAGGGTTCGACAAAAGAAGGGCACCCTCCCAAAAATGGCTTCTGCCCTTCCTGTAAAATTATCCTTCAGATCCACACATTTCCAGCATTGCAATGGCTTTAAAACTTCAGTCCAGCATTGAGAATTTCGGGTCAGGCCTTGGAAGCAAAGCAGGAGGCAGAAGGACGGACCCAAGGAAGGCAAACAGGGCAAATGGGAGAAGAGGGGTTTCTTTTTTTGGGGGGGGGAACCACACTTTTCAATGCCACTCACTTTGCAGTGCAAGAAATTTGGGAAGTGAAGGAAAAAACCATGGAGCGGGGAGGGAGCAATGCCCTGACTTTGCCCAGCCCTGCAGCTGTGCCCCTGGATGTCCCTTGTGGGCTATTCGCCAGATGTTCCAGCTCTAGCAAAGAAGGTGCCCCCCCCCCCATGGCTCCCCTCTTTTGGAGGTCTCAGGCCCTGCCTGCTGGGATTCCCAGGGGTGCAGGGGAAGGAATGGGAATGGACCAGCCCCACTGACCCCCCCTCCCTCTCCAGGTTTCTTTGGAGCCACGCTGCCCCCCCAGATGTGGGAGCCCCCCGAGTGGAATGGCACAGGAGGCACCAAGGACTCCCCCCAAACCCCAGGTGAGGGGGAGGGGGGCTGGGGAGGGGGACTGACTTGGGGCTCTCAAAATATATCAGGATGGATGGGACCCATTTGGTGGAGGGGGGGGATAATGGGTGGGGGGGGGGCAATGGGGAAGGGGCTGGAGCGTGGCAGGGGCAAGCGAGGGGCAGAAATGCAGCCGGAAAGGGCCAGCCGGGAGGTTGTGCAAAGGAGCAGAGTGCCTTTGCCTTACAGCAACTGTGGAATGGGTGGTGGTTGTTGTGGTTGTTGTGGTTGTTGTTGTTGTTGTGTGCCTTCAAGTCATTTCTGACTTATGGCAACCCTATCATGAAGTTTTCTTGGCAAGATTTCTGCAAGGGGAATTGCCTTTGCCATCCATTGAGGCTGAGAGAATGTGACTTGTTCAAGGTCACCCAGAGGGTTCCCATGGCCAAGCGGTGATTTGAATCCTGGTCCCCAGGATCTGAATCCAACACACGAACCTCTTCTACAGCATGCTGGCCCTGGAATGGGTGGGCTTGTCAAAAAGAGGCAGCCGGGACCCCAAAATCCTGCACCGTCTTTGTGACAACAAGGGAAAAAACACAGAAACCCACACTTTGGTTTGTCTGCAAGGGAGCAGTTGGAGGAGGATTAATTTTATTCCTTTCCCTCCTTTCCCCCAAACCAGGACTCAAGTCAGCTTACACATTAAAGCAAATATAATATAGTTTAAAAATTAAAAAAGATCAACATAATGTTATATCTTTAGTATATTTGATGGTCTGTTCAGCCTATTTTGTTTTATTTTGCATTATGTCTCTCTATCTCTCTCTCTGTGGTTTTTTATTCATTGTATTTTAATATTGTATTTTAGGTTTTTTAAAAAAATATTGAATAGTATATATGTGTTTTATATTCTTAAATTGTTTGTAAAGCACCATATAAACAAACATAACAACAACAACATTATTTAAATTGGCATTAAATTATGAGCAACTGTAAAAACCATTTAGCAGCTACTCTGAAAAATAATGTAAAAGCAGTTGCAAAAACATTGCAATTAAAAGCAGGGCTGCACCCTTTTAAAAAATCACAATTCATTCAGGTCTTGAAAGCTGGTGAGAATAGAGAAATTTCCCTTTTCCAAGGGAAGGGTCTTTTAGCAACTTGCTGAGGTCTATCCCCAGAAAGGAGGTTTGGAAATCACTGTGAAATTGCCCAAACTTGGACTCAGCTTGTTGGGACAGGATTGTTGTTGTTTTTTGTGTTGGAGGACCCAACATTTTCCATCACTTTCAATGACTCCTTTGAGGGGGGAAACAACCTGCTTAGGAATGAGTTGTCGTTGTTGTTGTTGTTTTGTGCCTTCAAGTCATTTCCGACATATGGCGGCCCTAAGGCACCTCTATCATGGGGTTTTCAAGGGTTGTTCAGAGGTGGTTTGCCATTGCTTTCTCCTGAGGCTGAGAGAGTGTGACTCACCCAAGGTCACCCAGTGGGTTTCCAGAGCTGATCCAGGATTGATGGGAAAATGGAATAACATCTGAAAAGTATCTGTCAAAGGTGCTCCTTAAAGTGCCATTAAAAAGAAAAGTTTAAATATAGGTCCAAAACACACTGCAGAAATAATCCAGTTTGAGACCACTTTAACTGCCCTGGCTCAGTGCTAGGGAATCCTGGGAATTTTAGATCATTGTGGCACCAGAGCTTTCTGACAGAGAAGGCTCAATGTCTCACAAAACTACAATTCCCAGGATTCCCTAGCATTGAGCCAGGGCAGTTAAAGCGGTCTCAAACTGGATTATTTCTGCAAATGGTTTTGGACCCTATATATACACTGTTACTCATTCTGACACTAAAGTAACTTTGCTCCTATTTGTTCCGAATTGCTTTTGAAATGTAACATCATTATACCCAGGTTACCAAGAAAAGAATAGCTAGCCTAAAGGTAATTGCCTCAGCAGTGATGGTCTTGCAGGTGAGCAATGCCTTTGCCCACCTGAGTTCTTTCTGGAAGCTGGCTTTTTAACGGCTTTTTAACACAGAGAGACATGTACAGAAGAAAACTGGCAGACTAGACTAACGCCAACCAACAAAAGGTTAACGCCAACCTTTTGATGCCTGCTTTCCTCTGCTGCTTGTGATGCCACTTCTTGGGAGTCTTTCCTGGGCAAGGGGTGCCTGTTTGGAGGACCTCCAGGTAAGTCCTGGAGGATGGATGGATGGGTGGGTAGGCACACAAGGACACACACACACACACACACACACACCAGCCCCTCCTCAAGAGGAGACACAGTTCATGGCTGTCATCCTTCCAAGGGAGCTCTGCCCATCCTGGATGATGGGTTGCCAAGCGGCATCAATGTCTAGCCATCCCAAATGCCTGGGGCCTGGCACAGCGGTGCCACCTGGTGACCTTGTCACTCCAGCCAAGAGCCATCATTGTGCGGAGGCTCTGATGGAGGAGGACAGGCTGTGCCAGGTGACCACCGGCTCCTCCACGGGCACCCTCTTCCATCCTCCTTTCTGGTGCCCATTGAGGAAGGGCAGGTGCCAGAGGTCTGGGGTGGCCCTTGCAGCCTCTCCAAGCTGGACAGCCCAGAGGCCACCAGTCCTCTGTCCTTGCCATGGCAGGTAGCCCTGTTGGGTAAGAAACGGCACACAGAGGCATACTAGAATAAGTTTACTTGGAGGAAGCAAACAACAAACATAGCAGAGAGGACATAACACAACATCTAGGAAGGCACAAGGAAAAATCCTCTCCAAACACACACACTTCCTGCTCCAGTATTTACAGACTGCTCAGTTACCTACATTACAGCCACCTGGCCTTTCTCAATTAGGCAAGGCTATGCAAAAGTAGATACAAGAACATTTGTTGCAGGTGTTCTCATGCTAGCCATTGGCAACACAGCAACAACTGTATCACATCACAAACCTTTGTTGGTCACAAAAGGACTATGCATCCCAGCATACCTTGACAAACCCTGTGCCCTTTCTCCTTCACCTTGCCCCAGCTGGCCTCTACAGTCCAGCCCCACTTCCCGGCCATGAGCAGAGAGCCACGGGTGGACATTTGGAGGTCACCCCAACCCCTCTCCCCCCACAGAGGTCATGCAAACGATCCTAGCCAGCCCCACATTGTCTGCAGGGAAAGCCCTGATAACATCAGCCATTTTGTCTTATCAGAGATTCCATCTTATCCCCCCATTATCAGGGATGCCTTCAGCATGGCCAAAATAGTTCATTGTCTCGTGCAGAATGATAAGCCTATTGATTAGTTCCAGCTAGAGCAGACCCACCGAATCAATGGGATTTCCCTCTGGGCTGATGAGCAGCCCCTCCACATTTAATTCCCTGGGTCTCCTCCAGTTGGGGCTGACCCAGAGGATCCAGGCTGCAGAACTGGGGAGGGCACGCACCTGACGTATTTATTTAGGGCCTTTGCAGACTGCCAGAAATAGTGCAAATTGAGTCCACTTTAAGGGTTAGGGTTAGTGCTAGGGAATCATGGGAATTGGTTTTTTTTTCTGAGACATTGAGCCTTCTCTGTCAGAGAGCTCTGGGGCCACAATAAAATACAGTTCCCATGATTCCCTAGCACTAACCCTAACCCTTAAAGTGGACTCAATTTGCACTATTTCTAGCAGTCTGCAAAGGCCCTAAGTCTCTTATCTAATTGGTATGTTGCACGTTGTGTGCCTTCAAGTCATTTCTGACTTATGGAAACCTTAAGGCAGTGAACCTATTATGGTTTACATCTCAAAGGATGGCAATGGCAAACCCCCTCTGAAGAAACCTTGCCCATAAAACCCCATGATAAGTTTGCCTTAGGATCACCATAAGTTGGAAACGACTTGAAGGCACACAACAACATATAAAATGTGTGTGAGTGTGTATCAAGGTTTGCTTTTTTGAATTTATATAGCAATAGCAGCTTTATTTATATACTGCTTCATACCGCGCTGTGCAGTTTCTAAGCAGTTTACAACTGTAAGCTAATTGCCCCCAACAATCTGGGGATTCATTTTAGGGACCTTGGAAGGATGCAAGCATGAGTCTAGCCTGAGCCCTGGCTGGAATTGAACTCGCAACCTTGTGGTTTGTGAGTGAGTGGCTGCAGGAGAGGCATTGAACCACTGCGCCACCAGGGCTCCTATATATTTAAAAAATAGCTCCAAGCCATGGATGGTTGAATCTGTGGATAAGGAATCCGTGGATACAGAGGGTCAAATGTATATTGAATTCCTGTATCTGTACATGAGCCTTAAGAGGCTCCAATGTGGGGGTCTGGCTGCCTCCCATACCTGCCCCCTTTTTGCCCCCCCCCCCCAGTACCAAAAGGACCAGTATTTCCCCCATCCCTTCCAAGCAACCAGCAGCAGCTGCCCCCTTTGTATTTCTGCCTGCCAAAGCATCCTCTGCCTCACTGGCTGGGCACCAAAAGACCTTGGCTGGGCTGTCCGAATTCGGCCCGGGATGGGGAGCTTTCTGGCCCTCTAAAGAGGAAGGAGCAGCTGTCTGGGGAGCATCTTGGCCCTGGGACTGAAGGAGAAGCAAGCAAGCAAGAAGATTGCACCGGAAGCAGCAAAAGCCCATTGTGCATGCGGACGGAAGGTCTCTGCCAAATTGTGGCTCTCGCATCCTCTGCAGCTGGAGGCAGAACGGTCCAAATATGACGCTCAACACCTGTAGCCTCTGAGGGTTTCTGGATGCCTTGAGGCAGGTATTAAAATGAGAAGGGCCAAAACTGGGGGCTTCCAATGAATTCCAGAAGCAAAAAGGAACCCCTGCTCAGGATGTTGAAAAGAGGGTCCTTTATTAGCTAAAAAGCCCAACACAGTTCACCTGGTGGATATTCTTAAGGCCTTCTTTGCTTAACATCGAAACAGTAGATATTTCTGAGCCAGGAACCGTTTTCTGGCTGGTTCTCATTCTGCCAGGAAATGCTTTTGGAGTTCCTGGCGCAGACGTTTCTGCAGCCTTGATTTTGAGTGAGGAAGGCCTTAAAAGAGCAACCGCAGGCCAAAAGGCAGCAGGCTTTTAGCTCATGAAAGACCCTCTTTCCAGAGTCCAGAAGTGTGTCCCTTTTCTCTCCAGCAGGCCAGGCCTGAAAGGGCCCACTTGCCTGCCAAGTGGATGCTGGGCATTCCGTGGATGCTGGGCATTCCTTGGATGCTGGGCATTCCTTGGATGGTGACCTCACCAAATGCTGCCGGGCAACTGCAGAATGCCAGTTCTGTTTGGGAACCCGGCAAGTTGAGCTGACTCTGGTCAGGAGGGATGGATGCCACGGGCAAGCCCCACCGCGTCCCTCCAGCGATGGGCATCTATGCCGAGAAGCACAACATCTTCCAACTCATGCAGAACATGACGGAAGCTCTCCTCATTTACCAGCCTCCGGATCCCATCGATTTCATGATTGAGCACTTGAAGAAGGACAATGACGAGGTGCCCTCCGTCTTTGTCCTGGGGCCGCCAGCCTCGGGGAAGACCACCATTGCCCGCTGGCTCTGCAAGCACCTCAGTGCCACCTACCTCTGCCCCCAGGATCTCCTGAAGAACAAACTCCTCCAGGGATCCCGGGAGGCTTTGGCCCACCACAAGCGCGAAGGGATGGTCCCCAATGATCTCTGGGCCTCCATGCTGGAGGAGCGCTTGGGCGACGTGGACTGCGTGAAGCTCGGCTGGGTCCTGGACGGGTTTCCCGAGACGCGGAAGCAGGCCCTGCTGCTCCAGTCGGTGGGCATCGCTCCCCGGCACGTGGTGATCCTGCGGGCCCCAGACACGGTGCTGGTGGAGAGGAACCTGGGCAAGCTGGTGGACCCACTCACCCAGGAGGTCTACCACACCACCTTTGACTGGCCCATTGATTTCACGGTCCAGAAGCGTCTGGTGCGGCCCGATGGCATCTCAGCCCCGGCCACCGCCCGGCGCCTGCTGGAGAGCCACCGGAACATCCCAGGCATCCTCCAGACCTACCCGAAGAACCACAAGGTCATCAACGCTGACCAGCCATGTGCTGACGTCTTCGCCCAGGCCCTGAAGTTCGTCCAGAGCCGGCTCCACTCGGAGGCCCCCTTCACCCCCCGGGTCCTGCTCCTGGGACCGCCGGGCAGTGGGAAGAGCCTTCAGGCAGCCCTGCTGGCCCAGAAGTACAGGCTGGTCAACGTCTCCTTTGGGGACCTTCTGCGAGAGCAGGTGGCGGCCCGGACAACCTTGGGCGAACTCATCAAGCCCTTCTTTGGGAGCGGCTACCCAGTGAGTGACAGCATCGCCCTCCGGGTGCTCACAGACCGCCTGGGCCAGCCAGACTGCTTGACCCGTGGCTGGGTGGTCCACGGCTTCCCCCGTGACGTGGACCAGGCCAACCTGATGAAGCATAAGGGCTTTGAGCCCAACCGGGTCTTCTTCCTCAACCTGCCCACTGACGTGGCCATGCAGCGCCTCTGCCAGCGGGCCATAGACCCTGCCACGGGGGAGCGCTACCACACGGTCTTCAAGCCGCCCACGGACGATGAGGTCCACAGCCGGCTGCGCCGGAACCCCCGGGACGCCCCGTCACGCATAGAGAGGAAGGCCGAGGTCTACGGCCGGCAGGTGGTTGACCTGGAGGAGTACTACGAGAAGGCCATCTTCATCAACGCCGACCAGGACCCCTACACCATCTTTGAGTACATCGAGAGCTGCCTGGTCAAGCCCCTGCCGATCACCCAGTCCAGGTTCCAATTTGCTGCCAGCCCTGATGGACACCTGTGACAGAGGCCAGGGTGGACACACAGAGGTGGCTGGTCAGTGTGGCCCATCTCCATGAGTCACCAAATCCACTGCATTCAGGAGGCATTAACACCTACACATCTCTTTGCAAGGGCACAGTTAATGCTTTTGCAGGCCTGAGCGTCATGCGTCCCTCCATTAAACAATGGGCCGTGAAGGTTTCCCATGGCTCTGTGTTGCCATGGGGCACATGGGTGGCAGTTTCCCCCAAGAAATAGTGCTGAAGAGGGAGGGAGGGGGCAGTTAGGGGGGGCGACAAGTTTTTAATTAAAACATGGCAGTTGCTGTTTTCTTCTTCAAATGGGCTGCTCTGTTTTCCTGGACTCTGGCATCTCACAAGTGGCTCACATTTGGGGGCTCAGGCTGGGATGAGGGCAGACTGGTTCCTTGGGGGAGAAGGGGGAAGAGGTGCTCTGCACTTGCTCAGAGGAACTGCCATCTTCAGGATGGCTTCCCTTGATCTACCCTTGCACTGGCCTCACCATAGAAAAGAAGTGCTGGGACTTCCCTGAATAATCCTCCTCCTCCTCCTCCTCCTTTGTATTTCCTTATCCAAAGTGGCTTACAAAAATTACAAGAAATATATACAGTTGGCCCTCCGTAAACACAGATTCTCCCTCTACAAATTCCACCATCCACCATGGCTAAAAAATGTCACACACACACACACCCCAAAAAAATTCCAAAAAGCAAACCTTGATTTTGCCATTTTATATGAGCCAGTGTGGTGTAGTGGTTTGAGTGTTGAAGACAAAACCATTAAAAATATATGCATCTGGGGAGGTAGGCTGAAGTCTAGGAAAGCTCATGCTGCCAAACTTCTTTATTTCACTTAGTCTCAAGATGCTACAAGATCTCTTTACGTCTCTGATTCTACAAACTAACACGGCTATATCTTTGAACTCTGCCACTATGGGAAGCATTCAAAAGACAAAAGCTAAAAGCTCAATAGAGCAGAACAGAATTCCACAGGCCGTTCCAAAAGCAAGTTGGAACAGAAACATTTTCGCTTCAATGCAGTGCAAAAGGTGCTATATTTGGGGATGGAGTGCCAAAGCCTGGGAGCAGCCACCAAGAGGGTCCCATCTCCACCTTCTCTCCGGATGCGCTTGCGAAGATGGTGGTGGTCCTGAATGGCCAGCCGGCCTCTTCCAGGACCCCCATCCTTGGCAGCCTCCCCAGAGGACTTGGGCTCCTGGATGTGGGCAGAGCCGTGCAGGACTGGGCCTGCCTCTTTCTCTGAGGGGTTCTTTGGGGTCCTTCTGCGTCCAGCAAAGGAGATAAAGGGGTTTGTTTTTCCCTATGGGGGGGAAGAGTTGATCAAGAGAAAACCTGACCCACAGAGGTTTTTCAAAGGGAGAGAGATTTGAGTGTTGGACTACGACTCTAGGGACCAGGGTTCAAATCCCAGCTCAGCCATGCAAACCCACTAGCTGACCATGGGCACCTCACACTCTCTCAGCCTCAGGAAGGCAACAGCAAACCTCCTCTGAACAAATCATGCCAAGAAAAGCCCATAATAGGTCTCCTTAGGGACACCATAAGTGCAAAATGACTTGAAGGCACAGAACAGCAACAAATACTGGTATCAGGTGCCAGAAGTGGTGGGAATTCATACAATCTAGGGATGGAAGGGCTCCCTAGTGGTCATCATAGAGTCCAGCCCTCAATGGCCAGTACAGGAAACCCACCTCTGAAGTACCCCTGCCAACCTCTGTTTAAAGACCTCCAGTGAAAGAGAGTCCCATGCAAAGTCCTGGGATAAGGGAGGGGGGTCCTCTACTTTCCAGTAGTAAATCTTGGGGGGGACGGACGGTAGAGAGGATCATCCTACAAAAGGTCACAGGTGCAGGCAGAGTTCTCTTCAAGGGGGCAGCTGTGTCTCCCTTGCCCCCATTGAGGCCAGTTGGGGTGGCTCTGGGCTGTTGGGCTGCAAAATTGGGAGGGTTGATCAAATATCGGGGGGGGGGGGCGGGGGGGAGAGAGAAGCAACCATGCTCCCTTCCTCTTTTCTCCTGAAATGAAAGGGGTGTTTGCTCACTCTCCCAGCCCCTTTGAATCCCTGTGTATCCTCTGGAGGGGCCTTGGGACTCTGCAAACAGCCCCGGGGGGGGGGGGGCAGCCCCATTGAGCCTCCTCCTCCGGCCAAGGCTGACCTTGTCTCAGCTGGGCTGAAAAAGACTGGATTGCAAGAGACCTTGTGCAAACCCTTGCAGGGGATCCCAGGGCCATTCTGCTTTGGGCCCAGGCCAAAAAAAGGGGTGGAAGTGGAGTAGCTTTGCAGGCTGGGAGGGTTTTCTTCCTCCCCCAAAGAGACCTTGCTTTCCCCATTGGAGCTCCCTGGAGACAAGAAATCATGGCTCTTCTTTCTTTTGCTTGCTCAGTGTCCATGGGAGGTTTTCTTTAAATGCAAATCCACATGGGCCCTTCCAGAGCAAAGGCTAACCAAGAAGAAAAGAAAAGCTGCTGGGAAACATGTCCACTTAGCAGGACTTTAGAAAGCGGGGAGAAGCTAAGATGAGTAAACTCAGGTTGCTGCGCTTTGGCCGAAACTCATTAGAAAAGATGATAATGCTCAGGGTGACCAGATCTCCCAACTATAAAAGAGGACAAGGCACCTTCAAATGTCAAGCATTACAAAATAATAGCTAGAAACACTAATATAAATATAAATGCATGCTCTCTTAGTGGTGCTCAAAGTGGAGGACAATTTGGAATTCCTCCTGGACAGAAGGCTGGAATGTAGGACAGGTCCTGGAAAAGGGGACCTCTGGTCACCCTGATAATGCTGGGGAAAGTGGAAGCAGAAAAAGAGGAAGGCCACAGAGAGCAGATGGACTAAATCCAGGAAGCAAAAGCAAAGCAGCTTCATTTATATACCGCTTCATATCACGCTATGGGATGTCTAAGCGGTTTACAACTGTGAGCTGATTGCCCCCCAACAAGCTGGGTACTCATTTTAGGGACCTCGGAAGGATGTAGGCCTGAGTCGAGCCTCAGCCCTGGCTGGTATTGAACTCGCAACCTTGTGGTCTATGAGTGAGTGGCTGCAGTACAGGCATTGAACCACTGCGCCACCAGGGCTGCTGCCTTGAGTTTGCAAGACCTGAGCTGTTAAGGTCTGTTATTCAGGGGGTCACTGGACATAACAGTTTCCTCTGGGCAGACCATGAGAAGACAAATTGGAAATGATGAGAATGCCCAGTAAGGTGGAAAGTTGATGACCAGTGGTTTTTGAGGTCCCTTATTCAAAGAATCACCAATTTTCCAGCAACTGAGAACAAATGTGAGTGTACGCTTTCCCACTCAACATGATGCCTATTCAGGACTCCCCAGCTGAATATTTGGAGTCTAAAGATGAAGTAAGCTTTCCAGTAGCTAACATCTGGAAATTCAGCCAGGGCTGCTGCTGCTGCTGCTGCTGCTGCTGTTTCCAAAAAACAAAGGTCAGGGGAGGGGCTGCTCATTGCATCCCTTCTGTCGGGGGGGGGGGTGCATGGATGGGGCCCTTGCTCTCAGGGAAAAGCACCCCATCCAAATGCAGGAAGATCTATCCAACTCAGTTCTATCTGAAGATCTATCGGTTCTTGTTGTTTCCAGCTGCCAGCCCTCTGAAGGAAAGACCTCTGAGAGACCTACCAGTCATCCACAGCCCTGCTCAGGTCTTGCAAAGTCAGGGCAGCCACCAGGCCGTTCTCAACAAACTCAGTGCACTTATTCTGCAGCCTCTCTCTTTTCCTGCTGCCTTCCACTTTAACTAGCTCTCTGGAAACCAGGGTTTGAATCCTAGCTTGGCCATGTAAACCCAGTAGGTGACCCTGGGCAAGCCACAGTCTCTCAGCCTCAAGAGGATGGCAATGACAAGCCCCCTCTGAAGAAACTTGTCAAAGAAACCCCATTATAAGTTTGCCACCATAAATGACTCGAAGGCACACAACAACAACAAATGGTCTTTTCCAGTGAGCAATGTCATCTCATGATGTGTCCAAAAAGTATGACAGCCTCAGTTGGGTCATTTGGGCTTCGAGGGAGAGTTCAGGCTTGATTCTGTCCAAACCCCGAGACACGAGGGGAGCAAGCAGCAGGTGGGAGATGACACCCCTCGTGTCGTCCCCATTGCCCCCCAACCAGGAAAATTGTGCCCAGTGCATATATATCTGCAAGCTCCCTTCCTCTCTGTGTAGCCCCCTCAAATGTCCCCTCCCCGAGGGTGACCAGATGTCATAACCACAAAGTAGGACTAGGCACCACATCAGGAAGAATGTAGGACATTGCGAAATAAAAGCTAAAAACACTAATATCAGTATAAATTCATGTTTCTTAGTCATGCTCAAAATCAGGGGTAGGCAACCTTTCCCCTTTAAGGGCCGAGGGACTTCAGCTCCCAGAATCCCAGGAGCTATTGGCCAACATGGGACTATTGTCCAACATGGCTGAGGCTTCTGGGAGGTGAAGTCCCTTGGCCCTTAAAGGGGAAAGGTTGCCTAGCCCTGCTCAAAATGGAGGACATATTGGAATTCCTCCTGGAGAGAAGGAGGAAATGTAGGGCATGTCCTGGAAAAGGAGGGCGCCTGGTCACTGCCCTCTCCGCGCACCCACTTGGGTGGCCTGGGGAACTCCCTGCTCTTTGCTCCAGCCCTGGAGCGGGATTTCAGGAGGATTTGCCAGTGTTTGCTGTCTCCTTATCCGCTGCAGAAGAGGAGATAAGAAGAACAGCTCAGGACTGCTTGGCTGGATGTTAAGGCAACTTGGAGGAGGAGGAGGAGGAATTGGCGTGTGGTGGTCGTGGTGGGGCTAAAGGTCAGAGCAGCTTTTCTTTAGATGAGCCAAGACTGAAAACAAGAGCTTGGGAAATCACAATTACTTGGTCACTATTATTCTTGCAATTTTTGGAAGTCTCTACATTCCAGTTTCGTAGAAGTCGCTCATTAAATTAGCCCTTTGTTATTTAAGAGACTCCTGAATGGCCATGTGCCATCAAACAGGTCTGGCAGAGAAAAAGGGAAAGGGAGGAGACTCTCTTCATTCACCAGATAGCCGGCCCTTGCTCTACTGACCGCTCCCTCCTTCCCGCCAGAGCACTGGGAGAAAAGCCCTCTGAAGTGTCACCAAGTGCGGTCCTCCTACTCCCCGCACACCCCCAGTGACATCCCTAGACATATTGCAGTAATCCAAATGGATGTAGCCAAGGCATGTGTTACAATGGTGCCATTTTGCTTTAATTATCGGAGAACACACAGGCAAAGAGTCCTTTCAATTAATATTTTGAAAGCATCTGAAGATCAGAAAAAACATCGGCAAACAGGTGATAAAAACATGCAAAAGAGTGGGACTCCTGTGCTTTGGAGGTTGTTTGTTTGCGGACCCCACCATGGCAAGGGATCCCTGTTTCAGAGCTGAGGGTGGAGTTCCTTGGAGACATGGTTCGGATCCCTTTGTTTGCCCCTCTGGGTCGGTTCTTTCCCCATAGCCTTTGCATTGCTCCTGAGCTCTGCGCTTCTCTAAACTGTTCCCGATCCATCTGTCTACCATTAATTAATGTTGCCAGTGTTCCCCTCTTCTCTCCCCACAGGGCCAGAGTCCAGCAGCCTGGCTGCCTCCCCGGGGGGCGAGGGGGCTTTCGCGGCCCTCCCCGGATGCCTGCCTGACCGCCCTGAGGACTGTGGCTCCCCACTGCCCGAGCCTGTCCCACCCGCGCTCTCCTCGCTCCTCCCGCCAGCCGTCCCTCTCTTTGTGCCGCTGCATTCGGACTGGAACTCAGCCCAGGCGGAGTGGGGCCTGGCCTGGGAGGCCCACATCTATGGGGCCGGCTCCCTCTTTGCTCTGCTGGCCCTCCTCTCACTGCTGGGCCTGCTGGCCTTGCCCTGCCGCTGTCCGGTCAGCTGCAAGCTCCTGACCCTGCTCCATCTGCTCCTGGCCAGTGCGGGTGGAGCACGGGCCCTTCTCCTCTTTGGCGATGCCTGGGGCCAACTGGAGCTCTTGCCAGACTTTGCCGTTCGGCTGCTGCATGACCTGGCCCTACCTTGCCTGACCTCAGCCCTGGCTGTGGCCTTCCTCTTGCTGGCTCTCCGCTCCCGGGCCAAGGGCTCCACACGCGCTTCTGGACTCCAGCACCCATGTCTGCTGGCCCTCCTGGTGCTGCTCCACTTCTCTGTGGCCACGGGGGCTGCCTTGGCAGCTGACCTCCTGAACCAGCTGCCTTTCCTTCTCCTGGCCTCTCGGGGCCTCTTCGCCCTCCTTTCTGCCCTCCTCTCCTCCTCCTTGCTTGTCTTCTACTGCCTGGCAAGAGTGGACACTGCAGGGCAAGTCTACGACCTCAAGACCACTGCCACCCCCACCTGCCGCTGCCCCTTTGGAGATGCCCAGCGGTGGAGACGGGCAGCCCGGGCGGCTTTGTCAGCTGCCTGCTTCGGGCTGCTGAGCGCCAGCCTGCACACCTACGCCCTCCTGCACGCTCTGGGCTACGGTATGAGCCCCGAGCTCTTTGGCCCCTGGCCCTGGTGGGCCCTCCAGCTGGCCTGCCGGCTCTGTGAGGCTGGGATGGGGCTGCCCCTGGCCTGCCTGGGCCTCTGCCCGCTCTTCTGCCCGCCCTCCGAGTCCTGGTGCCAGTGCTGCAGAGGGCTCCTCAGCTTGACCCCAGAGCATAGCAGGGCCTCCACTGCGAAGTCTCAGCTTCTGTCCAACAACTTCCAGTGGGCCCTCTCCCAGCACAGTGAGAAGTTGGTCATCTGTGACACCATCGCCCGTAGTGAGTCTGACTACCTCCCACTGTACGCCATCCCCGAAGCGGAAGTCTGGCCTGCCACAGATGGTGCCACCCCAGATGCCAGTGACCCCACGGCTGACTTCCGCCCACCCTCGCCCATTGACCTCCGGCGCAGCATTGACGAAGCCTTGTGCAGCGAAGGGTTCTTCCAAGAGGGGGGTCCCCTCTACACCCCCAGCACCTTCTCCTCCCTCAGCCTGGCCAGGGAGCCCTCGGTGGGGAGCAGCCTGTCGCGGGCAGCCTCCTGTGTGGAGTTGGTCCCTGTCCCGTCCCAGGCAGCTGACGAGGGGGAGGCCTCCCTGGAGACCAGCGTCCCCAACACTACCCTTTCCTCCCCAGGGCCCTGGAGGGCAGGCAGTGCACCCACCACCACCACCAGCAGCACCAACAGCAGCGCCACCTGCTCTCCATGCAAATGCTCCACAGAGGACTCGTCCTTGGCACTCTGCACCAGCCCTGGACAAAGCAGTGCTTCTGGCATGCCCACTCTCTCAGAGAGCCCCCTTCGCTCCCCTCCGCCCCCAGGCCGCCAGTACTGGGTGCTGACCCCCGTCTCCCAGGAGTCCCTGGCCTCCGTGGGGCAGCCTGGGGCGGACACGGCCCTCCTGCAGAAGGAGTTCATGGACGTGTGCCGGCAGATTGACACACTCAGCGTCAGCAGTGAGACCATTGACTTGTAGCCCCGTGGCCCCCCAGGGTCCCTTGTGGAGGGTCCCCTTCCTCCCAGCTCCCTTCCAGGCATGTGCAATCTTGACTTCCAGAGGGGTAGGAGCTGCTGTCCCAGCCCCATAGGGAACTGCTTGCCCCTGGGCCTCCATCACTAGCCCGATGAAGGGTGCAGGGTGCCCACTGTCCTTTTATAGGGTTGTGGGGTTCTGTTTTTTGGTGGGCTTGTGAGGAGTGTGCTGGCAAAGAAGACCATAGAATCACAGGGTTGGAAGGGACACCAAAGGCCATCAGTTTCAACCCCCTGCCAAGCAGGAAGAGAGAGCTTAAGCACTCCTGAGAGATGGCCATGATCTGAGTTCTGCTTAAAGGCCCCCAGGTGCCTGGTCTGCCCTGAAGTAAGGGCGCTCCGGTGGCTGTGGGGCAATACCAGGGCCAATACGCACAGCCCCACTCTTCCTGCCCTTACATTTGCTCTCCCTCCCTCAGGTCCGTCATTATGGTCTCTGTTGTGGTAGAAGAAAGGGGTCACCCCATCCTTCCCCCAGAGCCCACCCTGCTGGCACCTCCTCCATCTTTGACCTTTTCTTCGGCGGGGGCTTACCTTGCAGAAAGATTCCTCATTTAGTAGCAACGAAAGAGACCTTGACCGTGTTCTGTGTTGTCGAATCCAAAGGAAAGGAAGGTGGTGCGTGGATCCCCCTTTTCCCCCAAGCTAGGGCTGGGGGGCGGGGGGCAGGACAGGACTTTGCACCCTTAAATTATCAATAAAAGGATTTTATGGAGAGTGGCGTCTGGGTGTTGTATTTTGGGGAGGCTCTGTGAAGGACTGGGGGGGCTTAACACTAGGGCGAGCCCTCCTTTTCTGAAAAAGAAGCCCCTTTTTGCAAGAATGGAAAGGGGAGTGGATGGCAGAAGCAGCACCAGCCAGAACAATTGGCCCAATCCTATGGTCAGTGTCATATACAGGAACCCCTTAGTTCAGAAATCCAGGCTTTGGTAGTGAAAACCCAGACCCTCTTTATTCAGAAACTGCAAATGTTCTCCATAGACTTATGTTTTCAGAACAAACCAGCAAGCACTAGCAAAGCACAGTTTTATGCATACAGAGGAGCCCCCTTTCTTCTCTCACTCCAGATGTTCTCATGAGGCTGACCTTGGATCTTCCCCGGCTGGCTTCCCAGCTGCTTGTTAACCACAAAAGAATATCACCCACAGGTTTAGCAGGTAACATTTCACACATGTCCCATCATTTAATGGCAGTACTACATAAGACATTGTAGGCAAGCAAATAACAAGTCAGAGAAGCTACACTCCAAACCATGGCAGGCTGGGAAATTCCATTAATGGCAATGGTAATCCTAATGATTTGGAATACATTAGGGACTTTATGCTTATAAAGGGCTAGAAAAGTGGAATTTTAACAGGACAGTAGTCTGGTACTTCTTGCATGACGTTGTGTCCATCCTGCTGCTGCCTTGCATTCCTTTTGTTACGGTTCTGTACCTTTTCATTGACAGGCAAAACCCGTCAATAGGCTCCCAACTGGTGCTATTCCATGACTGCCTTTGTGGAATCGGTCCCTTCCACTTGCAGTTCCACTTCTCAGGCAGCCAGATGGTGAGAATGGCCCTGATTCTGCTTTTCTCTGCCTCTCTCCTCTCACCTTTACAGCGATCACAGCCACCTTCCTAAAGCTGGCTGCTGTGTGCGCATTCAGGAAAGTGTTGGATGCAATTGCTTCTTCCTTCCCTTCTTCCAAAAGATAGAATTTGTCTGTGTCACATGGACTTGGATCGTCCGAACACTCTTGTGGGGAAAAGTCTGTTAAGAAATTATGCCAAACCAATATAACTAGTGCGATTGTGGCAGGACGGCAGGTAGGTGTGATGAAGTCCTTGGTCCTGACTAGAGAAAGCCATTGGAGCTGTGGGTTTTACCAAGGTGTTGTCTCACCATTCAGCATGGACCCCATGGGTCTACTCAAGGTGGGCCTCACCTGCAGGACCTCAGGCAGTGAAGATGGCATCATGGCATCCAGTTGGTGAATTACACAAATGTTAAGTCCAACTTACATGTGTGCATGTGCCGTCAAGTCACCATTCAACTTAGGGTGACCCTATGGATTTCAGAGGATTTTCCTAGGGAAGGAATCCTCAGAGGTGATTTTGCCAGTTCCTTCCTCTTAAATAGAGCTGACAGGCAACTTGAAAGTGCATACCTACACACCTGGTATTCCTTGGCCGTCTCCCATTCAAGTACTAACCAGGGCTGACCCTGCTTAGCTTTCAAGATCAGATGGGATCTGGTGCCTTTAGGGTGTTTAGGCTTTGTGTTATAATGTGTGTGTGTGTGCGTGCATGCACATGGCTATCTTCAAGTTGGCTGTTGACTTACGGTGACCCCATTAAATTCTTATATGGTTTTCTCAGGCAATGAATCCTCAGAGGCAGTTTTGTCAGTTCCCTTCCTCTGAAATAGGGCACCTGGCACTCCTTGGCAGTCTCCATCCAACAACTAACCAGGGCTGACCTGCTTAGCTTCCAAGATCAGGTGTGTGTGTGTGTGTGTGCACGCGTACCTTCAAGTCACCTGTTGACCTAAGGTGATCCCATGATGAATGTCACAGGGTTTTCTTAGGCAAGGAATCCCCAGAGGTAGTTTTGCCAGTTATTTCCTTTGAAATGTAGCCTCCAGCATCTGGTGTTTGTTGGCAGTCTCCCATCCAAGTACTAACTAGGAATGACCCTGCTTAGCTTCCAAGATCAGAGGAATCTGGTGCCAATAAGCCTAAGTGATATCTGCATACATCCTATTGCTATTTTCTTGTGGTAGCGGTTGCAATTCTCTGCCAACCACAGAACAACAAAACCCTTTCCCCAAACCCACCTTTTAGCTTCGGCTGCTTATTTTCTCTCCGATGGAGAGCTGGGGAGGGGGAGTGGAGAAGCCCCCAGTTTGGGACTTTATCCCACCAGAATTGGCATAATTTCTCATCACACTTTCCCCTGTGATAAGCTTTGACAATCTATGGCTGCATGATCTGTTTTTTGCACTGAAAAATGCCGCATTCTGGAAGGGAGAGTGGGAACAATACCTGTGGCCAAATAACATCAGAATGTGGTCAAAATCATCAAAGTTATAAATGAAGAAGGACAGACAAATGCGGAGAGGCCGTAGTTGTTTGCTTTTGCCCAAGTCAACTGGGAAAGGCAAGATTCTGACCCTTCCTCTCCTCTCCCTCCTTAAATGAGTTAACTGCATGCAAACAACTTTTGCATTTTGAACTACTTGCAGCAATTGCAGTAAGCTGAGGACAAAGGGGGAAAGTGGGAGAAGGAAGGAACAGGAACATTTTTAAAGCAGCTGGGAGGATTAATTTGGACTCTCCCTGCCAAAACAGGACAGCTAGAGGGTATGTTAAAGAGTTCATTTAAAAGCCAAACTGCTGAGTGTCCCAAAATATGCCCTAAAACCTTTTTCTCCCTCCTCCTCCTTGCTGTTAGTGGCTTCACGGTCTCCCAGGTGTTACTGATTACCTTTTGGGCCATCAGTGAATTGAATCCTTTCCAAGACCTCAGGTGTTGGTGAGGTATCCCAGGGTTATGTCATGCTGTTGTTGTTACCTGATACGTTTTTTTCATTGTTGTTGCCGTGTGCCTTCAACTCATTTCCATCTTAGGGCGAGCCTAAGGCAACCCTATAATGGGGTTTTCTTGGCAAGATTTGATTTGCCATTGTCTTCCCCTAAGGCTAAGAGTAGGGGTAGGCAACCTTTCTTTCCCCTTTAAGGGCCGAGGGACTTCAGCTCCCAGAAGCCTCAGCCATGTTGGCCTATAATAGTCCCATGTTGGCCAATAGCTCCTGGGATTCTGGGAGCTGAAGTCCCTCGGCCCTTAAAGGGGAAAGGTTGCCTACCCCTGGCTAAGAGAGTGTGACCTGCTCAAGGTCACCCAGTGGGCTTCTGTGGCCAAGCTGGGAATTGAACCCTGGTCTCCGGAGTCGTCATCCAACGCTCAAGCCACGACACCAGGCTGGCTCTCTTACTTAATGTTTTCATTCTAACCATTTAATCTGAAAATGGACAGAGCACACCGATTGTGCATGTAGGTCAGGGGTAGGCAACCTTTCCCCTTTAAGGGCCAAGGGACTTCAGCTCCCAGAAACCTCAGCCATGTTGGCCAATAGTCCCATGTTGGCCAATAGCTCCTGGGATTCTGGGAGCTGAAGTCCCTCGGCCCTTAAAGGGGAAAGGTTGCCTATCCCTGCTCCAGGGTCTAGTCCAGGGGTAGGCAACCTTTCCCCTTTAAGGGCCGAGGGACTTCAGCTCCCAGAAGCCTCAGCCATGTTGGCCAATAGTCCCATGTTGGCCAATAGCTCCTGGGATTCTGGGAGCTGAAGTCCCTCAGCCCTTAAAGGGGAAAGGTTGCCTACCCCTGATGTAGGTCCTTGGCAGGGCCAGCTTGCAAGATTCTCCCTTTCTGTGCAGTTCTGAAAATGCTCCTGGCCACCCTCCATGTCTCCCTTCCTCTCTTCCCCCTTTTCTCTCTGGCCTCCTCTTGCCATTCAGCTGCATTGAACCTGAAACCTGCCAATTCTCCAAATTCTCTTAAAACCTGAATCAGTTTTGTAATGCTAGTGATCAGATCTTCTAGGAATATCACTAGATCATCTGCAAAAACTCAAAGCTTATATTCAAAACCTGGTATTGATAATCCATGTGCTGTTTCTTCTTTTCTAATTTTCCTGGTAAGAATTTCTAATATTGTTAAAAACAATTGCCATTCAGCTGCCTTCCTCTCCTTGGGGCTGGGCTGCTTCTCTGACCCACAGATCCCTTCCTCTGCAGACTGGCATTTCTCCTCTTCCACCACGACCGACCGCATTGCAATCGGTGATGGACTCCCATTGATTGATCAGGCTTTGCAGACCCAGTTTTCCACTCGGGTTGGATCTGGGGGAGAGGCTCTTTCCTCCAGGCAAAGTAGGAAACGAGGCTGTCCTCTCTCTGCCTCGGTGCACACATTAAACGGGGGCTGAGCAAAAGCACCCAAATCCTGGAGTCAAAACAACATGGCTAGGCATGGGAGGAAGAGGAAAGGAATGGGGCAGGACCTGAGAGAAAAAGGTGCTCTTGCAATTAGGGAGAGAGCACCTCTGAACATGTGAAGAGGGAGTTTTCTTAATGATGATCATGCTGATGATCCAGATCAGTTTGGAAGGGTTTGCCTTGTGATATTGAGCTCGGCCTGCAAATGCTTTATGCCATAATAAAAGTGATTGCTTTTCAGGTGCCATCCTGCGGTGCAGTTCTGCCAGGCATGCCAAGGGCTTGATTTATGACAAGCGGCACCTGCTGACGTTCCCTCTCCTGCCTCACCATTAAAGGCAGAGGAGCCCTCTCTAGTCTGCATTCTGGCAACCCTCATAGGTGCATCATTCATCCAGCCAGGCAACTCCCATGCGCACTTTGTCCGAGGGATGTTCAAGCATGGCTTATGCTTTTGCACGGCCACCTTCTTCCACAAGTGCCTTTTCAGTTTTTGTAATGGGATGCAGTGGCTGAAGTGGTTAAGACGTTGACTCTGTTGATGCAAGATCGTCAGGTTGGCAGTTTGAGGTCCAGGTGCCGCACGATGGGGTGAGCTCCTGTCACTAGTCCCAGCTTCTGCCAACCTTGCAGTTCAAAAGCATGCAAATGCAGGTAGGTAAATAGGCAGCACTTCTCAGTGGGAAGGAAAACAGTGTTCTGTGCAATCATGCTGGCAATCGCAGGATCACAGAGCAGTCCTCGGACGACGCTGGCTCTTTGGCTTAGAAATGGAGATAGGCACCGTTCCCTATGGTTGGATGCAACTTGACAACCTTGTCAGCGGTGAATACCTTTACCTTTTTACTTTTTTTTTTTTAAAGCCCCACTGCTTTTTTAAAAAGGAAGAAACCAGAAGGAACTTTCTGCAGAACTTGGCTTTCAGTGCTCAATAGGTTGGTCCTATATAGACTCCCTGAAGCCCCCGCCACCTGGGTCAGCACCCCCAACCCCTGGCCATGCACCCCGTTCTCTCGCACACCAGCAGTGCCATGGCGTCCGCAGCCAGCCTTCCTCGGTGGTCAGAGGGCTCCTTTCCAAACTGGGCTTTCTTTCCGCTCCCTTTGGCCGCTGGGATTTTCTCGCCTGGCTGCTCCTGAAAGTGAGCATTCTGGATCTGGCGCCAAGGGGTTAGCCTGGCACAACAAGCCGGGCCTCGGAGGCCGGTCAGGAGCTCCAGCCAGAGCCAGGCCAGAACTGCAAAACCCCTCTGACCCTCATCCCCCCCCCCCACAGCAATTGGGAACAAGGAGAAGCCCAGAGAAAACCCCGGGAGCAGTTGAGCCAAAGAGACTAACTCTGCGGTGCTGTGCAGTGCTTGCCCCCATTTACCCCTCTGTGTCTGGATCCCTTGGCCAGCCTCACAGCCTTGCTTTGGTGGATTGAGGGATCCTTCTTCCTGGGCAGAAGCATGAGGGGGGATTTGTGGCATGGGCACCTTGGTTGCAGATTCGAATGGCGACACACTGCCCCGGAGGCATCCTGGCTTCCTCATGCTGAAGGAGGTCTCCTAATGCCTCTCTGCCTCCTCCTAAAATTGCTCACTATGGGAGTGGGAAAGGGCATGCCAAACCTGGAAAGTCAGGCCTAGTGATGCTGCAGAGGGATAGCATCTTAAAGCAGCATGGAAATGCAGAAATACACCTGAATTTCAACACAAAGAAATGTAAGGTACTGCAATTAGGCAGAAAAAATGAAATGCATAGATATAGGATGAGGGACAGTTGGCTTAACAAGACTACATGTGAAAGGGATCTAGGAGTCCTAGTAGACCACAAGTTGAACATGAGTCAACAGTGTGATGCTGCAGCTAAAAAGACTAATACGATTTTAAGCTGCATTAATAGAAGTATAGGGTCTAGATCAGCGGTCGGCAAACTACAGCCCGCGGGCCAAACCTGGCCCGTCGAGGCTTTGTAATCAGCCTGTGGCCGGCCCTGCTGGCGTTGGCGCCGCGGTGCGCATGCAATGCAGGACGCCATTTTGCATTCCAAAACGGTGCCTGCCATTGTGCGCATGCAAAATGGCGCCCGTGTTGTGAATGCATGTGCACTATGTGCGCGCGCACCTCCGGTGCCATTTCCCCCCCCCCTTCGGCCCGCCGACAATCGGGAGACAGCGGAACTGGCCTCACCCCCAAAAGGTATGCCGAGCCCTGGTCTAGATCAAGGGAAGTCATAGTGCCCCACTATTCTGCTTTGGTCAGGCCTCACCTGGAATAATTCTGTGTCCAGTTCTGGGCACCACAATTCAAAAAGGATGTGGAGAAACTGGAGCGTGTCCAAAGGAGGGCAACTAAAATGGTGAAGGGTCTGGAAACCATGAAGCCCTATGAGGAACGACTTAGGGAGCTGGGGATGTTTAGCCTGGAGAAGAGAAGGCTGAGAGGTGATATGATAGATAGCCCTGTTTAAGTATTTGAAGGGATGTCATATCGAGGAGGGAACAAGCTTGTTTTCTGCTGCTCCAGAGACTAGGACCCGAAACAATGGATTCAAGGTTCAGGAGAAGAGATTCTATCTGAACTTTAGGAAGAACTTCCTGAGAGTAAGAGCTGTTTAATGGTGGAAGACCCTGTTCCTTTGGAGTTTGGTGGAGTCTCCTTCTTTGGGTTTTTTTAAGCAGAGGCTGGATGCCCATCTGTCCCAGGGAGGCTTTTTGATGGTGTCTTCCTGCATGGCAGAATGGGGTTGGATTGGATGACCCTCGGGGTCTCTTCCAACTCTAGGATTCTACAATTCCTGCCGAAAGGAAGCTGTTTGAGGAGCAGTGGTGTCACCCCACTTAGGGTGTCCCCTGGTGCAGTCCTCACCCCCACACCTTCCAAGTGACACCAATGCTCACACGTGGGACACTGCGGGGGGCGGGGCGGGGGGGGGGGGAAACATGGAAGAAAACAGGGCTTTTCCAATGGCTTTTCAATAGGAGCCCTGGTACTGCAGCCACTCACTCACAGCGGCAAGGCTGTGAGTTCGATACCAGGCATGGGCTCCAGGGTCTACACAGCCTTCCATCCTTTTGTAGATCAGCTTCTTGGGGGCAATGTAAACCGCTTAGGGAGTGCTTATGTGCACTGATAAGCACTGATAAGAAATGCCCTTGCTACTGGTATAATAATGGCTGCTCCCAGACGCTGGGGCTCCCTCCTTTGCTATCCTTTTGTAGGCAAGGGAAGGCTTTGAAGGCTGGCTGCTCAGGGGGAAAGGACCTTTCAGGTGCCGAGGGATTATATTCTTTTTCTCCTTAATAGCCTTTCTTTTAACTACTTTTCATTTCATTAGTACAGTTGCCCCTCTATTCTCGTGGACTTGAAGTCCGGGGTTTTGAATATTCACGGAGGGACAACCTATGTTGAAATCAATGGGGTGCGCACCTGCGGGATTGCGCTCCATTCAAGCCTATGGGGCTGGAATATTGGCGAGTCTCCGTTTTCACGGGGGGAGAATGGGACGGATGGACCGGAACGGATCCTCCACGAAAGCGGAGGGCCAACTGTAGTTTATGTTTATTTTGCATGATGCAAACTTTTAGCAGGATCTGTTTCGGGTTGCATAAGGTGCCCTGAACCTGCGGAAGGAAAGGTGGAACAACAACCACAGCAACTCTTTTGCTTTGGGATCAGCTCTGCTGCCTCTAGTCTAAGGAACCCAAAAAGCTTTGCCCCCAACGAAAACTCTAGTCCACTCTCACAAAAGTTTTCTTCAGTCCAAAGATTTTGGTCATCTCAGACCTTCCAGCATTTCGCAGACGAAAACTGGCCAGATGTGGAGCCAAACCACTTCAGAGTGTGGTCAAGATGGCAGAAATTATTATTATTTTTTGTTCATTAAATTTTATTTCACGCATACAATAAAACAAACAAACACAAAAATAACAAAGACTCAAACAGACATAAACAGCAATTAAAACATTGACCTTCCTGTGCTTTGCATGCGAAGATCATTGATTCACATTATATAACACCAACAACTCTTAGGTTTTCTCCTAGTTTTCACATTTACTCACCATCTAAAGAATCTTAAATAACTTATCCTAATCTGAACACCCACAAGTTGACGACTAAACTTCTTAACACATCATAGATCAAATAATATGCAATATATAGTATATAATATATAATATATCAAGAAGATCTATATCAATTCAACACTAAGTTAAACTGTTACAGACCAAAAATAATGATACACCAATTTTTGTAACCTAATTTTTAAGGCTATACAGCCAATTGTTATTCAACTAACGCTATATATCCATTTTCACTGTCTCCAGCTTGAAAATAGGCAACCCAGGACTTCCACTCTTTATAAAAACCTGCTAAAGCCTTATTTTTTATTTTATTTTATTAAAAATGACAGCTTATCCATTTCATAGATGTCATATAATTTTAATTTCCATTCTTCCATCGTTGGAATTTCTTTTCATTTCCAATATTTCGCATATAAAATTCTAGCGGCAACTATTGCTAAAAAAATTATTTTGCCATCCGCCTTCTCTCGATTGTTGTCCTCTAAGATATTCAAAAGATACAGATTGGGGTATGGCAGAAATTATGAAGGAGGATGAGGAAAAAAGCTAGGAGAGGCTGCAGCAGTTTGTTTTTGCCTGAGCGCACTGGGAAGGAAGGGCAAGCTTCTCTCTCCTCCTCCGAGTTAACGGATGAGTGCAAACTACTTTTCCACTACGAATTCAGTTTGCAGCAATTGAAATAGGCTGAGGACAAGGGAGAAAGCGGGAGGACGAGGAGGGAGAAACCAGGACACAACTGACCAGGGCAGTTAAAGCGGTGTCAAACAAGATTATTTCTGCAGTGTAGACTGGGCCTTGGAGACTAGAAAAGGTGGGACTGTCTCTTCCAAATTGGGATTGTTGGAGATGATGGCATTGCAGTAATTTAAAAATTACGGTTGTTGATTTTGAAATATTATTTTAGACATCCAGAGAAAAGGGGCAGGCCAGGTAAGCACAGGAATGTCAACGCAGCAAACAGAAGAGTTCTGGATGTGAACGAGTTTTGAGATCTCTCTGCAATGCTAGAAATGTGACGACTGACGAAAAATGTATGTCGTTTGGGGGCAAATTTCTTTTTCTTTTCCCCTTGTATGCAGCTCCATCTCTGTCTGTGTCTGTCCCACCTTGCGGCTAGAAGCAGCACTTGACATGATTAAAAGCAAAGCGAAGAATAAAAGAACACCAGGCCATCACTTTAGAGAAGGGCTAGGCAACCTTTTTGAGCCGGGGACCGGGTTGCTGTCCCTCAGACAATTGGGGGGGGCCGAAGCACCAAAAATAAATAAATTATATATATTTAAAAAAATAAAAAATATTTAAAAATATGCATGCACACTCTCTCAGCCCCAGAAAAACCATGGCAACCCCCCTGTGGCGATTTTGCCAAGAAAACCCCAAGAACAAGTAATAACAACAATCATCAATATCATCATGGCGGGAGGCGGCGGCGGCGGCGGCAGGACCGGCTTGGGGCTGGTCCAAAGGCCTCGGGGGGGGGCGCACCCCTGCTTTAGAGTGACCATAAAACCCTTAAATCCAATTACTGTCAACACTGTTTAAGAGGCCGGAGGGAAGAGAAGTGTCTCCTTCTTGCCATTTTGCAAGCAGGGAAACCTGACAGGCAACAAATCTGAGGAACTGACCTCCTCAAGGCAAAGGCCTTCCCAAGAGGGTTTCTCCAAACCTTTAGAGAGCCAGGACCCACCACTGGTCCAAATGTCCAGTTAAAACGCCCAGTCCTTCGATGGGAGACACCTCTCCAACAAATCCCGGGTGCTGGAGGCTGTATTTCAGAGGAAGGGACTGGGAAAACCACCTCTGGGCATTCCTTGCCTAAGAAAACCCTATTAAATCCATAGGGTCACCATAAGTCCACAGGCAATTTGAAGGCACATACACATATAGAGAGGGTCTAAATGTCCCAAAGGCACCAGATCCCACCTTATCTTGGTAGCTAAGCAGGGTCAGCCTTGGTTAGCACTTGGAGGGGAGACCACCAATATATACCAAGTGCTGGAGGCTCTATTTCAGAGGAAGGGACTGGCTGCTGGCAAAACTGCCTCTGAGGATTCCTTGCCTAAGAAAACCCTGTGAAAATCATTGGGTCACCATAAGCCAACAGGCAATTTTAAGGACACACACACACAAAATGTAGTACAGGGCCTCAATCTGCAAAAAGCACCTCTGGATCCCATCTTGTCTTGGAAGCTAAGCAGCATCAGCCCTGATTAATCCTTGAATGGGAGACCACCGGGAATGAATCCCAGGTGCTGCAGTCTCAATTTCAGAGGAAGGAACTTGGAAAACTATGCCTAAGGAGTCCTGGCCTAATAAAACCCAATGAAATTAATGAGGTTGCTGTAAATTTGAAAGCACATATAGACACACACTGGGCGACCTTGGGCAAGTCACATGCTCTCAGCCTCAAGGGAAGGTAATGGTAAACCTCCTCTGAATAAGTTCCTGCATGACAGAATGAATGGGGTTGGACTGGATGGCCCTTGGGGTCTCTTCCAACTCTGTGATGCTATGATTAAATCTTGCCAAGAAAACTCCATGATAGAATCATAGGACTTTATCACACGGGGGAATAAAACAGGGTTTTAAATCAGGAAAACCCCGTAAAAGCGAGTAAATTTTCTGACGACATCATTGTTAAACGGAAAGTAGTCAAAAACCGCTTCTTTTTACTTTTGGAAAATCCAAAAGAGGTCTTTAAGCAGAGGCTGGATGGCCATCTGTCACACGGGATGCTTGGATTGGGAGTTCCTGCATGGCAGAATGGGGTTGGACTGGATGGCCCTTGGGGTCTCTTCCAACTCTAAGATTCTATGACTACTTTCCGTTTGAGTTAACAACAGTTTAACAGCGACGTGTGTGAAAATCAAGCCGCTTTTGTGGGTTTTCCCCAGCTTTTAAATCCTGTTTCTGCATGGGATAGTCCATACTCCATAGAACAAATGGTTTTGCCAGTTCCTTCCTCTGAAACTGAGACTGAAACTGAGACTGCAGCACCTGGGATTCATTCCCTGATAAGTCTCCCATCCAAGGATTAACCAGGGCAGATCCTGCTTAGCCCGCCATGATGATATTGATTATTGTTGTTATTACTTGTTCTTGGGGTTTTCTTGGCAAAATCTCCACAGGGGTTTTGCCATGGCTTTCCTGGGGCTGAGAGAGTGTGCATGCATATATATATTATTTATTTATTTATTTATTCATTCATTTTTGGTGCTTCGCCCCCCCCCAATTGCCTGAAGGACAGCAACCTGCCCCCCCCCCGGCTCAAAAAGGTTGCCTAGCCCTGTTTGAGGGTATTCAGGCCTTAAATGCTACATGACTTCGCCTAAGGCAGGGTCACCATTTGAGCCAGAGACAACTTGAAGGCACACAACACACAACAGTCAGGCACAACTGCTTCTGGGACAGAGAAAGAAAGGGAAGGGCAGCAGTCATCCTTTTGCACAGAAAGAAGAAGCCCCTTCCCTTTCTGCAAAGCGAGGCAGGAGACCCTGTCGGCTTCCCTTCCCTCGAGTGCCATCTAGCGATGATGCCACCCCATTCCTGGCCCCCCCTTTTTCCTCCTGGCTGGAACTGGGGACACCCCAAAAACCCAGCAGCACCCCACTTTTATACGCCAGCCGCGACCCCTGCGACGCCAACGCCGCCATTTCCCCATTGGAAGTGCGCAGGAGGGTGCAGTTGCGCAGATGCGCAGAGAGACGCTGCGTTTGGGAATCCGGACTCACTACACACACACACACACACACACACACAAGGACAGAGCACCAAAATAAACGCCAACTCAACTCTCAGTATATTAACAAAATGTTAATTACGAACTCAAATGTATGTTATTTAATTGTATTCAAGGGGTGGGGGGCTGTTGGGAGACAGGATTGTATGTTTTAGCGTGTAAGCCGCCCCGGTTGTGTTACACAGAAAGGTGGGATACAAATAGATTTTATTATTATTATTATTATTATTATTATTATTATTATTGCAAACCAATTTTTTGTTGTTGTCCTGTGATGTTACAATCGCTGTTGCGGTTTCTTAACAAAGTCCTTCACTTTTTGTGAGATGTATAGAAGAAATCTTACGGAGAAATGTAGAAGAGAAGAGAAGGCAAATCCGGAATTATTTTACCGTTTTGTTGTCTTCTTCAGTCTTCCCATAGAATAGACCTTATTACAAACAGCAATAAAGTTCTTCCTTCTCAATGCTATTCTTTGTTCTGACCTTCCAAAAATTTTGACACAGGTCAAAGTTCAGGAAATATGCATTTGTGAAAAGGTTAAAATACTTGAGGATTCAAAAGTTGTGAACGAAGAATAGCATTGAGAAGGATGAACTTTATTGTAACATCGCAGTACAGGACGACAACAAAAAATTGGTTTGTTGTAATATACATTTGTGTTTGTAAGACATTTTGTTAATATACTAAGAGCTGATTTGGCATTTATTTTGGTCACAAGCTCTGTTCTTGTGATACTGGAATTGAGGCGGGTGCTGACTTTGTTTGGGGTCAATACACATACACACACAATCACACACACAACAAAGACGGCAGTGATCCAGGAAGCTAAGCAGAAGCAGACCTGGCTAGGATTTGGAAGGGAGATTGTCCTGGAAGGCCATTGCAAGGCTCTTCCGAATAATAAATTATGCCAAGGAAACCCTATGAGAGGGTTGCCATAAGTCAGAGTCAACCTGAATGCACACAACAACAACAACAACAACAACAAGAAGAAATATAGTGTAGTGGTTTAAATGCTGAATTGGAATTCTAGGAAGCCAGGGTTCGAATCTCTGCTCAGCCATGGAAACCCACTGGCTGACCTTGGGCAAGACACACTCTCTCAGCCTCAGAGGAAGGCCAGGGCAAGGCAAGATCTTAATAAATGTTGCCAGGAAAACCCCAGGAGAGAGTCACAGTTGTTTGTAGACAACTTCAAGGCACATAACCACAACCACAGCTGTAAAGCAAGACTTGACCGTGGGGAATTACGAAAGTCCAAGCCTTCTATGGGATCTTTTATCCTATCTTTACAAAGGTGGCTAGGGAAGAGACTGATACAGACAAAGCTTTCCAATGAACTGTAATTTATTTGGGGGATTCAAACATACAAAGACACTCTACCACACACTCATACACACAAGAGCTCAGGTGTAAAGTAGTTAGCTTGGATAGGAAACAGAAGGCTTTCTAATGGTGATAATTACCTGAAGGAGACTGCTCCAACGATGAATGAAGAGGGATAGACTCAACTGTTATGAAAGGGAAAGACAACGGAAAGAGCTGGGTCCCATGTTCACAATGGCGCAGTGTCACCATGAAATCTAACCAGAACCAATGTGCCTGAGATTTTTGGGATCTTTTATACCCTTAAACCTAGCCTGAGGCAAAGAGTTACTATTGCATATCAAAGGATTCCAAAGTAGACTATGTCCAAGGAGAGGAGATGGGATGTTAATGTTATCTCATCTTCAGCCGGAGACATCCTGGCTGGCACTCATAAATCTTCTAGGTGTGAATGTCCTGCTTTGAGCTCCTAGGCCTGGCCCTTTTGACCTGCAAATTGTTTTAAGTGCAGATGTAACCTTTCAGGTGCCTATATAGTACTATGTAGTGTGTATGCCTTGGATTCATGACGATCGGGGCTTTTCCCAGTCCAGGGCCATGGCAGGGACCCAAAAAGGGGTCTTTATATCAAATCAGCCATCGTAACACAGCTCATTAATATAGTATATAGAAAGGATTTTTTAAAAAAGTAAAAGAAATACAGTGAGGGGGGGAGAGATAATTTAATGGATGTGGGGAGCATTTTTAGTAAAAAAAAAAGTTTTTAAAATAGTTTAAATAAATGTTGAGAGTGGGGACAGGGGGGCTGAGTGACCATGCCCTCCCCTAATTTGTATATTTGTAGTTCTGTGAGACATTTAGCCTTCTCTGTCAGAGAGCTCTAGTGCCACAACAAACTACAAATCCCAGGATTCCACAGCATGCAGCCAGGTCAGTAAAAGCGGTGTCAAGGCTGCAAAGAAGGGGACTGACAGCGCAAAAAGCTGCAAAATGTGAGACATCTCTACAACCCTTCCTCTTATGGAGATTTAAAAACAACGACGTGAAAACCATTTTTGTTACAACAAGAAGGAACAAAGAAGCAGCAATGTGTTGCATCATCAATGCATTAAAACATGGATTACAGAAGCACGGTTGTGCATTCAACCAAGTCCATCAACCATTATTTGGTGTTGAAACTTCCCATGTGAGCTATCGCCAAACACACCATTTACAGTCTCCTGTATCGTCTATATATTAAAAACATAAATTGCAAAACACTGTTGTGGGTTAGGAAGCCCATCAGTTGCCATTACATATTTTAAATTCCT